>JAVYIG010001890.1:0-289189 GCA_035222895.1 Strongylocentrotus droebachiensis
CCAGGATTTCTTAGGGGAGGGGGCCCAACTTTTTTTTTTTTGCTCCCGAAAATTTGAAAATCGCGCCGGCCGAAAAGTCGCTCAGTGGGTGGGGGGGGGGGGGGGGGGGGGGGTAGTGAGCACATTTTTTTTTTTTTTTTAGTCCTCGAAAATTTTAAAATTTGCACCCCCCCCTTGAGCGCCAGGGGGGGGGGCCCAACCCCCAAAAAAGGTAAAAATCGCGTGATTTTACATGATTTTTTTCTCAAGGGGGGGGGGGGGCCCGGGCCCCCCGGGCCCCCCCCCCCTGGATCCGCCACTGACTGAGCACCAGGGTTTTAAAGAGTGCCGTAAAAACTTCTTTGTTTAAACTGATGTTACGAATGAGGGTCAAGTCATTTGCATTATGCTACTTTGTTATTTAATCCTTTGAAAAATAAAATTATGATTCATGCTTCATTGTTCAATATTCGACTTCAAACAGATTTGTTTTGAAAATCCTTGCAGAATGTGTCTTAAATTATATCCTATTTCACATTATGATACTATTTGAGTGAAATTTTGCCATTCAATTTGTGGGGCTCCTATCACTTTAGGGCTTTACAGTGTTTCGAAGCTTCTAACATGACCTTGTTTCAGTCCAAAGGATAACCTTAAGTTATCTTAAACAGCCTACTAAACTTCTTGTCTCATGATATTTAGGATCCCTCTGCTCACTGGCCCATTATGTCCATTTCACATGTATAATGTGCATCAGGTGCATTACGATTTTTGTCTGGAACAGCACATAAAAGCTCAGAAGTTTACTAACTTTAAACTTTTAAATGTAAGAAAAAAACACAATGTTGATAATTTCCAAAGATATTGACAGCAGACTTTCATAAAAAAAGAATACTATCCCAAGTAAAGTTTGTCCGTTTTGAAAAACTCAATGACAAGGCTTACTCTAATCAGGGGATAAGAGAGAGGCCAATATTGTGTATATCATAACAAAGATAAACAATTTCTAGTAAATTAGCCTTTTCTTGAGTCTGAGTTGACATTGCCACATTTTGTATTCAAATGCACAAAGTTAATGCGAATAAATCAGCACTTGTTTTTGGACTTAAATAGAAGGTTGAGTTCTGGGAAGAGGTGAAAAATAATTTGTGAGCGTTATCATTCTTATTATGCAAGTGTGGAAGAACATCGGATTAGACATGTTCCCTGAAAAGCATGGCTCTTCGAATGCCTTCATATTCCAAATATGTCATGTAACATCGTAAAAATCATGCCGGGTAGGATTTTTACGCCACATGTCCGTGTAGTCCCATATACATCTTTCTGTGTACAGTGTTTGTAACTTTACCAAGACTTGGCCAAATTTCTTGTCATTTTGATGATTCCAGAACCTTGCACTACACACAAATTCTTATATGCTAGATGATCAACCTTTCCTGGTCGATTCTACACTGTTTCTTTCACAATACAATCGCATGACCAGAACTCAACTTCATCTTTAAATAACAATGCGTAAGGGCTTGTGACTCACATTTTTTGCTTCAGCCAAACTTTGGTACTCAGCCATCAGTGGCAGCGGAGTTCGGTTGTGAATATCGTTGGACAGAATATTAGTTACTCTTCGGGATGAAAATCAATTACAGGTCACACAGGTTACAGCTTTAAAATCAGATATAATATACCCACTGTAAATACATATTTTACAAGTGTGCTTGCGTTTAGTTTCCATTTGTTATAGTATTATAAAAATGGATTTAAATGGGAGATGAACGTCCTTTCTTTATATCAATAAAATAATGAAACTTACCAGAGTAAGCGCACACCATGTGACGATTTTCTGTAATCTGATTGGTTGGTACCCATGGCATTATAGTTGGCTTGGCAACCAAACGCGAGTTGCCGTTTGCCTGTGCACCAATATCGCCGCATCGTATTGCATTGCTCAAGAAATATTCACATTGCTGGCATCCGTGTGCTTTAAAGAATGGACAAAACCAGATTTAACGAGAAAGAATATCAAGATGGCGAAGAAAATCATAGATTTTGATGTTTACTGTGTTCTTAGTTATGATGTTACCACTCACATTATTCCAAGATATTCATCAAGCCGGACACTATGGGACTGTAAATTATTTATTAAAATTGCTTAATTGGGGAGAAGATGGTGCAAGTCTGCACTTCGTATATTCGATAACGAGTCTCTAATAAGTTGAATCGTATAAAGATTTGTTATGGAATGTAAGAAAATAAATCACTTAAATTATCAAAAAACGTTATCAACGTTTAAAAAAAGAAAATCTGTTGATATTCATTCACATGATAATAGAATTTTATTCGTACCTTAACCATAAAGCTTTGCAAATATATCATCAAACCTAGGAAAGATTTTCATAATTAATTTCAGTTTATTTCCAGCACCGTCAATGAAGATAAACTTGAGTTCTGGTAAAAAAAGAAAATGAATTCTCACAGAATCTAACGAAACTTACACTGAATGTTCAAGATTACAAATAAATGTCATGTGCCAAACAATTTTGGAAGAAAATGTTTACTGGCTGAGTAATGAGCATAGAAAGATAAGGAAATCAGGGTAGTACTAGCCCCGACACCATGTGTGTTGTCCCATATAGATCTTTCTGTATAAGTGATTGTTACTTTACCAAGACTCTGCCAAATTTATGATGATTTTGATGACTCCAGAACCTTGAATTACACACCATTACTTACATGCTATATGATCAACTTTTCTGATCCATTCCACATCTTTTCTTTCACAATGCAATCGCATTACCAGAACTCAAGTTTATCTTTAATGCTTGGTGAATCCTGTTTAACTGATTTGCAAACATGTATTTCAAAATCACAATTTTAAAGGTAATTCCTAATGTTCCGCCCTACTGGATCATTAACATCTGAATTTCCTTGTGGTAATGTCATTTTTATTGACGCATGGTTACGCCAACGAATGGTGTGGTATTTGGCGTGCCAAGTAAGAGTGGCATGACTGGCATCGTATAATCAGTGAATGAAAATTGCACATTTCAAATAATGCGTTGAGTTACATAATTTGGCATATGGTCTGATTTACTCAACTATGACGGATGGACTATAGCACAGATAATAACGCAAGTGGGATAGTACTTCGTGCGCAACGGGAATTACAAGAGCATACGTTCAAATTGTCTCCGTTACAGACACGACGTTATTTGCTGACACAGAACTGCGGCAGTGATTGGCGCGTCAAAAGTTGCACAAATCGTTAACCCTGTGCCAGGCAAACAACGCATCGTGAGCCCTTGCGTCAAAGATAGGCTTCTAAAATTTACAGATAAACGTCCAACTTACTATCTCGTCGTATACCTGTGGAGGTAGTAGCGAGGAGCAAGACAAGAAAGACCGTCGAGGATGTGAAGTAAATTCCTTCCTGGGAGAATATAGAGAGAACAAAGTATATATTTCATAAATCGATATGTTGCAATAAAATTTACTGTTAATAAAGAGAAAGGAGAGATATCCCTCTTACTTTCGAACAGATTTAAAGTGTTTGAATCCTTAAAACCAATGGTAGTAAAATATAGATTATATAGATCCACTTCATAATTATGATAAAAGGTTGAAATATTTCCCTAGAAGACCCATCATATTGATATTCCTTACTTTAAAAATTACGCTTGTCGAAGAGTTACATATCCATTTTTAATTCTATATCTAATATTATTGCAATTTTAAAAGAAAGTTTGCGGAGTCATGACGAAAGCTATTATGGTTCAATAACTCAGTAATTGAAACAGTCGATATCAAAGAGGAAAAGATGATTACCATGCTTAACCAGCTTGCACTCATTCAGTCTAAATCCACTGCCAATGCTCTTCAACCAAACCTGACGAATGCCTCGAAGAACAATAATATACCAGTTACAAGACTTGCGTCTCCTAACAAAGATATTCCTTTCATACCCCCCCCCCCTATGTCTCTCTGTCTCTGTCTCTCACTCCCCCGCCCTCTCTTGTCTTTGTCTTTCCCTCTCTCTCAAGTCTTCATTTAATTTTTCTTACCCTCTCTCTATCGCTCTCTCACCAAATCTAATACCTATTCTTACTCTATATACCCCTAATTGCTGAGATTTCTTCCTTTTTCTGTATCCGATATTAATACCTAGATTTTGAAATCTGTCCATTTGTGTTGTTGCCGTGGTTATGCTTCACGACTTCAAGATTTCATAGGTCTGGAAAGATATCCAAACCTATAAACGTGCACGTTTGTTCATAAATATTTCAGAAGTATTCCGTCGTTTTTCGAAAAGGTGGAAGAAAGGGTAACATTGGAGCAATGCAGTGAGCCATCCAAGTATAGTTCATCATGCTCTGAATTTACTGAGGCCACAGTACTATCAATACCCATGCACATCATCAACATCAACCACGAAATACAACATATTGATTGATTGTTGAGAATAAGTTATTATTCAAGGAAACTGGAAAGAAAAATAATATTATATAATAATATCAATCAGGAGTCAAAGGGATTTAAGACCAAAGACAAAAAATACAAACAAATGATCATCGCACCCCTTGGCCTTGCATCACTTGTCTCAAAGGACCATGGTTATAATGAGTAGTGTGTAACATAATATGGATTATAAGTACCAGACGTTCGATCATAATTATGACGTTATGCGCGACCGTGTTTATTTATTAAAAAACAAATAAACATTACTTTATTTTTAATTGATGCGAACATTGAATTAGTCCACACGCAAAAGCGAATAGATGTATGCCACAAGTTTTCCAAGTGTGTTCTTTATTCATCCCGGTGTATTTCTTCGCCCTGCTTTATGATACATGTATATGCATCGGAGAGAGAGAGAGAGAGAGAGAGAGAGAGAGAGAGAGAGAGAGAGAGAGAGAAAGAGAGAGAGAGAGAGGGAGAGAGATGGAAAAGAAGTTAGAAAACATGAGAGGGGAAGGGACGACAAAGAAGTGAGAGTTGGAGAACATATACATAGAATGAGGAGAGAAAAAGACTGAAGAGACCGACAGAGATAGTTAGAGAGGGAGACAGATAGAAATCATAACATTTTCGTTCATATTCTTATTTTCTTCTTGATATTTACACCTACACCCTGACCTAGCTAATGTGTGTAATGTTTTTTTTTTAAAACCCTAATAGACCTGTTAGAAATTAATATTGATTCTATATTGAAATCAGTAACTACCTTGTTTATCTTTTCTTAATACTGTATTATGGAAATAAGTTACATGGACAATGAGAAAGGTTATTCAAGAAAGTGATATGGGATTTTTTCATAGTAATTAACACCGTTTTTAATTGCCTATAAAAATTCAGTAATTCTTATTTTCTCCTTTATTCCGATATGCTTCAGTTCAGTTCAAAGTGGTAAATAATTTCCATTCATAAATATGCATGAAGACAGCTAAATTGTAAAATTTAAGAAAACGAAACAGGCCATAGCCAGGCGAAAATCAATATTATATATAATCACTATTTTGTCAACACCGAAATATACCCATGTTTTGTATCCTATTTTTGTTTTTAGTGAACTATGTCTGAGCCTTATATTACATGTGAGAGAAACAAATGTCCATGTCAAAAGTACATTGGACAAATAAATATATGAAAGTGAATTGAATTAGATCTCCTTCTCTCTCTCTCTCTCTCTTTCTCCTTTCTTTCTTTTCTTCCAAACCTCCCAGTCATCCATTGCTTTTTTAAATGTACATCAACTGATATACAGGAAGGCCTATCATTAGCCCATTCACAATTACATACAACAATAATTGAAAAAGCACACTAATTAAAGATCTCTAACCTTTTATTATTTCTCTTTAAACATTCTGCATTTCAATATGTCCAAAATCAAGTCAAACAAAATTTCATTGGATACATTTGTATAAAAAAAGAAACTGTATAATTTATAAAGGTTCTAAGATATACCAATACCTTAAAGGGCTTTCATCAAATCAAAATATACACCGTGTTTTAAATGAAATAAAATATTTTCCAACCAAATTATATATAGACAAACCCTTCAACTATCCAAATAAAGATATTTATTTCACTTCAATCTATAATATATTACATAATTTGTTAAATACATGTATGTAGATTTACATTTTGTTGTTGGTGCATTAATGGCATAGTACAAAGTGAATATTTCATCACAATTCTCCTTTTCTGTCTCCTTTCCTTCTGAAAGACCTCATAATGAACACATCATCTTTGGTATCAGACACTGCTGTGTGTCTGTACTCTGTACAGTCATACTGTATGGCTATCATTGCACAGAATAAAGGCCTGTATGGCAAGTCCTTTCACTTGGAGTCACGTTTAGGCCATTCACCCTGAGACTGCATTACCCTCACTGCCATTCAATATCAATGAGCCTGTATTGAACAAGGTATGTTTACTATCTTTATTACCTTGTTCCATGACCATTGCCAGAATGCATTGGTGAAGAGGGTACTTGTCATCTCCTTTGAGATTGCTTGCTTCATAGCCTTCTGTTTAAAACAGAAATTATTCATTTCTGCAGCATCATTTGATGACACATAGTGATGTGCATGGAACTTCTTATCATCACATTATTCACTCCACAGAAATGATAAATTCTGTTCACCATGTCATTGAGGAACCTCACTGCTCATGTCATCCAGGTACAAGTTTGGTATCATCTGTTTGGAGCTAGAAGGGCTTTAACTCCTGTACTCTGGATCAAATGCATGATCTTTGTAAGACCGCAGTGCTACCAACCATCTATTACCACCACAGGGTCAATCCTACTATTCTATGGACCGGAGAATAGAATTCTTACCATCATTATTCTCCATCATCCTAACTCAACCTTTGGGGACCTGTCACCCACTTAATTTGGCAGTTTCATGCTCTACTTTATCCAAGTCGCTCCTTCTGACCATCTTTGATCATAAGAACATTCTGCTTGGAAATCATTGCACAGTATAAAGATCTGCAGGGCTTAGTATATGTATGCCCCTCCGTCACTAGTTTAGAACGTTATTACCTTGTGTTTTGTCTCATTCTTTCAACTTAACATAAGAATTATCTTTCTTTGGCAACAAATTCATCGCATACTGTAGAGTTGATCTTTAAGGAGTATAAAAATATCAACCATGTATATTAATACATTCTCTACTCGTGAGTACTTTGAATTACTGAACATAACCTTTTTCCTGATATGTATTATAATACAGATATATTTTCAAGGAATGACTGGAACATGATGTCACCAACTACCAAGACATCTACAATTTATAAAAGAGAATATTTTTTTTTTACTAAAGAAGTTATTGAATTATAACTCAGACCTATATTAATGTATGAAGCTCATCTTTGGACACTCTTCTACTCAAAAAGTTGGAAAAATCGTTTTTAGCTAAAATTGTATAATTCTATTTTTTGTTGCATGGATCAGCAACATAGCCTACATATACATGTACTCATGTGTGAAGTCTTACTGCCTTTGATGCTGCCGTCAGGCTTGTTACAATGAAAGTTGAAATAAACTCCTAGAAAAAAGTTACAATACTTATCCACGAGGGAAAGCATTACATGAACAAAATTCTATATTCAAGAACACAGTCCTTCACAATTTCATTTATTTCTTAGTTAAAACAATAAGAGACCCATTGCAGTGACCCACACTGTCCCTCTGATCATCATCAACCGTAAGTTCATCATGATCATTATGGCTTCTTGAACCCACCTCTGCTGGGTGCTCATGGCAATTGCTCTAGAATTTCCCACAAATTCAAACCTCTTAGTTAGTGTTACAAACTGAGACAACAGACACAAGGTAAAACATTCAATTCACAATTAGATGGAGGAGCATTAATATCATCATCTCTTATCGTCCACTAGATAAGTCTTTTTCTCTATCTCCCGGACAAGCCTTCGTCCATAGAAGTCCCTGTATTCATCGGGAAGTTCTTCTAGTGATTTGATCGCTCGTTGGATGATCTGCAGAGCCTTGCTGGCTGCGACTGGGTCTTTGTTCCCGTAGGTGTCCTTGTTGTCATAGCAACTGATGTTGAGATGACGCCAAAAGACATTGACAGCTACACTGAAGTCTAGGGACACCACATTGTGGAACCACAGGGCTAGTAATAACAAAATATTGATCAAAGATAAGACTTTACTTTCATCAATGTACTGGTAGAAGGATGTGTGAAATTTTATTGAAATAGCATATATGAAAATGATACGAAGAAAAATGAGGAAGTATACTAACAAGAATCTTGATTTGGCTCAATACAATTGGCAAGGGATTGGGAAGAGAAACATGAATTCTCATATAGTCAACATAAGTAGTAACCCACTGGCACTGGAAGCATAAAACAGTAGTTTTCACAAAAATAACATTTCAAGAGAAGTAGAGCATAATACGTTGTGCTTAATAACCAAATGTGCCATGAAGGCACGAAACAGGCCATGCTCATAGAGCAAAGGATTTGTAGCAGGCATGATCATGGCAAAGATTTAAAACCATTCTGCATATTATAAACACTACATGTGTACATGCTATACATGACCCAAGGGGCCATTACCGTGTCTCAAGCAAGCTCCTAATTACTTTGGAAGAAATCTGCCATTATATTTTCATTTTTAAAACTTAAATTCTAATTTGCTCTTCAACATATGGTATTAGATTAGCATATACATTTTGTACATTATGAAGTTTAGTCTAAAATGATGATACAAGTACATGTAGCTTGAAACTGCCTTAAAACGTTAGCATACATTAAAATTGATAATGTAAATACATGTATGACAAATGGTCTTTAGAGCTTCTTTTTGTATACATGTACAAAGATACCAATAAAAAAGCACAAACATATAATTACTTTGTTAGTTAACTTACCTGGTATGAAAAGAACATCCCCCGGTTCTAGGCGACAATGATATGGAGTTGCCCATTTGAGGTCTGGATATTTCTCAAAGTCTGGGTTATCAACGTCCATTACAGCAGATTTGTCACCTATGCAGAACAGGGGTAAAGAGTACACTCAAATTAGAAATAGACAGGAAAGCCTCATTTTTTCTTCTTAGAACCCAGCTTTTTTTAACATGTAATCCAAAATAGACTAAAGACCACTGGGCACGAAGCTACCCTCATATTTGTAAACATACTACAAAATTATTACACCTGAACAAGCAATCAACAGTTATGCTGCAGTCAGGCTATCATGAAGAGGCTTACAATTAAGGGGCCACAGAATGCCATTCCATTAAGAGATGAGGATGGGACTTGGCTATCCTGGGGGTAGTTACAGCATTTCTGTGGCACTTTATGCATGTGCAAGTTAGAGCAGGAATTTTATCTTTTCAAAAGTTTACTTTGTATAGTCAGGTCAGCCACTGTCATGGTGCCGATGTCAGAGTCATGAGGCTAGTCATGTGAGGGGCATTCATTCATAAGGCTGAGATATTGAGAGTGTGCCTGCATTGTCATTGTCATTTTACCTGTAAGGTAGAGGTGATTGGCATCCCGAGGGCTAAACAGAATGACACGCTTATGACCTCTGACCTGCATCAAAATGTTATCCATGACCTTCAAATTCAAAAATCAAATATGAACAAAGAAATAAAGATATAAAAAAAAAAAAATGGGGAAAGATACAAGAAATGATAAATAAGCCAATGCAAAATTGATGGAATAATTACAATGGATTCATTTTTTTTCAGAATTCAACATCATTGTCATTGATATTAGACCAGTATGCAGTAATTACGATTAAGCATAATCACATAAATGAACACTGTATATTTTATACTCCTTTGAATAATTTTACCATTTAAGTATTTATTCTTTATTTTTTATTTTTTTTATATTTCATAAAAGCACTTGTTCAAAGTGTATGTATTCAAAAACTTAAACTCCTTAAAACAATTACTTTTTTACCAGGTGCCTTGGTTATTGAACAAATAAAGATAGCTTTGTTGTAGATGCTAGCTTACATCATAATGTGTCCACAACTGTAAGTTTGCTGAGCCCACTCGGAAGACGCTAGAGAAAAACTGATCTTGGTTGAAGAAATCTGGTATCTTGAGGTCGTCTGCTAATGAAGGAAACTGTGCTTTCACATCTGCTATTCCCTGTAAAGTGATATACAGGAGATAACAATAGTCATGCCTTATCATAAAACATGTTATACATGAAAATAAAAACTTGTCTGAACATCTAGAACACATCAACCTACTCCTTTTAAGATATTTTGTCATCATACATGTATGCTAGCATTCCTGAAAGCATTTCTTATCAAACAGTAACTTTTTAGAGTCTCATCTTTACCACCTAATTTAATAGGGGAAAAAACATCTTCCACAGCCAAACACAAAACAGGAATTTTAATTTTAATGAGAAAACACAAGCTATTCTTACTTTAAACAGGTACTACATGTATGTCAATTAGAACAACATTCAAAAGTATGGGAAGTGTTCAGATCTATGGAGAGGAATTATATGAAAATATTCAATATGATCATCTTTCTATCTCTCTCTCTCCCTCTCTCTCTCCATCTTTCTTTCTTACCCCTCTCTCTCTCTCTCCCCTTTTTTCTTCTTATTTAAGCACAGTGCTAGTTGCTAATATTTTCTGTTGCAGTAGAATAAAAGGAGTGATGTAAAGTTTATTTACCTTTCTAGGGTCGTCACTAAGTGATCTGAGATAATACAGCTCATCCTATTTCCTCCCAAAACAATATTGAAATAAAAATGAAATGAATCATTGAGTAGATATATTGAGAAGAAAACAAAGTATTGACATTACGCTTTTATAGCACATTTGAATACTGGAAAGTTCTATGAACTATGACATACATGTACATGTCAGGCCTACTGGACAGATCACTGCATAACAATCACGGTTTTCATACTTTTGCAGTTATGAGATTTCTATTTATTTCAGACATTTTAAAATTCCAACGCCAATTACTAGTCAACATGATAAACGCAGCTTCTGCTTCCATTCTTTTGAAATACTATGTATGTTACATTTCAAATTAAATCAATCAGCCGGTATCAAATTGTATTGAATTAATACCAGATTCAGGAAACCGGTACTATAGAGGTTTCCCTACCTTTTGAAAAAAGAAGTCGTCTTGGACTTCTTTGGAGCATCGATGTATAAGCTCACAGAATTGCAGGCTCCTGGATATCGATTTAAAAATACAACATAACATCAATAACTGACTGCAGTACTCTTAACCACAAGCTAAATTCAGTCTAAATCTTTTTATCTTTCAATAATTTTTTGTATATCTATCAAAGAACTATTTCACAAGTAAACCAATAACAAACCAGAAGTCATCAAGACAGTATTTAATAATTTCTGTGTCATAGACTATTTTCGACCAATTTTGTTTTCTTCCCGTTATCAACAAAACTTCAGATTTCTTTTGAAACTCACAATGGAAATCAATTTTTATTAAAATAATTAATGAAATCATTAAATTGAATGTGAAGTGAATGATTATTTAAATGATAACTTGGACCAAGATCTACAGTCATGCTCCCAATAAAATAAAAAAATGTTACCTATAGGCATAATTCTTGTTAATGAAGTCCATCTTGGCTCCAGGGCTGACGTGAATCTTGACCTCTCTGTCACCTCCTTGTGAAGCAAGGTATTCTGCTGTCCACTTCTCAACACATGGTCCTATGTCTACCCCTCGCAAGACTGCAGGGTTCCTCTGTTTACATGAAGAAAGAGTATTAAATTAACATTTAATTTGATTTGTCTGTAGTGTAAAAAGTAATTATGTTTATAATAATTGGTTTTATATAGCCCTTAATATGGAATAACATATCTAACAAGTCTAAGCACTTTAGCCTTTTCAAATATTAGTATCACCTCGGTCATCAGATTAATTCTAGCACACAGTGAGCACCGCTTCTACTCCACCGTAAATTTTAATTCACTTGAAGATGCTACATCTGAAATTTATAGCTTTACACCAGGGCAGCGTTTCATGAAACCCTCATAAGTACAAGTTCACCGACATCCCATTGAAATGCGTGGATTAAGTTTAACCCGCGTTTCAATGGGATGTCGGTGAACTTGTACTTATGACGGTTTCATGAAACGCTGCCCATGCAGTCATCATATACATGCCAAACTGCCCCCCCCCCCCTCTTTCAGTTTGACTTTTATTCTTCTCCTCTTCTCCTTTTCCTTCCTCTCCTTCATCTTCTTCTCCTTCTTCTTCATCAACTGATCAACATCATCTTCACCTTCTTCCAGAGTGGTTCAAGTTCAACGTTCGGTTCAACCTTAACCTCTCACTCTCACAAAGTCTCGGCTCTCTCTTTTTTACTGAACAGACCATGTACTATAAGAAAACTATATATTAAGTATATATATGGCTAGATTATGTTAATAGAGGCTCATGTACATGTCTCTGCATACGCACAGGTTTAACCGAGTAATTCTGATAAAACATAACAATGAAAATGCATCCAACGTACCAAAATCATTTGAACAACAATGCAATATCCAACTCTATTAAAAACTGTGAGAAATCTTTAAGTTTAATATCTTTTATCCACAAGCTTTCTTTGACTTTGACGTCGAATTCACATCAAATTCAAAACCCCCCATGGCCCCAACTGCATGTAAAATGAATGAGTACGTACGCAGACATGGCCTGTATGGGGGGTGCCAGGTAAAAATGTCAGAGGAAAAAATGTCAGAGGTAAAAATGTCAGAGCCAAAAATGTCAGAGGTAAAAATGTCAGAGGTAAAAATGTCAGAGGTAAAAATGTCAGAGGAAAAAATGTCAGAGGAAAAAATGTCAGAGGTAAAAATGTCAGAGGTAAAAATGTCAGAGGTAAAAATGTCAGAGGTAAAAATGTCAGAGGAAAAAATGTCAGAGGTAAAAATGTCAGAGGTAAAAATGTTAGAGGTACAATTAAGCAAAAAAAATGAGTGCCGTCATAATATCTCAGCACTTTTATCACACAGAATGTCGAGACGTACAGCTACTGAATGGGATAGTCTATTATATTCCTTTCTTCCACAATGTAAATTTTATAAATGGCTGTGTGTTGTATTTCGTACATGTCCTGAGGATAATACAATGTGGAAAATAGATTTTGAAATAGTTTTCTTTTTTTGTGATCAGGCTTGCATATATATTATGTATGAATGTCTAACATTCTTTGATATTTTGAATTGGTTGATGTGTTAATGTTTGTGACTCGGACCGGTTTGGCCGGTGGCAGCCTACAACTAGCTAGCCCGTGTAAAGTTCCAGAGACGAGCAAAGTCCAAACGAAGAAATGAAAGTTCTCGACAAAAGTCAAGTGTTAAAGTGAGTAGTGCATTTAGTACAAATAATTACATATAATCACGAGGAATCACGAAAAATTACATATATAGGCTGGGCGCCCCGAACTCTGCTAAAGCTTTAGCACCTCATGGCGGCAAAGGAAGTGGAGTAAGAATGAGAAAAAACAAGAAGTCGCCCGAAAAGTGAAAACTCGCTCCGAAAACTAAAAACCCGCTCCAAAAAGTAAAAGACCGTCTGACTCTCGATTCAGAAGCTCATCCCCATTTTAAACCCTCCGACACGTGTGACCCCTTATAAGGGCGTGTCACTACGACGCATTGCGTCAAAATAATCCACTCCTCTGTGGCGAACGCAATTATTCTACTCCGAGCTTGGGGACCGTTGTAGAGGAGGAACTGCGTTGGGTTGGGCCCATCCGTCATCGTTTGTTCGGGATCCATGTTCAATTCTGCTAGAGTTGCAGGCTCCAGAGGTCCTCTGCGTTGATTCAGAATTGTCCTTCTGATAACGGTCCGGCTTGGCAGATTTCCCTGTACTTCTCTAGGCAGATTTCTCACCGTTTCCGTATATATTTGTTTGGGCGTGTCGTTGGTGGTCGAGGCCCGTGCCCTCATTTGCTGCCGCGCTTTTGCTATCTCAGCTCCTACTAGGTCAACGTCATGGTTGTGTGGGTTGGCTGTGTGCGGTTGGGCCCGATTGAGATCTGTTTTTAAGGTTCCTTTGCACCCAGCCACCCACGTGTACGCCTCACACACTTCCAAAGAATGGACATCTTACCCTCAAATACTTTTGTGTACATATGCCCCTCATTATATGACCTTCATTCCACCCTTATTTGATGCAACTACCTCCATCGAATGTCGTTTGTCCTTTTTGATATCTATACGTTCATGTCGAGGGAATAATTGATGCCCATTGCTGTTCTCCCAGACTAGTTATACCTCAATAGTAATCCACAATCAACTTTTTTGCACATCATTATATAAATAAGGATGTAACTTAAACCGAACCTCTTGCAAAGCGCGCTGGCATTTAAAGATAAAGTCGAGTTCTGGTCTTTCGATTACTTTGTGAAAGAAACGGTGTGGAAGCAATCAGAAAAGGTTGATCATCTAGCATAAACATGTAAGTATTGGTGTGTAGTGCAAGGTTTTGGAGTCATCAAAATGATAAAAACTTTGGCCCATGCAGTCTTGGTAAAGTAACAAGCACTGTACACAGAAAGATATTGATAATTGGACTACACAAACATATGGCATTCAAATCGGGCCTCATTTTAAAGCTGTTACTTGTCATATCTGGGATATGAAGTCATTTGAAATAGATTTTCAGGGAATAACTTTTTTCTTTGATGTTCTTCCACACTTGCATAATAAGAATGATAACAAACGCTCACAAATTATTGTTCACCTTTAACTCAACCTTCTCTTTAATTGATGTAACATGGGTGGCTTTCTGCTTTGTATCGGAGTAACAAAGCTGCTTATTGATTTTCTCCCAGACTATTTTATACCGCAATATAGTAATCGACAATATTTTATTGCAACGCGCGCACTTCGGGAATGTGATGGGTTAGCATTGATAACATGGCTTTCTGCTTTGTTTCAGGGTATCAAAATACCAAGCCCACAAGAAAGTGGAATTGTCGGAAATATGCATTTATTGGAAATTACATATAATAGCAGTCATTGCCACGCAGTTAAAATGTCCAACAATCTTCAAAAGTGAAGAAGAAGTGGGGGGGGGGGGGGAGAAGGTTCATAGATATCTGATCCTATTTTGAGGGCTGTACTGAGTTTTCTTTTTATTTAATAATTACACCATGCATGGAGCGACAACTCAGCCTATAAAACATGGCCAAACTTCTCGATTTTAGAAATCTTTTTCCCCAGAAGTTTGCTCAGTGTACCAGTACCATTTGCTTTTACAAAAGCATAATATACCGGTATATAAATATTGAATAAGGCAGACTAATGGGACATGCATGGTTGCTACTCCGAGTTTCACGCCTTACAAGCGATCATCAGACAACTGATAGCATTCTTACATGATTCCTCTGCAACTTTGGAATAAATACTCTCAAAATAAGACTTAACTAATTCAAAACCTGAATACAATATAATAAGAATTACTCATGAGTAATTCTTATTGTATTTTATTAGTTAAGTCTTATTTTAGGGGTATTTGTACCAGGATAATCATGTTTAAGAATGCTATCAATTGCCTGATGATTGCTTGCAAGGCGCGAAACTCGGAGTAGAAACCATGTCCCATTAGTCTGCCTGCTCTGCCTAGGCATTGACCACTGTTCGGAAGGATGTATTAGCAAAGCACAATATAAGAGGAAGGGGGAGAGCAGCCAGGTCACCGTGCCCCAGAAGAAGAATACCCCCCCCCCCCCGTCTTCCTTCGGCAATAATCGGGCAAAAAGTCACCATTTGGGGCCGAAAGGTAAATAAATTTAAACTGGGAAAGTGGAAAATAAAGCAGCGGTGAAATAACAACTGCAGAATATCCCTCGCTGTTCTTTTTCGATAAGCCTAATATATAACCCGGGTGTAATTGTAACCATAACAAACTTGCCACATGATTTTGTTTTTATTTTATACCTCTAACATTTATACCTCTGACATTTTTACCTCTGACATTTTTTCCTCTGACATTTTTTCCTCTGACATTTTTACCTCTGACATTTTTACCTCTTGACATTTTTACCTCTGACATTTTTTCCTCTGACATTTTTTCCTCTGACATTTTTTCCTCTGATATTTTTACCTCTGACATTTTTACCTCTTGACATTTTTACCTCTGACATTTTTTCCTCTGACATTTTTACCTCTGACATTTTTACCTCTGACATTATTACACTGAGCCGTATGGGGGCCAACGGCCATGGGCGTGGCATATTCATTGTCAAGTACGTTCCTTGGCATTGGAACTTTTTAAAAATATTTTTTAATTTGTGCATTTTTATTGATCATGATCATTTAATATAGATCTACATTACCTTTTGATATATAACATCCAAGAAGTCTGATTTACTGACATCAGTATAGACAGGCACATCTCTTTTCATCCACTCAAAAGACATGTTGTTGGATTCTATGTTTATCCTGCACATGCACAGACAAGAATGGATAAAATGTATTTTTCAGTAATTCTTCGTGTCGTTACATTTGTTGTGCATAATCGGGTTTTTGCTATTGAGTCTACGGAACGCGGGAGGTGTGATCAAATTATTGACATTTATTACATTGTTTGTGTTGCAATTGCTGTCCTTCATGCTTTGAAAGTTAATAATACGATTTTAATATTATTTTCCAAGCTGAAGGGGGAGGTGGGTTTTCCTCGATCCCCCTCAAAATCCATACTTGATCACATAATCTAAGTTATGTCTATTTATGTACTAGATCTAGCGTTCCATAACCGTTGGACTGAGACCGAAAAATAATTGATAGGGGAAGGAAATAGCCTATAATTCCCTCAAGTCAATACACTGGTGGTCTTCATACCCTGGAAACGCTTCATGTAGGTAATTAAAAGTGATTTTCTTGTTTTGTTATAGTGATTTTTGTTTAAGTAGACCCTAGAGGTAGAGGTCTACTTCAGTTCATCTTCAATCTTGTTTACCGCCGCGCCTCACGGGCGCCTCCTTGATGAATTGAAGGGAGAAGCTCCACGGAGCCGCGCTCGGCTCCGCGCTCCTGCATGCAGACCGGGCGTGAAGGCCCAAGCCTGCGCCAGGCGACTCGAAGTCTTATCTATTTCAAGAATCCAACCCAGATCAGAAGCAGTGACCGGGAATTACAGGCCAACGCCTTCTTCCTGTACGGCTGTACCAGATAATGATGATGATGATGATGTAGACAGAAATAACCATCTGAGCTCATATGGGTCATTTCTTTAATAAAACTGACATGTCATTTGTTGATATTCCAGTGGAGCCAGCCAGACGCAGTCTCACTCGCAGTGGAACAAGCGACGATAAGAGAGACTGAAGCTTTTGGTCTAATGATGATGATGATGATGATGATCAGAATGATGACAATTAATGTCAATGATTCAATGAACCTTGCAAACAACCTTCACTTATATTGAGGCATATCAGACTCTTCAGTTCAGAATCTGCTGCAGGACTCTGCTTCTATTACTTCTTAGTTCTAGTTTTACTCATAGATCATGCCAAATTCTTTGATATCGGTCAATAATTGAGCTAAAATTGTGGAAATTTGTGTTACCAGACTATAGAGTGTAACTGATAGATTTGAGAGTTTCAGCCTTTGCTGACCTTCCATGTGTTTCTGATGATAATGAGCTAACAATAAATTATATTATATTATATTTGGGGATCATTCTCATCAGGCCAATTTTGGCTTTCATGATCCCCACTTTCTTTTATCTTATGTTGATAATGAATGAACATGTATATACCGGTACTTTTGATGTTTTTTAAAAGAGAGTGAAATAAATAAATGAAATGAATAATACTGCCGATTACATTACAAAACTTTGACCTCTGAAAAGTCTGATGAGATTTTGCGTTGTTTGTTCTGCTGGAAATGCAAATACATACGATGTATGTGGAAATGGCTTATATCGCATTGCTAATTTAATGCTGACATTTTGATAATAATGATTAGTGTAGTGTACCTACATTTGTAGCTATAGGGTAGCTACATGTAGGCGCATGAGCACACGGGAGTCTGCTGGATCAAGCGACAATTTCCGCACACACTTTTGTCACTAACTGCTATTGTTTTAATATAAGTTTCAAATCAAACTTGAACTTGATATGGACATTTATATTTTGACACTTTTTTAATCAAAACATCACTTGCTATAGATCTAGTAAGTAAGTAAGCACTTGACCATGATTTGACTCACTCTCGCCAAGGCCTCCCCCCCCCCCCCCTATTAAACTTCTAATTTCTAGTTATAATTCCCATTGGACCATTCAGAAATGAGCAACTCTAGGTACATGTATTTGGCTTTAGGTTGTCCTAACATGAAAATTAAGTATTTCAAGTCAACCAGCGAGTTCCATGTTGTGTAGAGATCAGTTTCGTCATAAATTTTTGGGACCAAAATCATTTAATCAACAAACATTTTGGTCCCATTTTCTATAGGATTACCATTTTGCAACATGGCTCTTTTGTCAGAGGGATATGGTGATGATGACATCAAAGAATTGAGGTAAGTGAATCATATTCACATATTAATTTTGTTGTGTATCAAATAGTTAGGAAACAATTTCTTCATGTGCACAAATGATATGAAATTTGTATGCTTTAATGATGAGAATGACGGAAAAGAATCTTGACTGATTTAAATGTTTGTTTAATGAAAGCCGATATGCTTCTTTGGGGTGGAGTGCTGAATATCTACCAACAAATGTTTGAGGTACTGGACCAGACCCTAAAACTCCTACACATCTAAAATTTCCTATACTGAGTACTATTCAGACAGCAGTCATTTTCAAAATATTATTAGATGATGAAAAGTGTTATGATTTCTTGTTTATATTTCAGATTGAATCTTTCTGAAGCAGCAGCCAATCTTGATCCTACCAAACTCAGAGCTGCCTTGGCTCATATCGTGTCACAGATGAGCCTGGGGAATTCCCTCTCAGCATTATTTCCAGAACTAGTGAAGGTAACATGACCATCAGTTTCAAAGCCATTGATAAGGAGTTGCCCAAAATTTTGGCAACATCACTCACAATGATTATATTCTGCATCTGTTTGCAAATATATCTCTGAAAGTGAAGTTGATCCATATAGAGTTGTTGATTTTTTTTTAATTTGACAAGTGGAGGGGAAAGGAAGGATAACAATGAAGATAACATTCCTCAGAATTTTATAAATTTGAAAATGAATTTCATAATTATGGTTATATGCATCATTTTATGCACAAGCAGGTTTGTTTTATAATGTTATATGCCAGTGATTCCTGGGCTGGGTTCAGTGACTACTAGTTTGCTGAGCTAAGTGCTTGTTTACTTATGCATAATTTTTATCTCTAGATTTGTGCTACCAATGACCTGCCAAGCAAGAAGCTTGTTTACATGTATATGGCTGGCTGTGCCTGTGAGCAACCTACATTGACCCTACTAGCAATCAACTGTCTACTCAAAGACTGTCAGGATTCAAACCCTATGGTCAGAGGCATGGCTCTCAGGACTCTATGCTCTCTAAGGTTAGTAGCTTGAATGAAATATAATTTAAGTGATTTAAAAAAAAATATACGGACACAGCCTGCAAGGGTCGAGAATGAATAGGGAACATGGAAGAGGTGAAACAACTTGTACAACTATGTAGGTCACATCTATTTCATAGTTTTGGTGTGAAGTGCACTCTTAAATGGTTACGTTTGCCTTTTTTTATCCTTCATTATTTCTCTTCTTTGTTCCCCAGCAATATTGTGGATGATGATCACTGGATCAGTATTGAGTTTAGGGTTTATCCAGATTTCAAGATTTGTTCATCTCTTGTTACAATTTTCAGGCCTTTACTCTTATATTTTGCAGATTATTAGGGGCCTGAATATGCCTTTGGTGTCTTATCAGGCTTATTATTTTGGTATCACCAAACTGATATCTCAAATTCTCAATACAAATCAACACTGGTTTAACTGAAAATATTTTTCTTTCCATATCTTTGCAAATACCATTAGCTTTTGTTATTTTTACTTTATTTAAAATCGAAGATAAGTTTACATTGTATTTCATGTTTTGGATTTTTAGAATATTGTTATTTTATAGAATATCCTTATTTTAAACCTAAACCATCAAAATCTTGTTCAATAGGTTACCACTTTTGATGGAGTATATAGTGCTCCCTCTCTTGGCAGGGTTGAAAGACAAAAGTGCCTACGTGCGAAGGATTGCAGTGCTGGGTTGTCTCAAAGCTTGTAAGCTAGACTCCTCCTTCATTAAAGGTATGATAGCAAAATCTGTGAATAAAAATCTTGTTCTCCTAACAGTATTATCTTACAAAAGAAACCATTCAGAATTTAATGCAAACTATTTCAGTGTGAAGTGGTCTTAATCTGACAATGTTCATGTTGGAAAAGAAATTTACTCTTCATCTTAAAAACATTCCTCTCTCAATATTTTTTCCCCTAATTACTGCATTATTGGAAAACTGAATTCATAAGTAGAGATACTTTCCACGAGTACAAGTGTATATTTACCCGCAAAAACATCTGTGACCATTTGTGGCTAGAACATCTTAGCATATCTAGTTGTCCTGCATCTGTTAGTGTCAAGATAGCAAGATGTATACATTAATTCAAATAAATGTTGATAAGATGGATAGCTGAGTGGTACATATACATGGAGATCTTTAAATTGTATCATTCAAATGTGAGGAAAGGTTTAAACATAGAATCATAGAGTAAAAAAATGATGAATGTTGTAGAAGACATAGATCTATACAGAAACTGGCAGTTGAAAGAGAGTGCAGAAGATGTTGTTACAGGCTACTTCCACAGTTATCTTTGGTCCTTTCCATTGACTTACAGACAGGAATATCATAGACCAGCTATGTGAGCTGATCGCTGATCGAGATAACACTGTCATGATCAATGTTCTATGTGTGCTTCATGAACTTCAGGGAGGTCTTCTAGTCACTCCGAACATAGCACATGCGCTCCTTAACAGGTATAATTTCCTTCTTGTTTGTCCTCTTTATTTTACCATTTGCTTGGGGGAGGGGTTGTCTCGTAATGTCTTTACCCTCACCGGAGGAGATATACACTGTAGTAACGCTGCCGTCCGTCCTTCCATCCGAGCGTCCGTCCGTAACAAATTTTGTCTCCGATCGATAATTTCAGTAATGTTTGACAGATTTTATTTTATTTAAATTTCTACTTTTTATTTAAAGATTGTTCAGGAAGTAATTTTAGCATTTCTGTTTGTATACAGGTCGTACATAAATATGTCATGATGTTTTAATACCGTAAAATTACTAAAACTTTAGAACAACTGCAAGCTTACTTTCCAAAAATATATGATGTTGTTCTTATTGGATTGAGCGGAATATTTTGATACATGTATGTCTTTTGTTTTAATGTTTTAGCATGACCTTGTTTAATCGCACCTAGTTAAATGTGCTGTAGTTGAAAGTTTAGATTTCGCCCACCTAATTTCTTTATGCAGAGTAAGCTCGCTATCTGAATGGGGCCAAATCAAGGCACTGCAGTTCCTGTTGAGGTACAAGCCAGCAAATGAGGAAGAAGTATTTGACATATTGGTAAGTAGATCATTAATAATACGTTCAGAACTATTGCTACATGATTCAATTGTGTGGAATGTTTAACAGCTAAATTATTACACTTTAATACAGATATGATCCACTGAATTCTAAATTTCATGTGCATACATGGTACCAGGGATTGCATAAAAACTCAGGGTTTTATTTCCTATGGCTTTCAAGTCTACGGTATCTGTACAAACAGTATAAGTAAGTAAGAATGAAAACATTTACTGTCTCCAGTGTTTTTAAGGCAATTTTTCACTGATCTTAGAATAGGCCAATTATCTATCAAAGTGAAACGATACACAGACATAGCCAATCATTAATGGTAATGTGGTTTACATGCATCTTATGTCTTATCTGACGTCTACACTACAGAACTTGGTGGATGGTTGTTTACGCCATCCCAACAGTGGAGTAAGCCTGGGAGCCGTTCACTTCATGCTTCTTATCACCAAGGACTTACCTCATGTCAATCAAGATGTCATTGGCAGACTCAAAGGTAAGAGTCAACCTTTTATCAGACAGGGTCTGAATTTGTAATTCTACATTAATATTAATTAATATGATGAGGGGTAGTGGTTAAGGCTATTGATCCGGTATGATGTCCAAATTGTTTTGTAAAATTAGAGGATGCACATGGTACAGCTTCTAGATCACCAGAGGGTATATATTTGTCATGACCCCAATAACTAGCACTCAATGTTTTGTTAAATACACTTCATCTCTCATTTGAATCATGGAAAAGGAATTTTGGTAATGCCTACTTTCTGTTTGTAGTGCACTGCTTATATCTGTAAAGTCATAGATATTATCATGACTAGAAGAGTAATTTTAATCTTAACCTATTATCATTGCCCCCTCCATATAATCTTGCTCCCAGCGTCCCCCAGACTTCTAACTTCTAAAAATGCATTTTCAAAAAGTTACTGTTAATGTAATGCCTTACAGCATTTGCATGCTGGTGTGTGTTTAAACCTCAAAAGTATCTTGTTACCCTATTTCATCCCATTATTTATATTCCAGGTATCTTATTGAGTCACCTTGGCAGTGATCAGCCTGCCTATGTGTATGCTTCTCTTTGTCATCTCCAGTGGCTTCTAGCCAAGCTACCTCAAGGAATCAGTAAATACTACAAGAAGTTCTATTGCAAGTAAGTCAACAAGAACTGTGCTCCCTTTGATTGGTGGGAACCTTTGTACTCGCCTGACTGTGTAAACCAATATTCGTGAGTTACGTTAGCATTTTTTTTAGCGAATACAATTTTTGCCGGTAAAGACAGGTTTAATGACCGTTTTACCTAGTCAGACAAGCTTTGTATAATATCTTTTAGCTCTTGTCCAGGGTGGATTAGTATTGAGTTAAATCCAAAAGGAGGATATAATCATAACAGCATGCTATCTCAGACATCTTCAATGATTAGTCCTCTTTAATTTTATTTCCATAGTCCACATACTGTACTGTAATCACGTAATAGTTTAAGTGCTTCCCTTCTTTACCAAGAAACAGATGAGGATTACAAAGTGTACCCTAAATCATTTTTGGAATAAATCAGTGATTTTAGTCTTGGTAAAACCTGCATGCATACTGTATAGGAGTACATTTCATACATAGAATGGAGGAACAATGTAATTCAAGAATAGAGCACATCTTGAAGGAAACGTTAATATCCCAATGAATTAAAGGAGTATGAATTAAATTGCTATTACTAAATCCATCGTTTTGTTCATGCAGGTACAATGAGCCTGTCTATCTAAGATGCAAGAGGATTGATCTCCTTGTACAACTCATCACAGAAGCTAATCTCGATGACATTGTTGGAGAGTTGAGGTAAATCACACATTTTACTTGATTATAAGTTTTATATCATTATCCAGCAGGAGAATTTGAATGTAAATAGTTGAAGATGAGAGTATCTTTCAAGTGGTTCAACGATGACTCCTGATTTTTCACTAGGTCAAAAAAAGAGAGAAAACAAAAGTAAAATGAATATTCTTTTGAAGCTTTTGAACTCTTAAAATAACGATGTTTTGCTTGGTTTATCCCATAAAGATCAAGGATTCTTTTTATTTTTATTTCATTTATAGTTACCTCTGTTTACCTATCAATTCCTCTTCTCTTTTGTGTTCTTGTAGTCTGCCCTGTCTCTCTCTCCTCCACTTCTTTCCCTTTTTCATGTTCACATTTTCCCTCATCCTGTGTAGCATCCTTATTCATATTTAATTTTCTCTTCTCAATTATTTGTGCCTGATATTCACATCCGGTTGACATATTTACATGTACTGAAACGAACCCATTGCTTCCTTAGTGCTTACTGCATTGATGTATCCACCAAGTTTGGACACCACGCTGTACAAGCTCTGGGTGCTGTATCTCAACTCCATCCAGCCTACACAGGAACGTGTATGGATGCTTTACTGCGTCTTCTTCAGCTTGGTATCGACAGAGTGTCATCAGCTGTGTTCATAGAGATGCAAGGTAAATGCCTTCTTGTTAACAAGCTCTTCAGCCATTATTCACCATTCTTACTGCAACCGGAGTGTTGGCTCAGTCAGTAGAGCGTCCGCCTCACAACCGGGAGTTTGTGGGTTCGAACCCCGGCCGCGTCATACCAAAAGACGTTAAAAGATGGGAGTTGCTGCTACCTTGTTTGGCGTTCAACAATAAGGGATAGAGCAACGTCGATCTGGCGCTGCTCAGTGGCTGCCGGGCTCACGATCAATTGGGCAAAAAGAATTTCCGTTTTGATTTAATAAAATTTGAAGTGGACTAAAAGATTATTATTATTATTATGACATTCCTAGACAAAGATGTGAAGTAATTATGTTTGAGTGGGAGTGGACATGTTTTTGTAAGAAAAAACAGGTAATCCAGTTAAAGTCACATTTGATATCAAACAGTGAAAAAGAGTATACAAATTGTTACTGTATTTGAAGTGGTTTCATTTACTCTCATTCTTTTGCAAATAAAAATGCAAAGTGAACTTGTAAGATTTAGTTTCATGTTATCATGGGTTGTTCCAAATACATTTACACTGACTGCACATTTGCTTAAATGGAGCGTATATTAATTTGTAATATTTCTATTTTTCTTCTGTTTTCAATTTAATTTCCAGAATTGTTATCCTTGGAGGGGAAGTACCAGGATTATGTGAGCCAAGTGTTAGACTTGATCCCAGGCTGTTGGTCAAATATAGATCATGAGGACGGCAGGTGTGCTATGATATGGCTAGTTGGACACCATGGACAAGTGAGTTTATATTGAGAGAGCATGAGACTACATGGAATATGAAACTGCATATAATTGTAGAGATAAAAGTGCATGAAATTCTGATCAAGGAAGACTAGTGATGACATCCAAAATGATGTAGACAGGGTTTTACAATAAATACTGATTTTATTGGAAAGAGTGATCAACATATGTCCTCAGCTTGACTGTCACTAAATATCCACTATATTACATATGAAATTGAAAGGGGGATCTGTAAATTTACGCTGATTAAGGACCTGAACTCCCATATGTATAGTAATGTAAAAAAAGTACAGGGATATTGTGAGCTTGATTGAATACAAAAAAAACTGTAGCCTGGAATTGTAGTACTGTCACACCTATTTCATCAACTGGTAGCCATTTTTCAACCTGTTGATAGTTCAATGTTACATCAATTATACCTTCCCAGAATGCAAGAGGCAACTCAATAATGAAATGTTTCACTAACTAAATTACTTTCTTCTGTTATCTTGATATTTTTCTATTTCCTTTAGAAATTACAAGAAGCTCCCTACCTCCTTGAGAGTGCAGTTGACAATATAATGGAGGAGTCTAGTCATGAGGTCAAAGGTCACTTACTGGGTGCAATCACCAAGCTATTCTTTACCCGTCCTGCAGAATGCCAAGACTCACTTGCCACCATGCTTCAACATTGCATAGGTAGGAGAAACAAGATTTCATTGTGGTCATACAAACCGTATTTCTATTTTACTCTCTGCATGAGTAAAGTTTACGCCAATAATTCAATCAGATGTACATTTCCTAATATTTTTAAATGAAATCTGTGATATTCTGTCTGTTTGTTTTGGTTGCCCTTTGCATGTGGGGGGAAAGGGTTGATAGAAAAATAGGTGCCAAGTTTTTCGGATGATAGGTAAGGATCTCTCAGGTTTCAAATCCATAAATTCTGCAAAAGAGAGCTCAAAACAGCCAGGCCAATGGTCTGTTTGTTTGTTTGTTTCCTCCTTTCTTTCTTTCTTTTATTGTGTTTTTTTCCCCATTTTTTTCGGAAATAATTTTGAACCTCTTAGGCTTCATTATACATTTCATTAAAAAGACATTTTTACATATAAATGATGTGAGCATAGATGTACCCTTTGGTGTCAAATTGTACATACATGTGAATGGTAAAGGTGAACAGCTGTAGAAAGTGCTAGCATGTCAACAATTTATTATTTGCCATTGAAGAGTGGATTAGCTAAAGACAAATTTTTCTCTTTTTTTATATACAGAAACACAGAAGGATGTATTCCTCCAGGAAAGGGCCATGCTGTATTACCAGCTACTACACACAGATGTCAAAAAGGTGAATTGTCTAATGTGGAGAAACACTACTTAAAGATAAAGACCAGTTCTGGTCATGCGATTGCATTGTGAAAGAAACATTGTGGAATCGATCAGAAAAGGTTCTGGAATCATCAAAAAGATAAGAAATTTGGCCCAGTCTTCTTAAAGTTACAAGCACTGTACACAGAAAGATGTATATGGGACTACGCACGTGCGCGACACGTGCGTATTATCTATTTGGTCCCAATAGATAAACTAATTTACCAAATATATCAATTAGTAGGCGGTTTCCCGGCAAAATTGTTATCATCATGTATTAGTTAGTCAAAACATATTCTTTCACATGATTGATAATAAGAGCTTCCATTTCATTTTTTGAGAGGGGGGCGTTTCCAAAACTGGTCTTTACCTTTAACAAACTAAAGTGGCATGAAAATGGTAGATTTTTTAAATTAAGTACAGGAAAAATCGATTACCGGTAGGTCCAATTTATGTTTCTTGAGAATGTGACATACTAAAGCTTTACATTGAACAGTATTTAACCAGACCATTTTTTATTCTTAATTTACAAATAATTCAAAAATATAGAATTTACAAGGGGTATGAATAATTTACTTGTTAACCCTAATAAGGCCGGGGGGGCCATTATGGCCCCCCCCCCCTCCACAATTTTTCTGATTGTTCGAGAACGCATATGGATGGCGCCTCGCCGCTCGCTGACTTTTTTCTTTAGAGTCTTGCGCATCTTTAAAAAAAAAAAAAAAAAAAATCGGACCTATAGTTACAAGGTCACGTGACCTTTTGTCTTTGCATGTCAGCCCGAAAATCGCTCATTTTTGTGATTTGTGTACAAAACATATGGAAATGTCATTTTTCCTAAAAATAGATAAAACATTGGTTATTCGGTCTTGTTTAAAGTTTAGGTGGTTGTTTTGGGAGTCAAAATAGTTGAATTGTAGGAAGAAATGAAAAAAAAAAAAACAATAACATAAATAAGTTAAAAAAAACAATGAAATACATAAGAAATTATCAAAACAAGAGATAACATAAGGAATAAGCTGGCCCTTCCAATTTTTTTTGTCGTATTATTGTTCCAAATGGTCTAATGAATATATGTAGTGAAAAAGAATGCTTAAATATGAATAATATATGATTTATGGGTAAAAATGTGATTTTATGACGTTATTTGCATAAATTACCATAATTATGCAAATGAGTGATTTTTTTCAAAAAATTGAAATTATCATATTGTTCTATACACTTCACTTGACATGCGTGCAAATTTTCGCGGAGATCGGCCGTTTTACGGCCGAGATCTTAGGGGGGGGGCCATAATGGCCCCCCCCCCGGCTATAGTAAGACTTCAAATAGCGCGGCCTTATTAGGGTTAAATGTATATATTTCATTATACACATGTAGGTATTTTTTTTTTTTAATCCAATTATTTTCATTTGGTTTTTCTTATACATGATGAAATTCTGAAGCTATTGTAATTTGCTTATTGTAGACATGCTAACGTGGCTGTGTATTGTTGTTTTATTCAGGCAAAGCTGGTAATCTGTTCATCTCAGAGGTTAAGACCACCATCAGGATCTTCGTCTAGGCAACCCTCATCAAACAACGTCTTCAATAGCTTCCGACTGTTACTAGGTAAGAACTCAACTTAAAAGAGATTTGTATTTTACTTATTTGAGGTAGGTAAAAGAGATGCCAGTATCATTAGCATATCCATCACATGGTGGAACCAGGATAGGGTACACCCTTCTTGAAGCCCCCAAAATATCAATTTATCTTGCAATGAGTCTAGATCACAATTCTAATTCCTGGATATGCCACTGAGCATTGTCTGCTCTAAAAGAGAGTAATAATCACAAATAATATAGCCTATGAAAAATATCTTACCCATTTTTATCATTACACATTCACTCAGAAAGGGTTTAAAAATTGCACAAATTTGTAATTCCATTGACATCTGCAAGAGAAAGATTTGTAAGGTACTTTGTGAAGGTTGAAATCATTGACGTCTTTGGTCTTTGGAGTATCTTATCTTTTATCTTCATGTTTTCAGAATCAGATAACTCTAACAATGGAATGAACCAACCACCGCCCCCATCATCATTGAAAGGGTATTCAGTCCAGACCCCCTCCACCACTCTGCCTGATCCTGGTCCAAGTCTGGCTCCAGAGGGCATGCTCGTTGATCTAAGCTTGGACGATACCAAGGTACATGATGCAGGAAAACCTGACAGAGATTCAGACACTACCCATGGTCTAGGAGACACAGACATTCATCTTCTTGCAGGGCAAGGAAAGAGCAGTAGCAACGATGATGTTAAGGGGAAAACCGCACCTGGGTCAGGGTCTAGGAAAAAGGAAAGTTTGACATTGCTTCAAGATGGAGATGACTTAAGGGATGGTGTAAACGCTACCGGTAATGAAGATAAAGAAGCTTCAGAAGAAAGGAAGGATCCTAAACCACTTCAAAGACATATAGGTGCTTCTGATGTAGCTTCTTCAGTGTCCAAGGACTTCAAGCACAGTCAGTCATCCTCCTCTCCACCTAAGAACATTGGTTCTTCTGAAGATGCAGGAGGCACCTTTGATCATCCAGGTGCTAATGATGTTGAAGATCAGGAGAAAGAAGGGAAGAATTTGGGCATCAAAAGTGCAAGCCTTCAGGAGGGAGAGATGAAGAGTGGTGTAACATTTGAGCCATTTACACTCTCACCACAGGAGTTTGAAGAAAGATGGATGGCATGGACAAACAGGTATTGATCAGTATTTTTATCCATAGGTGCAGTCATATTGGTAGAAGATTCCAGGAAAGTTCAGCCCTTGAATTTTGATTCCCAAAGCTCATCAATGTGACTACAAATTTTATGAAACTTCCTGTCAATATTCTGATTATATACTGAGACAAATTGTTATTCCTGGAATTCTGATTCCCAGAAGTTTTGCCTATGTGCAATGTGAACGTACATGTACACTATAAAATAAGGAAGTTATCATGAATCAAATTACCTTAAATTTGGGCAGTATGAGTGCATCCAATGCATATTTTCAAGTTATGATTCCCTTTAAAGGTACTATGTCCCTTTTGCAGCCAACCTCAAATGCTGTAGAACTTTGCAGGAATTATGAATATGTCATGTATGTCCTATCTGTGAAATTTAAACGTTAGCAGTGTCCTCATATTCAAATTATGCAAGGAAACCCATTTACTTGCTAGACTTCACTGTCAGACACTATTGAGTGACTGACTGGCTTTTTTTCTTCTTTGGTAATAACATACATGAAAAGAGTTGTGATGGGCAAGATTAAACTGATTGAATCTTTGCGAAGCATAAAATGTATGACCATTCGGTACAATTGTCTGAAAATCAAGACTATTACTTTTGGGCTCTATAGCCCTAAAGTCGATTTGACAACTAATAGTCATTATTTTCCCACTTGAAGATATTTTCAAGCCCCACCTTTTTTAGGGAAGTTCTAAATTAGTATTATCTTTCAAATGCAGTTGGAATTTAACTTTTTCATTTTTTTGGCCTCCAAATGGGACATAGTACCTTTAATACTATGGAATCAATGAACCAATGAGTAAATATATGTAATTACTTGGTCATTATTTTCTGCAAGTAAAGTTATAATCCCAGTCTAGAAAATGAGGACAGATAAGATACTACTAGTAGCAATCAAATAAGGCATAACCAAATGGATCTAGAAAATTCATGTAGAAAATATGACTTCATGTCTTCCTTGAGAAAATGTTATACTTTGTGTTCACACAATGTTTTTGATCCTGTCATTCCCTAATCAGTGAAACGTTGGAAGTGGCTGAGAAGAGACCTTCAATTTTGCTTGAGAGATTTGATGAAATTGGATTCCACACCATGGCTTCTACACCTACAGATTCAGAGCCCTGGAGAGCATTCCTTTATGCACAAGTAAGTTTCCCAATTTGTGTTATTATATTCATTATCATCATCACTATCATTATCTCATCATCATCATCATCACTGTAATCCTCCTCATCATCATCTTTATCCTCCTCCTTATCTTCCTCTTCCTCCTCCTTCTCCTCCCCCTCCTCATTCTCCTCTTCCTCATCCTCCTATTCTACTCATCACTATCAGTTTCCCAATATGTGTTATCATATTCATTATCATCATCACTATCATTATCCCATCATCATCATCACCGTAATCCTCATCATCTTTATCCTCCTTCTCTTCTTTCTCTTTCTCCTCCTCTTCATCTTTCTCTTCCTTTTCCTCCTCCTCCTCCTCCTCCTCCTCCTCCTTCCTCTTCTTCTTCCTCTTCTTCCTCCTCCTCCTCCTCCTCCTCCTCCTCCTCCTCCTCCTCCTCCCCCTCCTCCTTCTCCTCCTCCTCCTCCTCCTCCTCCTCCTCCTCCTCCTACTCCTCCTCCTCCTCCTCCTCCTCCTCCTCCTCCTTCTCCTCCTCCTCCCCCTCCTCCTCCTCTTCCTCCCTCTCCTCCTCCTCCCCCTCCTCCTCCTCCCCTTCCTTCTCCTTCTCCCCTCCTCCCCCTCCTCCGCCTCCTCCTCCTCCTCCTCCTCCTCCTCCTCCTCCCCCTTCTTCTCCTCCTTCTCTTTCCCCTCCTCCCCTCCTCCCCCTCCTCCCCTCCTCCTCCTACTCCTCCTCCTCCTCCTCCACCTCCTCCTCCTCCTCCTCCTCCCCCTCCTCCCCCTCCTCCTCCCCCTCCTCCCCCTCCTCCTCCCCCCTCTTCCTTCTCCTCCCCCTCCTCCTCTCCCTCCTCCTCCTCCTCCTCTCCTCCTCTCCTCCTCCACCTCCTCCTCCTCCTCCTCCTCCTCCTCCTCCTCCTCCTCCTCCTCTTCCTCCTCCTCCTCCTCCTCCTCCTCCTCCTCCTCCTCCTCCTCCTCCTCCTCCTCATTCCCATCATATTCAACATGAACATCCTTATTCTCATCCTCATTAACATCTTCAGTGTCATTAAAATCACCTCCTCCTCTTCATCATCAGTGAAAGAGAATTAGACATGATGCATTTTTTATTCATACATATCCATCTACATCACAATTTTATTGCATTTTTGTCCAATTACTGTACAAATAAAACAATACTTCTAGTGGTGAATATATAATGTAACACTTACATATATTGAGGTATAAAGCTATGTCACAAGTAATATACACAACCCATACATATGTACAGTTTTCATAATTATGTGGTATATAAAAGTGCAAAACTGGATTACACACATTTACAATATTTAAACATCACTAAATCATAAACCAAGAACCAATTTCCCTGGATGTGCTCTGTACACACATGCTTGGAATATAGTTTTATTCAGCCGCATGTACTGCTTGTGTAAATGAAGTCTCCCTGAAATCCCAAGGATTTTAGAGGAATGAGATACATGTATGTCTGAAGTAGCAAATGGTGAATCCACTGACTAGCACATCGATGTATGACGGCCATAATAAATAACACTAGCAATGATCTGCTAGCATAATGTGCTTCTACCCAGTATGTTAGCTAAATATATTATTGCATAATTTATTTATTTTTTAAAACTATCAAAGAATTGTCGGGTGACTCATGTATTTTAGTTGTATTGTTCATTGTTTTATGGATAGATGAACATACATGTACTTTCCTACATCTTTCTTTTATTATTGAAATATTATTTTCATCTGCTTGCTTTGAAAGCAAATCCTCTGTTTTAGAGTCTCTCAAAAAACCTAAAAACCTTGTATTACTTTTCAAAATGTGCTTTTAGTGATATTAAGAAAATTATACCTAGAGTTGATACATCACCTATGATGCATGAAATACAGTTTGATATAAAATTAAAGTAGTCATGTTTCATTTGATTTTCGCTCATCCCTTCTTTGTATATTCTCCTCCGTTTGCAGATGGAGAATGGGGAGCTGTTTCTTGTAGAGGCAACAACGCGTCAGACAGAGGAAACATGTTACCTATGCATCAAGTCATCTCAATCCAGCTCCTCATTGACAAACAAGGTCATAGCCCTTTGTAAAGAGACCTTCCTTTAGAAGATTTCCTTTCGCCATGCCAGAAACAGCAGTATTACCAAGAAGGGTTTATTTCTTTCTGAACAATTGCTATCTTACCTATGATAAGTGCTTCAGCCAAAGATAATTGATATGCAGCATTTTTTTTCTTCAGAGTGGGTATGACCAGTATGCATCAAAAGAGGTTCTTACTGATAAGATTTGATTTCAAACATTTTGAATCTGGATGTATTGTAAACAGATGCAAAAATGGAAACTGGCAGCGTTTCACAAAACCGCCATAAGTACAAGTTTGCTGACATCACACTGACACATGTATTATAAGATCAACATGCATTTCAATAGGATGTCAGTGAAATTGTACATATGCCAGTTTTGTGAAACAATACTACTGACTCGTAGAAGATCATGTGAGACATTTTGTATAGTTGATGAGTATGAGATTGTAAATGGTTTTATGCGTTTTATCATTTACAAGATCTTTTTCTTCCGTTTTGACTTGATAAAATAAACACGTCTAAAGACATCCATCATCATCATAAGTTACATTTGAGCAATGTCTTAACTTTAACCATTCACCTTTCTCTGCCAGTCTATTAGACGTGATAGTAAGTTGTGTTGAGATATTGACTTTTGATTGATTTCAATTTTGAGCTATGCAAATTTTCTCTTCAGGTTACAAATGGTATTCTTGGATTATGTTTACTTATATTACTGAAGTATTATACTAGTTTGTTCTATTGACAACTGTGATACATTAATCTTCCACATAGTATCTGGATCCAATAACTGTTATGTAATTCTCCTTCCTTCCAGTTGTGTTAACACATGTATGTCACATTTGTGTGTAATTCCAGTACAAAAAGAACAATTCACAGATTATCTTGCCACTAAAATGAATAAGATATCCAACTGAATATTAAACTGAAATACTCTTAATATTTGATTATAGAATTATAGACATCCATTAGCAATGTACAGGTATGTACAATAAATACTTCTGTCAGCTGACACAGATTTTGAAAATACCAACATTTTCACCTAAGTTGACAATTCTATTACTAGAAGAATTAATGATCAATAACAGTAGAAAACAAAACATGTATAAGAACCAGCGATAAATATGTATAAATATCTTCAGCCTGTGCCACAAGTACTTGTTTAGCTATTTTAAGCCAAAGAATTTCATATACTTCACTGACAAATTAATTACAGAATGGAAGATATCAATGAACAACACTGAGAGATAAAACTAACTTGATATACAAAGGAAACAAAACATGAATGAGTAAAAAGAAAAAGGATCATAGTACTAGAAAGACGCCAACTCCTGAATAACCACATGTATAATCTTCACTGATCTGAGTCACAGCTTATAATGCATTAACTTGCCAATCTCAGAGTCTCTCCCGATCTCTATAGCTGCAAAAGGGTCCATCTAAAATCTGTAAACCATGTTCATATTGCTACATGTACAGTGTATAATGATGAAAGGTTGTACATAGCTACTTGCCCTAATGCATTGAGAGTCTGCCTTGCAGTAAGTCAATTACTCAATTTAAATTATTTCTTATTGGGGGTAGATTTGGACAGTATTTAGACAAGTTATTGGGCAAGTGCTAAAAACAGGGAGGGGGGGGGGTCCAGTAATTGTGTGAGGCTAGGGCAGTACTTGTTGTCCAGTACTCTTTGGTTTGGTACATGAATTGAGTACTGATTTCATTCATATTGGTGTAACACCATCATAGCATTCTTATCATGTTCACAAGACAGTAGATTTTGAACGTAAATTTCTGCAAATATGTTGTAGTTTGCATCTTTATGACAGTAATATACATAAGAAATGTTTGTGTAGGGCCTTGAAATGACAAACTAATGGTGCATGCTGTGCAATTTAGTGATACATATATCAGTTCATTATGTGCGGGGCAGTAAGTCTACATACTACATGTACTTACTCTAAAAGACCGTGAATTGATCAAATCGTTTATTTGGAACCAGAAGGAAGCTAACATCATTTTACAAAGAGTTAACACCCTTCTGGCTCCACACAGATGGTACATTGTACTTGGAACTCTCTTTAATATAAAGCAGGTGTATCAAATTAATGCTGGTCAGCAAATAAGAATGATCTTAATCAGAGAAAACTACATCGCCTACATTCTTCGTTATCTTCATCTATCTATTGCTTTCTGAATCGGGTCAAACAATGAGCTATAAATTGTGCCAGTGCCAAAGTTTAGTGCAAGGCACACAGAAAAGTTTCATTTTTTGTCAAGCCAAGTTATTAAGTTTTCCCATTAGTTAAAGTGAAGCTCATTTGTTTCTAACATATTCCCAAATATTTTGTGTAATCTCTTTTGATCATATATTCTTGAATATATGGCAATAAGTGAAAGCTGATGGATGAGAGGTCCTATTCTCAAAGGACACAAACTCATTCAAGTGCAATTGTTGAGAAATATGTACTTATATTTGTATGTATACTTCTTATTTCTGTAGTTCTATGCAAATACTGCAAAGAGAGTTATTATTTCATTAATATAATCCTCGCAGAGAAATGTACTTCATTATATTCACTGCATGTCATTTTTATTGTACTTATATAAAGTCATGAATTAAGTTCTAACAAATCTTATCAACTCTTGTATTATTTTGTCATTAGTTTTGCATCACTATTGGCCTGGCTGCATCAAGTTGTTTTCATTTGCTAAAAATTCTGTATGTGAGGGCTTTGTTTGATATGAGGTGCTAGCATGAAGTGATGAAGAACGCGAAGAACGTCCATCGTGGTGGTCTATGTGATCACGGCGTCTGTAAGTTTCTTCTCTTTCTTCTCACTACCTTGCATCCACCTGTATCAATCTGACATCTGTTTGTACATCGCAGAGAGCCTATCGTGTCATATCTGGAGGACATATGAAGAGAGATGGAGAGAGAGAGAGAGAGAGAAAAAAAAAGAGAAATAGAGATAGAGAGAGAGAGAGAGAGAGATAGAATGTGGGAGTTAATGCAAATTCCATTGTTCTTACAGAACAGTATGATTACAGATTACAGGTATATTAGCACATCGAAAGATGATGGATTATTGATTGAGTTGGCCAGATTTTGGGCCTCTTATAAAAGATAAAAGTTTGAGTTTTGATAAAGTGGATTATGTATTTTTTTCAAACAGAGCTTCTAATACAAAGATGATTCAAGAGCCTGTGGGAGGGATATGTCAGTGAAAAGAAAAGATTTCAAACTTACTTTGGGAAGAAGTACTGGCATGTTTTTCCATCAAAGTCAGTTCCATCACACGCTTCAACACCGCGTTGACGATAGCCATCACCACAGTAGGATCGTCTACAATCTAGAGAATGAAAGAGTGAAAAAACAAGATGTGAGTAAAAGAGAGAACGAGAGAAAGAAAGAGAGAGAGGGAGGTGGGGGTGGAGGGGAGAAAGACATACAGACAGATCGACAGAAAGAAGGGGAAAGATACACAAGATAGAGAAGATAGCCAGAACAGGAGAGAGTAAACCATTCTTAACACTTCTTTTATAGTGTACACAATAATAGTACTTTGATGGGGAAAGCGCCTTTTCCTCAGATGAACCTGTGCTGTTATTTGCTCTATATGAGCTGCGATAAGGCACTGTACTTCTGCATAATAACTGAAGGTAAATATTCACTAAACCTGGGAGAAGAGTGGCAAATGTAGATGACTATCTTGATCATTGAATGTTCATGTTGCGAGTATAACTAACCTACGGCCTATGGCAACTGGATAGCTCCTATATCAAAGCCAATGAGAATGAGAGAATTTCAGTTGTCAATGGATTAAAAACAAGTAGAATGACTAAAGATTTGTCAAGTTATTATTTATCAAGAAATTATGAAAGAGTGTATTTTTTTTAAAGTAGGTCCTATTACCTAAAAAGGAGAGCTGTTCACTAACGTTCAAAATGATATAAACTTGTCAAGGAGAGAGGAGAGGGAGCGTTCTTACCAATGCAGCCATCGTGGATGTCTTCATTCCCATCATCACATTGTTCACCCGGTTCCATGACTCCATTGCCGCACTCAACCTCCTGAAACATTCAACAAGATAATCAAAACAATTAGTTATCAAATCATCACATTGTTCACCCGGTTCCATAACTCCATTGCCGCACTCAACCTCCTGAAACAATCGACAAGATAATCAAAACAATTAGTTATCAAATCATCACATTGTTCACCCGGTTCCATAACTCCATTGCCGCACTCAACCTCCTGAAACAATCGACAAGATAATCAAAACAATTAGTTATCAAATCATCACATTGTTCACCCGGTTCCATAACTCCATTGCCGCACTCAACCTCCTGAAACAATCGACAAGATAATCAAAACAATTAGTTATCAAATCATCACATTGTTCACCCGGTTCCATAACTCCATTGCCGCATTCAACCTCCTAAAACATTCAACAAGATAATCAAAACAATTAGTAATCAAATCATCAAAGTCACCAAACGTCATCATCTTAAGTCCTATACACTTCATTTCATTTTACATTTCATTTATTGACCATTAAAAAAATGTATATATACAAAAATAACAAAATATACAAAACATCAATACAATAGAATAATAATAGCAATAATGGCCAGGACCCCTGAGAAGCAAGACTTACCTGTCCCGGGATGATGAGGTCAGTGTCGGAGCCAGTTTCACCTTTATCACCCTTCTCTCCTATCGGTCCCTGAGGGCCCGGCATCCCCTGACGGCCTGGAGGTCCACGCATTGTCTTTACTTCCTGCAGGAGATCGGAGGATGCCATCAGACAGTTCCAGTTGGTGTTATCCCGGAAGTAGAGCTTCCTGTCGTCCAGGCGGTAGGCGAGGGCCGCTTCCTCGCTAATGCTGTTCATTGCTAGTTCGTCAGCCACGATCAAGATACGCTAAGTGGGATGAAATTTAAAGAAGAGGATGGAAATAGATCAACAATGTTTCTAGATCTTCAGATTCTGGAATTAGCAGCAGCGGTGATGGTGATGATGACGATGATGATGATTATCATTATTATCATTATGATCATCTCCATCGTTACAGCAGCAGCGGTGATGGTGGTGATGACGATGATGATGATTATGATTATTATCATTATGATCATCTCCATCGTCACAACCATAGCTATTATAGTGCCTCATTGTCAACATCATCATCAGCATAGTCGTAGTCATCATTGTCGTCATCATCATCATCATCATCATTCAATTCAATTCATTTATTTTTCCTCTTTCAATCGTTTATATTTACAATGATGGTACATTTTAACATATTCACATATTTATATACATATAGATCAATTTGCACAATACAATACATTACATTTTTTTTTTAAATGAAAGGGAAGGAGGGCCGACTAAAAAGCCGAGCTTGTAGGGTGTAAGCCCCCTGTAAAAGTAATTATTATGAATTATTATTTTATAAGAAAGAAAAAAAAACAATAAAAAAAACTGATTCAGTAATACAAAAACACCTTTACACGTAAAACATTGATAAATACATGTTTATAAAAAGAAACAATCAAAGTTGCATAAAGTCACATTACAAATTATATTTGATTGGGGAATGCAATAGCCTAGTAACTATTCAGAAGAAAGCTTTTAAGTCTCCTTTTGAAAATTTGTATCAAATTACACTGTATAATATCATTTGAAAGAGAATTCCACAGGTTTGGACCTGTAAAAACAAATGTCTTTTGTGCAAAAGATGTTCTATTTAGGGTAGATGAAAAGGTCTCGCCTGGCGAGTGAAGTAACTATGAATCGAATCATTTCTTACGAACATATCATTAAAAGACAAAGGTAATTCGTATTATTAATCATGCAGATTTCCGGGCACACACGAATAATCTTTTTCTGGATAATAACATTTTGAAAATTAAAGAATTGTATATTTTTCAGCTTTTACATTAACTGTCCAAGCTGAAAAATAAAGTCTTTAATTTTCAAAATGTTATTATTATTCAGAAAAAGATTATTCGTGTGTGCCCGGAAATCTGCATTATTAATAATACAAATCGCTCTTTTTTGTAACATAAATCATTACAATCATAATGACCTCAATCTTCTTTTTCATCATTATAATTACGATCATAATTATGAAGAAAACAACTCTGATGATCATGGTGCAATATATGACGATAACGATGATAATTAGGAGGTGGAGGTAGATGATGAACGTTATGTTTATATTCTAGAAATGATAAGTGATATCAAGAAATAGCCGATACTTACTCCTTGAGTGATAAAATCTCCTTGATCCCCTTTCGGTCCTGGCGGTCCAGGGGTTCCAGTCAAGCCCCGCTTCCCGACACCTCCTTGTATTCCTGGTGGGCCTCGGGGACCCATGAGACCAGGTTCGCCATTCTGACCTAAATACATCAATTTGTAAAATGCAGGGATTATATCGTGAATCGGTTCATGCATTGATCTACATTTGCCACTCTCCACCCAGGTGTTAAATGGGTACCCGGTAGGATGCGAAAGCTAATGTGGTTTGATTAGCAATGGCGCTTGTAAAATGGCGACTGGCTGGAATGCTCCCCAGGGAGTGGAGAATGTGCATACCTTGTGTGCGGTTAATCATGAATCCGATGACCGGGGTAATAATATATATCTGTAAAGCGCATTGAGAGGGCCTGCGGTCCTGAAATGCGCTATATAAGGACGAACTATTATTATTATTATTATTCAAAAAGATATTTTAGGTATTTGTATGGGTGTTTCTTCTCTAGCGCACAAGAAGCTCTTGGTTCGCCGCCTACGTTTTGAAATGTTATAAGACGACAACAATTCGACCATTTGCATTTCTATTGCAAACATTTCAATAAAAGGAAGCAGCATTAAGAAGAAGAAAAATCTTGGATCTGAAGACCACGCTGGAGTTCTTACCTATACCTGTCGAACCTCTAGGTCCCTGTGGTCCCTGAATACCCATCATTCCCTTGGGTCCCTGTGGCCCTTGGTCGCCATCAGATCCAGTGCGTCCCTGAAATAATCGCAAACAACAACAACAAGAGTGTAAATACTTTTAATAGTACTCAATGGTATTGCTTATAGAAATTGTGTTTAGATTATGTAGCATGTCCCTGTCACGTTTGCACTTTTCAATAGGTGACGCAGAAGGCTATTGAATTTACCTTTAAATTCTTGAAATTCTTGAAAGCCACTATGATGAGGTTGATCGAGCCTGTATAAATTCAGGAAAATATTTTCAAAAGTGCAAGGAAAGAAATACATACTACACGGGCATCAATTAGTTGAATGGGGGAGGTGCATAGTGACACTCCCCCCCCCCCCCCCCACACACACACACACGCCAAAAAGGGGAGTATATCACACTACTAAAAAGAAAAAATTGTATTTTCTCCTTTAAAACTGTATTTCGAAAATCATGAATCTTTGCATGTTTATCCTTCCTTTCTTGCGCAAGATGTAATCTGCTTATCGGATATCTCGTCTTGATGAATAATTATGTAACGGATGGGAGGGGCAATTGTTAGAGGGTATGGCAGCTAGTGTGATGGTTAGTTCCTTACCTTTCTGCCTGGACTTCCTATTGCTCCTTTTGGTCCTCTGGGTCCTGACAATCCGACCACACCCGGTAATCCTATTGAACCCTTTGGAGAATAGAACAAAAATAAAGGATTCAGTGAATGGTATAGTACAATTGACTTCAACCATCTCCAACAGGCCATCTCTGACTCAAGAGATTATATTGCATTCTATCACTGCTTCAAAATACTTTATGCCTTCTATACTGAAAATAATGTATCTACTATTGATACTTCTACTACTGCTGCTGCTGCTGCTACTACTGCTACTACTACTTCTACTACTACTACTACTTCAAATACTACTACTACTATCACTACTACTACTACTACAACAACAACTGCTACTACTTCTACTGCTGCTTCTACTACTGCTGCTACTACTTCTAATACTTCTACTGCTACTACTTCTACTACTTTAACTACTACTACTACTACTACAACAACAACAACTGCTACTACTACTACTGCTGCTACTACTATTACTACTACTACCACTACTACTACTACTACTACTACTACTACTACTACTACTACTATTACTACTTCTACTAAGCTGCTACTACTACTACTAATACTACTACTACTTCTTCTACTACTGCTACTACTACTACCACTACTACTTCTATACTTTTACTAATACTAATACTATAATATTACTTCTACCGAGGCTGCTGCATAATCATTCGCCTCTAATAATTCATCTCTAGTCATTAATACTACTCATCTCCTGCTTTTTTTCACTTCTACTGACATTATAAACTGATGTTGGTATAGTAATCAGGAATTCTCCTGATACTAAATGAGTATTACCTCTGGTCCTTGTGGTCCCTGTGCACCAGGTATCCCATCTGATCCTTCTAAACCTGGTTCCCCAAGTTCACCCTATCATCAATCAAACAAAACAAATCATCTATATTATCTGACACTGCGTTCTGTGAATCAAGATGAACTGAAGATTTACTTTTGCAAACTGCATGATCACCATTTTTATTCAAAAAGGACTGTCACATTTCCTTTTGGATCTCAAATTTTGGATCTCAAATTTTGAAAAGGGGGTTAAAACCACAATGGTTGGTATCAAATTTTGTACATAAGATACTTTTAATATCCTTACCATTTTTCTCTTTCTCGACTCTCAAACATTTGACACGATCCCCAAAACCACGATAATATAAACAAATTGTTTTCATCAAGAAATTGATAAACATGTGAGCGAAATGTACAGAGGCACAATTACATCATTGGCTATGATCATGGATAAAGATTTAAGAAAAAAAAAACTCGTTATGCAGATGAGCGGTTCAACAATTATTACGACTGATATTCAATATATAATATTACCTTTGGTCCTCTATCGCCTGTATCACCTTGTCGCCCTCGCTTTCCTTGTGGACCAGGTTCACCTTGCATACCCTAGAAAATACAAATATAATTATTAAAAAAACATAAACAAATTTTTAAAAACAGAGTGACAGAAGTACAATAAACAAAATATATAATTGTAAAATCATGTAACAGGCGTACTTTTAGATGGTCAGCCTCCCAATATATGTTTCTTCGTTTGTTGTTATCAGATTTTATCTGTATACTTTACCTGTAATAGCTGAGTCCTTGCGGGTTTTTTGAGATATCAGACTATCATACCCGAATTTGATTTTCTTGTGCTTCATGTGTTCTGCTTGTAAATTTATTTTTAGAACGAGTCTTAATTGTTTTCAAAAATAAATAGTCATTGCTCTCTAAATAACCACAACATAAATAGCATTGTACTTTTTCTCAAGCCCCCTGCACACTGGTTTTCAATCTTCTTCTCCATTATTACATTTTCTTAAAATGTATATCTTTAATTATATTTCTTCGTTATGAACTCCGATTTCCCCTTACACTCTTCCTTTTTTTTTCTACTTCAATTTTCTTCTTTCTTCGATCTTGATCCGGCATGTCATTGTGATGCTAACCAGAAAATGGCAGTGTGTGTTTGCCTAGGAATCGAAACTAGAGTTTACGACCTTTTTTAGCGCTGTCGTTACTACGACGTTTAACAATTCCAATGATGAAAACAAAACAGAAAATAAAGTAAAAGAGAAGAACAAGAAAGGATTTGTAAAGAGCATTTTTTTATCCAAAAAATGAACATCTCGGGTTTTTATAGTTTGAAAGTTTATTATTCATTCATGAAATAAAAGTACTACTTTCTAAAATATTCCCAATCGTTATTCATTTGATACAGTTGCCTGTAGCGATTGGTGACAAGATTATAAACACTCGTCAACTTTGTTGATGCCAAAATCCTTTCATCTTCGACACACTATTACCACATTCAAATATGAGGGCTATTTCAAAGAAGCATGATGTGATAAAACGCAAAATTACAGCTATCATAAAAAGTCCAAAACGCCTCGAATTCAAGGATGTCGCTATATCATTTTCAATCTAAGACCATTGTTCACACGATCAAAACATTCTTTAAAAATCTATCGGCAAATAATAAAAAACGCGTCTCACCCATCTCTCTCTCTCTCTCTCTCTCTCTCTCTCTCTCTCTCTCTCTCTCTCTCTCTTTTCTCTCTCTCTCTCTCTCTCCTTCTCTCTCTTTCTCTTTTGCTCCTGCCTAGTGTCACAGTAATGAATCATCGCAATCAAAAATACAGTTTTGTCAGTTTTTTCCACTTGATTTAGGCACTTAGTTTGTTGATCGATATTCAATCACAAGATGGCTCTCATAAAAGCACGTACGTTTTCGGCAAAATTCTAATTTAGGTTAAAAAAATGACTTTATAAAATAGTTTCGTTAGATAGCTGATTTTATTATTAGGGAGGACGCGTGATAATCTTTGCCTTAATAAAATAGTTGTTTTAAAATGCAGCTAACACGCATATACCAGCAGAACTCAAAATGATCACGAATGCTTTATACATACCACGCATGACATGGTGCACACACCATCATCCGTGGTGGTCGGCGTGGGCATGGTAGTCGGTCTCATAGTGCCACTCGGATCAATAGGAGGCGGTGGTGGAGGTGGTGGGGTTGGAGGTGTGAAAGTAGTTGGAATGACCTGGAATGTCGAAAAGAAAAACGACAACAAATAATAATAATAATTTTATATAGCGCCTAACACTTACTTTATTAGAAGTCTCAAAGCGCTCTATAATGCAGCATAATTACCCTGGCTTTAGCATTGCAGCTGTTACGCGCGCTGCGTTTCAAGGAATAAATCCCTACCAGGTACCCATTTACTTCACCTGGGTGGAGTGTGGAAAATTTAGATCAATGTCTTGCCAAAGGACATTAGTGCGGCGGCGGGACTCGAACCGCGGACCTTGTGATCGACAGTCCGGTGACCTATCCACTCGACCACAACACCTCTACTTGTGATACTTTTCTGTTTCATGGCGCATCACAGCAAAATTCTGAAATTTAATTTAGATCAGGAGAGAACCCTCTCCTAAAAGACAAATCATGATCATTAGTTCATTGCTGAAAGTTGCGGAAATTATTTAAAGAAAAGTAATGAAATCCAACAAGAGACCATGTAAAAAGAAAGAAAGAGAGCAATATAAGGGATGGTTAGCATATGAAAGTACCAAGAGGAAAGAGCAAGAGAAATTTGGGTAAAATAACGAAGTTTCCTAAGCTCGCTGAAAAAGAACAAACATCATAAAACAAGCAGAAATACAAGGTACACATACAACATAAAAGACATACAGAGGAAGAAAAAACATGAGAATGCGACAAAGCAAAAAAACTTACTGTGCCATTATGATTATGAAGACCAAAACCAAGGCCCCCCGATGGGGGAGGGGGTGGTATAATCGGTGGGGGTGGTAATCTCATTATCAAGATGCTTGACCCGGTAGGAGATGCAGCGGTGACCCCTTCTCCTTCACCTGCTGGGGAAGGTGTTGGTTTGGGGTTGGGTCTTGATTTTGGTCCTAAAGGTGTAGAAAAATGAGAGAGAAAATAGTGATTATAAATTTTTAATGTCTATTTTATTATTTCATTTCACTGATGATACTACTCCTGCCACTACTATTACTACTACTAATACGACGACGACAACAATAACGATGATGGCGATGACACGAAGGAATAATGCATCATTTAGTCTAGTGCAGTCTAATAACTTCATGTGCCTCCCACACTATAGACATAGGCTATAGGGCACAACAGTTGGCAACCCCTAATTCGACACAAATTTGATGGCAAAATTTCACTTAAATTCTATCATAATGTGAAAGAGAATGTCATTTAAGAAAAATATTGATAAAAGAATACATGATTTGGGTTTTTCTGGTGTACGCAGAAAACCTCAATTTTGTATTATTTCATCAATATTCGACCTCAAATACATTTGTTTTAAAAATCCTTACAGAAATGTGTTTTAAAATGACATCCTCTTTCACATTATGATTTTTTTTTTAAAGTGAAATTTTGTCATCAATTGTTTAGGGCTCCCAACACTTTAGAAGGGTTTTAACATAATACATCTTTTTGAAAATATTTTGTCCCAAATAAAAATTTCATGAAATGTCGATTTAGTACCGTACCTTGATGAAAAAGAAACATTAACTTTTAAGATTCGATAACCACAAAATTAGGGAATTTAATATTTAAAGATCTAGTCAAATATTCCACACATTTTGTTTGAAAATATCGAAAATAATAGTGCGAGGGATTCGGGGAAGATGTTTGTGAGAAAAGTTTTGGATGGTATAAAGTATTCCTTACAAACCACCTTTTTACCAACAGACAAGGACACGGGGCCCGGTATCCCTTATGATTTTCCAAACATGCCCCCCCCCCCCCCAATGTCTGCTTGTCAGATATTTTGACACCTGTGTTCTTTTTACGAAAATCTTTGGCCCCACCCGTATATTCTTACCTCCACATTGCGGGCAGCATTTTCCTGGTCTGATGATGGGATTCTCACATGACACCGGTTTACATGAACTTCTCGATTTTACTTTACATCGAACGTTTCCTTCCTGATACAAAATACAATCAAATTATCCATTAAAACACTCAAACAGGCACTTCTCCCCAGAACACTTGGAGTAATACTTTTTATTGCGAATGTATATTCTCAATCATTATGATCATCTACAACATAAATGAGGGCTGGTGTTTCTTTATCTATTTTCATGGTTATCAAGAAAGTGAATGAATTCAAGACAGACCTATTTAAACTTTACTTTCTAAAATAAGTTGATTCTGTGCAACGCCTAACATATTATACGACAAACAATATTGAGTTATCGTTAAAAAAAATTACTGTACCTGTAGATGTATTACCCTTAACAACCATGATCCCTTTATGCGTTTTGTGAAGTAATTGAATAAAATAGCAGGTACTTACCTCACAGACGCATCTCGTGCAGGGGTCGAGGTCTAATTTGAATCTGTCGCCCTCTTGGTAAAATTGTCCATCATACTCGCATTGTCCTGTTAAAAAATATTACAAAATAAATTCATGCCGACCCGATGGTAATGGGTTATGTGATTTTGGGGGGACATCGTCAAAACTTGAACGCCTACAGTTCATCTGTCTGTAATATCAATTTTATTCAATCTTGTATACGCCTCTTTTGCTGTTACACAGTTATATTTCATGAAGGCGTTCCCATTCAACAGTCTTCATAGATACACAAATTGTGTGAGATAATCCAAAGTTTTTTATTCTATTTCAATAAATGTGGTTTGATTTGATTTGACTTATAAATTAAACCGATGACCGGGGTAATATTTAGTGTAGACACTGTAGAGCCCTTTGAAACATAGGGACGTAAGTTTGCAAAGAATCGTCTTCACATTGGTTTTGTAATCATTAACATAAATAACACATTTCAGCACACAAATACTAAATCTGTAAATCTCTTACCCGGCGATAATGTGTTTTCTATTTGAGATCGGCTGACCGATATACAGAACACAGCTATCGAGAAAACTTGAAGCAGAATTCTCGCCCTTCCTTCCATTGCCAAGACATTGATAAACCTAAAGATGAGAACCATAAAAAGAGATGAGAGAAAGGAAAATATATGTCAGTCATGTATGAACAAAGCAGCAACTCGCCAAGTCGGTAACCCCTATCTGAATATTGGTTCGTCATCAATTACTCCAGTGAAGAAAGTTCGAAATCTTGGAGTTATTTTTGACTCCAATATGACCATGGAGTCGCAAGTATCATCAAGTGTTAAACTTGCGATCCACAGTCTCCGCAATCTTCGTGCTATTCGCAAGTATCTCACCACAGAGGCGGCTGAGCAGCTTGTGCATGCATTTGTTACATCCCGCATCGATTGTTGTAACTCTTTACTCTATGGCATCCCTATGTCTCAAGTTAAGAGGCTCCAGCAGAATGCTGCTGACCGTCTCGTGACATATACACGCAAGTTCGCTGCATTGGCTTCCTGTTGAACATCGTCTCACCTACAAAATCCTTCTGATCACATACCGTGCCTAGAAGTTCTCCTCGCCACAGTACATCTCTTTTCTACTCAACTTTCGCAAGCCTGGTCGTTCTGATCTGCGTTCTGCCAATACATCAACTCTGATCATCCCTAAGACCAGACGATCATGGGGAGATCGAGCATTTGCCTCAGCAGCTCCCCGATTGTGCAGGAAACAGTCTCCCTAACACACTTAAGGACTGTAAATCAGTAGATAGTTTCAAGGCCAGCCTGAAAACTTATCTAATGGCCAACTTTAACTAATATCATCTTCTCCCTTTTTTATGTGTAATGTGAAATGTATTGTAAGTAAAATTGTATATTATGTAGCTGTAGCTCGATCATTGTAAGCGCCTTGAGCACCCTCTGGGTGGATATGTCGCGCTATAAAAATGTCTTTATTATTATTATTATTATGATTTTACTAAAAAATCAACAACAACAAAAATCGAAGAACATTATTATAGAGAGACATACTAAACCACTCTGTTCATTCCTGCTGTTATCCCCGAATGATGAGTACAACACGATAAGCTTCAGTATGTCTCTTTGAAGTAAAACATATACGTTATCATACATGCTTTAAATTTTTACATCCATTGAAATATTTTACAGCAGAAATGACACAAGATATTATTTCTCGAGAATACACAGTGCATTAATATGGAATGTGAACAAATTCTTCAAAGCTAAATATTAGAATAAATACAACCGTTCTTTCATTGGATTAAAACGTTCAAGCATAAAATGAAAACGTATTTCTTTTTAAAATTTTAAAAGTTTAACAAGTAAAAACAATAAAGAATTGAACATCATATTTGCCTTAGATCGCACGTATGATTTCATGATTTCAGGAAATCACATACCTAGTCAAGCTTTTATGCGAAAAAGGTATCGAATATGTTGTAAGATGCAACATTTACTTTGCATAATCTGTTTTGATCCATTAAGAAGTAGAAGAATTTAAGCCCATTTTAATTTGTTTGCTCCCCCCCCCCTCCCCCCTCCCTCTCTCTCTCTCTCTCTCTCTCTCTCCAATCACATGATGCAACGAGAGCCATGATCAGGGTTCTTCGATGATAAGACAGACCAAGAGATGAGAGAATATAATAACGGAAGAAGGCTATCCATGACCTGGATGGGTTACGAGTCCATAGGATGCAAGTGCGGTATATCTATAATTCTAAGAGCCCTAGATCTTTCTTATAAATTTACCCCTCTCTCTCTCTCTCTCCCTTCTCTCTTTTTCTTTATCTGCTCCTGTCTCTTGTCTCATGTCTCTTCTTCTTCTTCTTCTTCTTCTTCTTTTTTTCTTCTTCTTCTTCTTCTATTTTTCCTCCTCCTCCTCCTCTTCCTCCTCCTCCTCCTCCTCCTCTTCCTCCTCCTCCTCCTCCTCCTCTTCTTCCTCCTCCTCCTCCTCCTCCTCCTCCTCCTCATTCTCCTCCTCCTCCATCTCATCCTCTTCCTCCTCCTCCTCCTCCTCTTCTTCCTCCTCCTCCTCCTCCTCCTCATTCTCCTCCTCCTCCATCTCATCCTCCTCCTCCTCCTCCTCCTCCTCCTAGCTCTTTCTCCTCCTCCTACTCCTTCTCCTCCTCCTCCTCCTCCTCATTCTCCTCATTCTCCTCCCTTTGCCATGTTTGCCGTTACGTATATTTTTTTCTTCCTCAAGTTATTTTTTTATTTCTCTCTCTAACCTACTCTCCCTCCCTCTGTGTTAAGTAATCTTATCAGTGGTTTGTAATTTAGTAATATATTTGTTAAAATTGAATGCTTGTCGAAACATATTATATTAGAGCTTGCCTTAGCTCAACCAGAGGGGAAATATGTTTAACATACCAATATAATTTTCATTTCAAATATTTTAACCACAGACAGTTGTTTCTATTTCGTAACTATAGTGCCATTTCAGAATTTAGAAGTTCATTCACACCACGTACTTGATTTGTTTAAGATTAAGCTCTTGGAAACATGAACATGCTGTGAACCTCTGACCAATTTTGGGCACACGACCCTAGACAAAATCACTAACAGGAGAAATTACATGTTGTGGTTATTTTAGCACTTCGATTATTTCAAACTGCAGCATCAATTCCTATATATCATGCTCTATGTTCATTAACCTACCTACGTAATTAAAAATGAACAAGCAGAGCACTTTGTAGGATTAGTGGCGGATTCAGGACACTAAGCAATTTCAGAAAGGGGGATAAGTGGGTGGCGCCACCAACTTCATTGTCATATGGTGTAAAGAAAGACGATTCCAGTACTATAATATTACGTGGCATTACTGGAAGGAGGGGGTTGGACCCCTATACCCCCCCCCCCCCCCTCCCATTTGCCAGAAAGTGGAAATGTTGTGTTATAGTGGTTCATTCACTTGAATCTCAATCCAAGGGTTGAGGATTAAAATCTAATAATGTTCCTTGGGAAAGCATGAGACCCCGTTATTTTGTATCGTTATTATTTTGTTCTGGCTGTAGTCGAGAGCACAGTTGTCATGGAGAATGATATTGCTACTCCACCTTCATAGGAAATATTTTATAAGGGGGGTTAGAAACATTTCTATTACTGCCCCTCCCATTTTAACTTAATTTTTACAGACGGCGTTGGATCGACCCTAGCCTACATCTCTTACATATTTCCAGTAGTTTCTTCAAATGTTAAATTCGATGTCGTTCTTTTAAAACATCAACACACAATTAACTTTTCTCATGTCTCTAAATACCATGTGATGATGGGGAGAGGGGTACCTGAATACCCCCCCCCCCTAGGGCCACCCAGAGATACGCCCTGTCGATGCAAGCGATAGATTTCAAGTATCCGCCACGTGGGCTTGAGGCCAATTAGCTGAGGAGTGTGGAGAGAAATATCGACCGGTGTAAATTGAATCAAGAAATCAATATCTGCAGGATGCAGTCTCTCCACAAACCCAGCAGTCGTGGCAGCTATCTACATGTTTGTATCTCACTTTCTCCAATTCTAGACGGTGAGTTTTCTTGCACGCGACTCCGCCATATATTAGCTATCTCTTTCTATCTTCCCCTGTCCCCCATTTATTTAAATTTCAGTTTGATTCGTTCATTTGTTTCACTACTATTAAAAAACCACACACATTCATATTCCCTCCCTGAATCCCTTTTCACCCCAATCTCTCTGTATCTCTCTCTCTGTCTATGTCTCTGTCTCTCAGTCACTCTCTCTCCCTGTGTCTCTCCCCTTCCGTCGTTCCGACCCCCATCTCTCCCTCATCTATTTCCCCTTCTCTCCTTCCCCTTTTTTACTTCCCATCCCTTCTTTCTCACGCCCTCTCGCTCTCTCTCTCTATTTATTTTCCTCCCCTCACTCCTTTCATTTTCATCTCTCTCTATCTCTTTCTCCAACTCCCCCTCTCTCGCTTATCATGTTTATTCTCAATCCACCACCTAACCAATCATGCCGATATTAACTGATCTCTTGACTTTTAGTTGGCTACAAACATGCCGAGATAGATTGGTATGGTATCATGAAGACCGGACCCAACTCAGAGTTGATCCGTGGGTGGATGATGATGAAGATGATGATGTGGGTGGTGATTAAAATCATGATTATCATCATCATCATCATCATCATCATCAAGATTACGGTGATCATGATTATGAGGAGGGGAGGGATAGGTGGAGAAGGAGGAAAATGGGTAGACTATGATGAAAAATTATTAATAAAATATGCCCAGCAAGCATTATTGAATTGAATTGAATTGATATCTTTATTTATACACGGTTAAGAAAGCCCAAACAGTTACAAGACCGATTTCCATTGGGGCCGTGTTAGTCTATGGGAGTCTATTGGAGTCTATGGGATAGAAATTCATTAGTTTTACATTAAAAACTCTTCAGTTATGCAACTGCATGTACTAGTATACACCTCACAAATTATTTGGATACACGTACATGTACATCAAGGAAGAATCCATTACAATATCATCGCTTTATGTATGTTCAAAGAGTTGCAATGAAATACAATAAAATGGAGACCATTTACCACCAACACATACGTTTATACCAAATAATTGCAAAACAGCAGTCCCTAATTAGCTGTGTACAGTAGATACCCCTCAATGGACTGTTGAATGATATAAGGTCCTTTATGTTTACATAACTGAATCTCCACTGGATTAGTCAATATGTCATCGATCTTAAGTACAGTTCATTAAAATTCATAACGACATTTTCTAATGCGCCTCTGGCTCTGCGCGGGACATATCAACTTTGACAATTTATTTATTGATGGGGTACTTAAATGTACATCTCCAATGATGTCACTGGGAGTCATTTTGCGTGTTTAAACTTTGCACCAAAGGGAACTTTCACAATGAATAATTAAGCTGCAAATGGATGCCGTATTATATCATGCACCTCCATATTGTGCGAATGTATTCTGAAAACCTGAGCAGTTTTGCTCCAAATCTTGCGATCAAAAAAGTTATCTTTCTCTATAAGCCTCAAGTAGCATTTACTTTTATCCATCATGTCTAAACAATAACTTTATTACACGATCAAATTTTACATTTCAATTAACAATTCATCTTCTAAAATAATGAGACTATGTTGCCGTCAAGAACAGTATAAGTTCGTTCTTAAGTCAAAGATCTTAAGTACTTTTTGTTAAAAACGATTCGTTCAAAGTGGTGAAAACAATTGACACTGCTGGTTATTGATGTTTTTATTGAAATCATCTGTTTCGTTTTCATAATTTTTCTGAGTCATTTTACCCCCAATGCTTCATAGTGAAACTATCAAATCAAGACGTCTTAATCGATTATATTCCATCTAGTAGTATCATTTACTTTTCCTTTTTCATCAACATCTTTATAATCACATGGTTATTTTAACGAAACTCATGTGAAAAATATAAAAGATCCCTTTGTTATTTCACATTCTTCCGACCCTCGACGATCTCTTGCTGGTAGCATTTTTATTAAATAAATTATAAAACAAGTTCGGCCCTTTAAGGCATGCCCTGAATTTCTGGCTGTGCTGTGCATTAGGTTGAGCTAGTGTGTGCATGTCGGGTAGCCAATTAACTAGATTGATATTCGCGACTCCAACTTACGGAAAAACTGGACTTGTTATTTGCCCCCGCGGTAATGTCTTCCCGCGAAATGGATTGATAACAAATACGTTTAGATTATGGGTATGAGTAGAATTGCAGGGACTATCAAAACCTAAATCAATATAGCTCAGAATCTAAATGAAGCTATGAACCCTTTTAAAAATGGCAAACTTATATTGCAAATCATGTACCACATTTTTTTTTTTTATCACATCATTGAATATTGGTTTAAATTTATAATGGTTACTAAAGCATAGCTAGCGATCCTCCCTAAGCAATGGAAAAGATTCTATAGCAATTATTTAGAAAAAAACATCATAATGACAGTGAAGTGCTAATCGGAGAGATAGACCCACCCCCCCCCCCCCCCCCCCCCTAAAACAAGAAGGAAAGGACACTCGGACAGAAAGAGACAAGAAGTAGAAAGGGAGAGAAAATACAGAGAGGGGGTGGCAGAATAGGCAGGGAAAAAGATGGGGAGAGGGAGAGGGGGAGAGGGAGAGAGAGAGAGAGAGAGAGAGAGAGAGAGGTGCACTCAGAAGCAGAAGATGGAAGAAGGAACATTCTAAAAATATTAATATCATCGTTAGTCTTAAGAAACATTTGATCAAGGTGCCATTACTTTCATATTAGTTTATCATGCCAAAATATATTGATTTTCAACAATAACGTAATTGACAAATAAACAACAGAATAAGTCACTTAAGATAAATCCAATTACAAATACACGGTCCAATTAATACGGAGAATTAAGGTACTAATTAAGGTACACATGTATTCGTTGTGTTTAATTTGTCTAAACAAGTTCGACGTCATTGATCAGATTATGCTACGCACTCAGTGGGATAGCTTGTCTATTTATGTTACCATCCTTGGTTAACACCGTCCTATCACGATGAATCGTATATAAAGAAACACGGAGAGAACAGAAAAAAATGGGGGGGGGGTGTGGTGGGGATGAGATTAGTAGAACGATGACCCCTCCCCCTCAAAAAAAAAGAACTGGTTTGTGATTAGAGATGTAACTATACCCTATTTTTAATAAAAGAAGGAGGATAGACTTCGCTGGCCATCCCCCTCTCTCTCCCAACAGACAATCACCCACGCCCACAAACGCGCGCGCACTCCCACACACACACACACACACACACACACACGCACACACACACAACATACTGGCTCACACTGTGAATATTGATAAGACTAGTAGAACAACTTTTAGACGAAGTACCTTTTCACAGGACGACTGATTTTGAAATCTAATGTAGATGTTAACATATAGTATAAGATCTAAAGACAAAAAGAAGGACATCAGAACACGGGAAAGTATTGCACATGTATTCTTACGACTTGATATCTAGCAATAGACTGTAAAAGGGGGTATTGCTGTATTGATGACAACAAAAAGATACCGAATCGCCATCGAAAACAATCATTTTCAGAGAAACTTTCTCGGTGGAACGAAAAATTATGTGAAAAAAACATTGTGTAATATTATATGAAACTACATATACATGTACATGTATGCGTCTATACTATACATTGAGGTATATACATCAACATTAACTCCACTGTACTGTCAGACCATTACAAAATATCTACCGCTTCATAATGAAGAACTAGAAACTGACGTCATACGATCGATGGTTTGCAAGTGAGACTTACATCAGTATTAACGTCGTTAAAGGGCCAGTTTAACTTCGTTGGGCCCGGGCTACGTAAATATCAATCAAATTGAAACAGATCACAAATACAAACCCCTTGTTAAAGTCCACCCTCTCCCCCTCTCAGGGGGAAAGTTTGTGCATATACATTAGAACAGAAAAGGTGAATTTAAATTAAATGAACATTGCTAACTTCTCTTTAACCTTTCGAAGCATATTAAGATGGGTATATTGAGTATATGGAATAGTAGTTGTTAGCACTTTTAGTATCAAGCAACGCGATCATTTGGCCCCATACATGCATGTACACGAAACCAACAAATTAATACTAATAATATGAAGAGGACAGTGATGACGTGAATAACATGTCACAGATTAATCAATGTCATTGAGTAGATTACATTTGTTCCTGGAAACGCACATTGCAGTGTAAGTTTATGACCTTTGAGTCCAACGGGTTTTTCATACACAGTACTGTTCACTTTCTTTCTTCTTATTAAAATGACAAATATATATAAATGTATTAATATTTGAAATACATACAACTGTTTGTATTCGTTATATAAACGAATTCACAAGAATATTTGTTTTAAGACTGTGTTCATGGACGGACGTTATTCACCCCCTCGATATTTAAGAAGCGATTTTTATGAGCATTTGCTTAGGATGTCCGAAACAGTAAGGCCTGTACTACAACAAAAACACCTCAGTTGTTTTATTATCTTGGTCCAATTTAAAATATTTAGAGTGTATAAATCAATGGAAAAACAGTGTTATTAACTTATCACTGCAATTACATTTTCATTACACAGAATTCATGGAAAAATAGAGGTATAACAAAAACAATTTGTTGCACTGCTGCTACGAACCCGTCGATTCCGACCAAACCTCATCCTATACCCCCATCGTTACATGAAGCTGGCCCTTACATCTTCCAAGCTCGTATATTCTACGACACTATCTGATTATCTGCTGTAGTTCAAGTACAACATAGCGGAGTGTTGGTGATAAATCAAGTGTCTTATAGGAAGGTCTTGGACAGCCGCGCCCTAACATGACGAATGGATCGTTCATATCTCAACGAGCTGACTTCATAAATGAATAACCTAGTTCCTTCTCAGTCTAGGCACAATGTGATTTGGTTAATATAAAGCCAAGCTAGAACCGTGAAATATAGAGTTTCCCATATTCGTCTCTTCTCCCTTTTTTCCCCTTTTTTTCTACTTCTCCTCCTTCTTCTTTCCTTCCTCCTTCCTCTTCCCCTCCTCTTCGTCGTCCTCCTTTTTCCCGTTTTTTCTCCTTCTCCTTCCCATCCTCCTTCGAGTCCTCTTCCTCCTCCTCCTTCTTCTTCTTCTTGTTCTTCTTCTTCTTCTTCTTCTTGTTCTTCTTCTTCTTGTTCTTCTTCTTCTTGTTCTTGTTCTTGTTCTTCTTCTTCTTCTTTTTCTTCTTCTTCTTATTGTTCTTCTTGTTCTTGTTCTTCTTCTTCTTCATCCTGTTAGCTTAAGGTTTTTACTAACCTCGTCAATAATTTGGAAATCTAAGAACTATATTTAATTGGTGACTGACTGTAGAAATAATTTCTGTTAATTGTTGGCACATTCGGTTAACATCCCATATGAAAATATTTTAGCAACGTCCCTAAGCCTAGTAAGCAGATTTGACAAGAATATATAAAATAAAATAAATCACTAAATATTATGCGCAATATATACAACATGTATTTCACGTTTGAATATGCACATGTATCCTTTTATATCTCTCAATGAATGTAAAAATATTAAAAATGCATGGGAACAATATCAGAATGAGGATGATTGATGTCCCCTAATAAGTTTTCATACAGAGTGAGTACGTGGGCCGAGGAAACTACACATCCAGGACGAGGTTACAATTCCATATTACAAACAACGTATAGGGTGTTACATTATTTTCTTTCGTTCATTGTCATATTTCCTGGGAACTGTTTGTACTAACTTTTATTTTGAATCATTAAAATGTTATACATGTGATAAATATGTGTCGATGAGAATTTTGTTTTCATTTAAAAAATAAATAACGGATTTATTATGAAATAGGGTTTGCAAGTGACATGACTTCAGGAAAACGTGAATGGAAGATAATCCACGTTATGTTAGAGTTGGTTTACCGTTATTTTACCCTTTTAATTGTTAACAGATTAAACCTAAAATTTAGTCAAAAAGAATAGTGTATCGAAAGCAGTGGCGAATCCACGATTTTTAATAAGGGCTTGGGAAAGGGCGCACAATTTAACATGTGCAAGATATTGGATTTCCCCCTTTTCCAGATCCACCACATAAAATGTAAACAAAAGAATTTAATATGATTTAATCATATATACATCATGTTCATGTAAATGCGAATCCAGGAAATTCTAATATTCGTCGAGAAATACTGCTCAGAAGACAGAAAACTGTGAGCTCGTGCAATAATTGGGGGGAACATCCCGACGGAATAAGGACGAACCGTATAATTATGTTCGGCCTTCATGCGAAAAATTGTTTCATTTTGCTTTTCTCAACTATGTCGATCATTTTTTCATCCGTTCTCTCTTTATGCTCTCTATCGGTCTTCCTATCTTTATCCTTCCCTCTCTCTCTCTCTCTCTCTCTCTCTCTCTCTCTCTCTCTCTCTCTCTTAGTCTCTCACTCTCTCTCTTTATATATCTATCTCTTCCAAATTCATCTTAACCAATAATGTTATCTTCCCATTTGCCTCATCTTTCTAATTTCAATTTGTATCATTTCGCTTCGTTTTCAATCCCCTATCTTGCTATCAGCTTGCAAAAACTACACCTTATATAGCATTTTAACATTGTTTGATAGATTTTGGTTTGAATAAGCTTGGCTTTAAATATAGAGCGCCTCCATAACGGTCAAATGATGACTATTGTGTGTTCATTCTTGAATTCGCTCCAGATGATTTTCAGATCAAACCATTATCATATTTGTACTACCATGCACGATATTTATCCATCAAAAACATTAAACTAATCAATACAAGATTAAACTGACCACTATCTCAGCTGGAGAAACAATTGAAATTAACAAAATAATGCTAAATTCGTATAAGCTCTGTGTTGACGATACTTGTCCCGTGGCTGTACGATAATTACATAGGTTCGATATGAAATTAGTGCACTCAACTCGCATTACCCCTCGCCCTAGATCTGAACGTAACCAATCCATTACTCGAGCTTTTTAATTGATTCTATTCCATCTAAAAAGGGGACTAACTTCTCATCAATAGACAGGTCCTGTTAACGTTGAGAGATCATGGATAATGACGCGTGTACTATAAATGATAATTAAGCCTACCGAGCTTCGGTGGATCATGGTTTCTAATTGTGGACATTTCCCATTTAAATTCTAACTCAATTTTAAGCCTGGGATCACTTCTCGTAATATTTAGGGTATATTTTTAGAATTTGGACTGTACTTACCGTTTTTAGAGGGTAGCTATATCTACAGAGTTATTTAAGGGAAGTATTTGAAATTTAGAAATATGATTAGTCCGTTTAGCTTTACCGGCGTCATTCGATCGAAATGTGATGACTTCCATTCCAAATTTGCATTAATAAAATAATGCTTATTATGGTATGAGTTTACTTTCGGTCATTAGAGACAGGCACACTCTAGGAGGAGATTGAAAATGACCGGGTGCAGCGGAACTGAGTATATATCTCTAAATGCAATATTGAAATAATAAAACTCATTTCATGGCCTTGTCCAGTCGTCACTGCATCAAGTTATAAAAAGCACAAAACATCAATTTGACATGAAGATGAAAGTATAAGCATTGTACTTTAATCTCTCCTAAAATGCTTGCAAATATCAAGCAAATCAATTATCGACTAAATGTGCTTAGAAGCGTCATATTTCCTGTAATTTGAAATCGGAAACCCCCTCTATAAACGGACGTAACTATTCAAGAGTCGTTTATTTTAAATGGGACCTCAAACATTATTGCAAGTATTTTTTACTTCTTTTCTTTTCGTTTTCTCATCAACTCCTTTTCTTTCCCAAAACATTTCCCTGCATAGGTCTTCACATCTATATAACTATTCAAGAGTCGTTTATTTTAAATGGGACCTCAAACATTATTGAAAGTAATTAACTTCTTATCTTTTCGTTGTCTCATCAACTCCTCTTCTTTCCCAATACATTCCCTTGCATAGGTCTTCACATCTATGTCACTGTTGCTCCTATCATCATTGCTCCCCAGTCTCACCCTCTCCCTCTATAAGTCTCCATCCCACCTCGCAGCGTTCCTTCTTGAAAACACTCGAGAGCAAGAGACAAGAGCGTAGCAGAGAGTCAAGTCCTTACATCAATACACACCTGCTAATATTCACGTCTGTTAATTTGACTATTCAGCTTCGAATTTATCAGAACCTTTAAGGCGAGATCAAACAACGAATGGAGATCGGAATTATCTTAAACACAACATTTCTCGTTAAAAAATGAAGAGGATATTTTTAACCCTTTTCTAGATATTTCTAATTTTGTTTGGCAATATAATTATGTCTAAGTATTACAAAGCCAAGCCTCTAGGTATCTTCACATTCGTGTACTAATTGGCAATAAATAATTGTTATCTAATTCATGACAAGTACCCCACTGCCGAATGGGATACGAACATGAAAGCAAGTGAACGATGCAAGAGACATACAAAATGTATAATGTGAGATCCACCAGGCAGGCCATCCACTCACACATTCTCTTTTATACAAAGTAAAGCCTTGCATATACTAAAAAATATTTTAAATACATATATTGCATGCACTTTAAATCTCATACAACATATAACCTTTGAAATCTTTGAGATGGAAATTAAAGAAATAGGTGCCCTTTTTTATTAAAAAAAAAGAATCTTCCTCGTTTTATGTGTTCTGTTTTAAACAGGAGCTGTAGGAAGGGACCTTGTAATGAAAGGAACACACATGCTGACATATACATAACGAGATTAGCACGTACCCAAATTCGACCGTAACTCAATCAATTTGCACACGTTATAAGAACAAGATATAGGGAGAAGATACAAGGGAGACAGGCAGAGACAGATACATAGGCAGGCAGAGAGAGAGAGAGAGAGAGAGAGAGAGAGCGATAAAGAGAATGAGACACAAAGGGACAATATAAGACAGATCGTAAAGAACATGAAAAATATGGACCTCTATAATGAACATGCAGAGAGAGAAATTGACAGACACCCCCAGAATAGTGTCTGATTAAAAGAGCAATTTCACAAGTAGACATTCATAGAGACGTGGAGAAGGGATGGATATGAAAGTTGCACAAGCAGACGTCATGATAAATAAAGATAAACAGAATAGAGCTATAAAAACTACTGAAGTGAGGAAGACCGAAAGGGAGAGATGTGAGAGAGAGAGTGAAGGAAGGAGGAGGGGGGTGGGAGGAAAGTGAAAGGGAGAGTGAGAGGGAGGGTAGGATGGAGAGAGAGAGACAGAGACAGACAGAGACAGAGAGGCAGAGAGAGAGAGACAGCGCAAGAGTAGTAAAACAAAATGCATCAAGTAGCAATATATAGATAGCAGATACGAATAGAGTTGGCGTGCATGGAGCAAAAACGTGCCTCCGATATGTGTACTTTTAATTTGGTCCACGGTCTCTCCGTCGACTAGCCATGAATATTCGGAGTTCCACTGGAAGCAGGAGCTATGTAAGTCCGTTATGATAATCAGTGGTACTAGAATATTTGGAGCCAATTATAACACTGTATATAGAGTGTCACCGTAATACAGATGACAGACCGATATTTCATCTTATGCAACTTGATATGATACCTGTACTAAACATGATATTACAAAAATGGCAGAATGTGAAGTCTTGAAACGTTGTAGAAATCCCCAGAGCTGAAATATAATAATCACACTAATAGAATAAGAATTTACATTGCGGATATTAAATATATTTAAGAAACTGATAGTACAACTTTTGGTCGATAAAGGAATGAAATAACATTTAGCACTTTGGTCGATAGGGAATTGCTTCCAAAACATATATACCAGTTTACGGAGGACCCTGAAATGGCATCATATTTCTACCTGGGGCTGCATATGCTGAGTAGTTCCTAGGCTTAAGACGATTCGTATTTGTAAAGATTGAATGTCCTTGAATGTTTTTTATTTTCATGTTGTATAAACAGTGGTATGCACGCTCGTCACTTTATTCAGCATTGAGATACATGATCGAGGTAAAAAGAATCAACTTATGTGAATATTTATCATGGCTTCTTTCTCGGGACTTTAACATCAGAGTCACTTCTATTGATTCGCTATACAAAACATTTTGACAGGATTGTAAAAAAAAAATGCTCTTAAACGAGGTCGTGATGATAAAGCAATCGCATTATTTTCTTTGAAGATGCTTTAATGTGTGTACCAAATAGGTAAACAAGGGTACATTGTTCGCTACATGAGAGAAAGGGAAAGAAAAGGTTAGAGAGAGCGAGAGAGAGAGAGGGATGTATGTCACAGGTTTTGTTGTTCTCCCCTAAAGTAAATATGTTCGTATTGCACATTATGTATGACTTGTATTTAAAACATTATGTATCATGTATTTTGTTAGTTTCTGTGTAATTCATTTTCTAATAATTGTCATGTCATTGCGCCTTTGAAAGTCCTCTGACTCTCTGTCTAATAAAGTGATGTTCTAGCATAAACTGTAAAAAGCAAATTATTGTAATTATCAAAAGAAATGTATGATTACTCCTAAAAACGAGATGGCAATGATTCATTTTGGAAACCAATTTTGCCGAATGATGCTTATACAACATAAACATCATCATAACATTCTCCCTCCTAATATACAGCGTACTCCAATAATAATATCAATTACAGTAGGGTTGCATATACTATGAATCACTAAAGTGTTAACATCATCAGGATATCGTTGGGCTTGGGTGTATTAATGCTAAGGAACGTTATCTTTGGAATTATAAATCTGAACACATCCATTTCTTGACAGTTAAATAAGATCTTGGGACGAATGTAATTCTGAGTACTATCCCCGACGTGCTCCGCAGAGCTTTGGGGAGTTTATTTTGGCGGGAAAGATTACACCAAGTAAATATCAAAAAGATTCTTGACTCGGTCGCTGCCTGCCCCAAGGGCTGAATACTCGAGAGTGGAGCGAGTGAGATAGTGGCGTTTATATATGTCTGGCTAGATAAACTTGTATGGGTATGACACGGAGAGAGCAAATGAACGAGAGGGAATGTGGGAGAGAGAGAGAGAGAGAGAGACGGAGACAGAGAGAGAGAAACAAAATAACATTTTGTTTAAATTGTGATCGTGAATTTTGAGTTTGTTTTAAATATTACTAAACGAGAAAAGAATAGTACGAAGTCACGAGAGAAGAAAAATCAACTAAGATGTAAAATTTTGCAAGATTACTCTACCGAATAACAGCCCTAATTATCGAAATAAATTGCTTTTTTGAGAGTTTTCCTCACCTTGAAATAAAATTACATTAAATAAATGTAAACCGGTTCACCTTTGTATTGAGGAAGCGCCTCTGTGTTCCGAGGACGAATTTAGTATCAGTGTGTTTGGTACTTGAATTGGTAATCAAATATAGAGATACGCTCTTCCAGCGCGAGAAGAACTTTGGTAACTATGGTAACCAAGGAAGAGACAACTCTCTTAACACTATTTGCAGTCGGTTGGAAAGAAGTGGGGTTGATAAGAGCGCCGGTGGTTCCAAGAGTGGTAGAAGAGAAGATCGGTTTGTATTTAAGATGAGGTTGTTTCGTATATCAGGTGTTGGTATACGAATTGATGTGAGAATATAAACAGAATACTTTTCGTTTTATTCATTTTGTTTGCTGTTGTTGAAAGGGTTATTCAATTTGACGAAATTGATCCGTGATCATTGTGATGTCTGTTGATTAACGTCCTGTAGAATAGTGTACAACGATAAATACTCAATAACCGTATTAGCTATTCTTAAGGTCATACAAGGAGCTGATGTTTTTATCAAGAATTAAACAGTGTGATAATACATGAGGTACAGAAGGGTGGTGTAAATGATTATCAGAGTTATGAAATTGTAATATATTTAATATTTGAAGAGCTTGGACAATTTATTTATATATCCATACGATGTAATTCGATGTTTCTTTACACCCGCATGACTGGTAAGCACATACCTATTTTTGTGAAGCACCTTATATGATACGCATTATATCTGGATCCCGTCTTATAAACAATTGCAATTAATCGCAACTTATTTGCGATACTATGTACATAATAGATATTGGAGACTGCAAACTTGCGATTGATTGGAGGACTTATGACTATTTATAAGACGGTGCCCAGGTGTAACCACAACCTGTATAATAACCCATATACCCATCCGATATACCCATCCGATATACCCCTCACACTGCTCCTTGTCCTGTTTCTCGTTAGATCAATTATATTCATATATATATTCTATGAATAATTCAACATAGTCTCGAAAAAAATTACCGGCGCCTAATCACATTACACAGAAGCAAGGCTAAACCAATCTCGAATACAACGGCGAATGACAGGGATGGTTTGGGAACCGAAATGAAATAAGCATACAACCTTGGCTATACCTGAAGTGGAATTAAATTCTCATGATGGGTTTTGGTATCAATTCAATTTGTCGGGATATCAATATTGGCATGTGGCAATAATTCGGATACCGGCTTATCGGAGCTAGGGGTGGAGTGAGTTTCAAGAAAACGCACAAATGCAATATCAAATATGATAATAACAGGGGCAATTTTGCTTAGCGGTAACCTACATGATACAGCAAATTCATAAATATTATGATACAATGCAAGATGATTTTTCACCTCTAAAATTGAAAGTGTAATCTTTTTCACAAGACTGTTCATATCACTAAAATAGTTGGGGGGGAATTACATTGCTTTATGCATGCTCAAACAAACGCGCTATCTCTCTCTCTCTCTCTCTCTCTCTCTTTCTCTCTCTCTTTCTTTCTTTTCTCCATTTCTTTTTTTTTTCTCTCTCTCTCTCTCTCTCTCTCTCTCTCTCTCCATCGAGTTCATTCACACTCCTACTATCCCTTCAAACCATGCTAATCTTCACAACAATGTCCATCCCCTTTCAATTCCTTTACCTCGAACTCTTTGACATCTCGACCTCACTTTTTTCAATCAAATAATTCTAGCCTCCAGTGTAACTCTGCCCCGAACAAAAGACAACATCCCACCTGTGAGAGAGGGCGAGTCTTAAAGAACAACGATAGGATCAATTCTATTTTGTTATCGAGAAAGAGAAATCAATGGCTAAAGAGGATACACCCCCCACCCACAGTTAAGAATATGAAAAGAGGACAAAGTGAATTTGAGTGTAACTGTTTTTGAAGACAGTTATATGTAATTTTCCGATGGGGGGTAGAACGTTGCGTTTACTTTCAGGTAATCAGTGAAAAATAATATAGAGGATAGAGAAGAGAGGGAGAAAGGGGGGGGCTTTGCGAGTTCTAGTGCAGTGTGTTTAATAATAAAATGGAAAAAATACCCATGTGGGTGACCAGAAGAGGGTGTTATATGAGTGACATGAAGTGTTTAAACAATACTTACACATGAATTACATAAATAATGGAAAAGCTTCACCTCAGTATAACTAGCACGTAACGAGGTGCATATTCACACAGGGCAATGCATTATCCATGAGGTCATCTGATCATGTAAGTATTCGTGAAGCTTTTGTTTTAATGCCTCTGCAAAGAAAGGGTCTACTATTTTACAACCCCATGGCCACAAGGTAGACAAGAACCTCCCAGTAACTAAATAAAAAGAAGAAATTGTTCAATAACTTCTCTGAGGGTGCTAGAAACCTAACACCTCCATCGTAAATAAACTGTATGTCTTATTTTCTACCTATTCGCAATATATGCAAGGGTCACGGTGAAACTTCTCTCCAATACGATACTGTTAATAACTATCCAAAGGCAATGAACTTTAGTCTGCGTATAAGGGTCAAGAAAGCAATTTGCCTTCTATCAACGATTCATAATGGAATTCCTCGAGGGAACTCAAAGAAAACAGGTTTAAAATGTCCTCTCAATACTACTCCCATCTCAGTTGAGTGATTTTCTATGATTGGAAACCAACTGCTTTTTAAAGGTAAGATATTATTCGTAAAGAGTATTAGAAGGAGTAGTATAATACAGGCAGTGAATTGGCGTAGATAACAACAATGGTCTGTTAAAGTACATATATAGGAACTCGATTGAAGTCAACAGTTGTTGTTGATAATGTTTTTGTTTTTGTTGTTGTTTTTGTTTTATTACTACCAATGATATAGTCTGTAGGCTAATTCATCCATTAATACATTTTTATGGTAACAAAATCTAGTCATATTCTGTAACATCAAATTTGCAATGTGGCACTAGCCATTGTATCAACATAGTGTATACTCTCCCAATCTCTGTGTAAATTTGTTTTACTATCTTGCCTGCAGCTCTTCGAGATGGCCTGACAAAAATAGTCCATGTTTTTTTGTTGTTAATCCTCTCTTCCGATCGATATCAATTGTGAGCCATTAGATCCCAAGCAAATCTCTTTTAACGGTCTGTAAAGCTTGATCAAGAAATCCATCGATTGGACAGGTCTTTTGGAGTGAATTCAAACAAAGGTGTTTATGGTTATACCACGCCCCATCGAGCCCCCTCCTAATACGATCGAATGTACAAAACAACGATGTGCTATTATGAAACATGAAACAATTTGTCTTCCTTGAGAATTCATTTACGTAGCCTCAATGGTACTACACTTTGAATGCACGTGTCGCATTCATCCTCACAGGTTCATGTTATCGAGTAGGACTATATGAGTTTTTTTAAATATTTGGTTTCTCTACTTCTAGACAATCACAATGGCGCAACAACTTTTTTTTAAATATTTTGCTGTTGTATTAACGGAATACGACGACCTTATTTTAGATTTAATGATTTCTAAAATCCCTAGAGAAAATGAACAAATGGATGATAAGTTATCAAAAACAGGATGAAACTTTGATGAAAAAATGCATATAGCTTCCATTCTTAATCAAACTTACAACTGAATTGACTAAGTGTTGATTGCGAAGTTAGATTGAAAATATCGTTGTGATAAATATCATACAGTACATCATAAACACAGTAAGTTGTTAGTTGTATATTTACCGTACCTTATAAAGTCCTACAATCGGGTGTGTTTGAATATTCATTGTTATTCGCACGGTGTTCTATGTATACAGTTAACTTTTCAAAAGCCTCAATCTGTTGAGCAAACTGTTATAACATTATTAGGTTCTCGAATCAATAAAAGTGGCGTTTTTACCTAAGGCGTATCTCGGTTAGTACACTTTAGATGCCGCTGTACTATGCATCAATAAATGGGCTTTTAATGCAGTTAAAGGCAGTATCCTTGATTCAGTCTATTTTTAACGCTTGAAAATCACCATTGTATCAAAACGTATTTGAGGTAATGAGGGAAAATGAAATTTCACAGATCGAAACCAATCTTAGACTTTATGTTCAGAACGACATAATATGTGGAATAGTTGCCGCGTAAAAAGTGGAGAATAGCTGAAAAGCGAGCAAATAAGGTAAGAAAATCGTGCTGGTAGTCACGAGCTAGTGTTGGTCGTGTACTACATCTATGCGTTTTACCGAGAGCAGTTTCCTGCAAATTTAAATAATTTCATTAACAATTTCATTACTCTGTTAACATTTTCCTGGTCCAAATGATCATTTTACTGCTATTTATAGTAAACCGATAATCTATCAATTTTAGCAATTTCCTCGACGTGAATGTTCATGACTCTGCCAGAATGCTTGTTGAGCTTTGATTGTAGGCATCAGAGTGAGAACTTGAATTTAGATATTGATAAATTACGATCTACGGTATGTGTGCAAGGGATACCTTTAAGTTGACACGATAACTGTTTTCCACATTTTGCGTCAAGAAGACTTAGGATACAAAAGAACCGATTAAAAAGGTCTTCAACAGTTCACGCTAATCCGTTAGAAGAACCTAACGTAGACTAATCCTATTATTTATCTGACACGGTCTGCTATACGCACTGTCTGATACGAGTTGAATCGTCAAAAGGAAGATGACCATAAAGATTTTACCTGAGCCAGTAAAATTCTAGAACATAATAAAACCAAAGAAAGAGTAGTAGTAACAGATAGGTGTTAAATATCTAATGGACTCTTACTATTATTCAAAAGAGAGTCGTATAAATGTGATGTCCGAGTTATCCTTGGTCATTCATTCGTTTTCCATTCTTTTTTAAACGTCTTCGTGATTTGATTTTACTGTTGGCCTGAGTTTCACCGCTCCGTTTTCTCACACACATCGCACCTCTGAATTTGAGTCGCAAAATAATCTCAAATTGAAAAGTCATCACAGAATCGGAATTAACATTTAGGTCGCAGGATTATAGAACCCTGATGTTAAGATCCCCAAGGAATTGTGTATTGTTATCATGTATAATGATTTTCATCATGAGCGCTGGTTATATTCTTCTATTTATGAGGTTGAGTAGTCATAACAAAATAGATCTCACCCCTTAATGCGATGCCATGAGGAACCCATGTGCATTAACAAACACTCCTGCTCCAGTAATCTATTTATAATAAGCACTTGGTATTATTAAGGTCAAGATTGAGATGGTTCATAATCTAGGACACTCTCATCATTTCTAGGGAGTCCATCGACCTTTGGATGAACTCCATCTCACTTGGGCAGCCCTTGGTGATGCTGACATCTAGGATCTGGAGGTATCTGATTGTAATGAGGCTTGTAATAATGATGTTGGTAACTTGGTATTGAGTATGTTGTTGCTGGTAGTGATGATGGTGCTAGTATATTTTACAAATAGTGATTACGGAGTGATTCTGATGGTGGAGTTAGTGAGAATAGATAGATAGATAGATAGATAGATAGATAGATATTGGTTTATTGAGAATAAAAGAACAACAATGCATCGCGGCCTACAAGGCCGAATTGGGCAATGTTTTACAAATGTAAAATACAGTATATAAAAACATTCATATCAAATAACCTCAAATTAATAAACTAAACTTAAATGAGTAGATTGTTAAAAAAATAAAAATAACTTTAAAATGCTTATTTCTTATTATTTGATCTCCCTAACTCATTTTATATATAAAGGAGATAAAGAGAAGTGAAGAAGAACATGATGGTGGTGTAGAGTAAAGAAAGCAAAGAAAAGAGGATGGTGAAGATTAAGAAGAGGATGAAGAGGAAGGAGAAGAGAAAAAGTAGAAGAGAAGGAGAAAGAAGAAGAAGAAGATTCAAGTAGGGATAGTAAGATGATAGACGGAGGGTAGCGCGAATAGTAACACTATCATAATGTATCGATATCAATATTCAAGCATTACACATTATACAAACTACTAATGATATAGGCGAAGTTATGAAGAAAATAAATACTTATATGAAAAATTGTACGATAAAAAAAAAAAAAAAAAAAAAAAAAAAATACTCTAGGCAATTGCTACTCAAAGGAAAAGGTTATAACATTTCAACCAGACTATAACAAAGGAGAACCATTATAAGAAGCAAAAGCAAAAGGAGAAAGAGGGAGAATAGGATTGAGAAGTAAGGATAAGGGTGAGATGAAGAAAGGAGGTGGGAAAGTAGAAGTGGTAGAGGAAGAGGAGACAACTGTAACATTGGCCATGGAAGATAATTTCAGTCATTTAAACAATTAAGAATAAATGGTTAAACACAGATTTTCAACTTCGGTACAGAAAATGTAGTGATTCTATTATACAGATACAAAGATTAGACCCCAGTATAAATATAAAATTGGTATATGAATATAAATGTATAAAAAAACGGTAATTTAATCCTGATGTTGGTAATAATGACGATGATGATGATGGTGGTGGTGGTGGCGGTGATGCTAATTAGGGTGGGTGTGGCGGTGTCAATGATGATAATGATGGTGTTGGTAATAATGTTTGCGGTAGTGGTGGTGATTATTTTGATGGTGGTGTTAATATGATAGTGGTTGTGGTGACGATAATTTGACGATGATGATATTGATATCGATATTGATGATGACGATGACGATGATGATGATAATGATAATGATGTTGGTATAGTAGCAGTGGTAATAATGATAGTGGGGATAACAATGATACTGAAGATGGTGGTGGTGCTCGTCAATGATGATAATTATGATAAACATGGTAGCTTTAAACAGCTGAGAAGATGGTGCAGAAAGCATCGATTAGGATGGTGGTGCTGGTGGTGCAATAGTTCTACGATGTTGGTAATTTATAATATCATTTTAGTTGTGACAAGACTTATTGATGGGGCTGACGATGGCGGGCAGATGTATGACGTTAATTGTGAATCCAATTAAGGAATCTATCTACTAAATTCTAATTGACTCAACGTATTTGCATACAATAGCTTGTCAATGAAATTATCTTCTACTACTTTTGCAAATAAAAGTCGATTTACCGATACTGCATTGATGTAATCAAACTGTATGCCCATCTAGTTCATTACCACATCGCATTATGGAAGATTTTGGCATTTGACCACCGGGAAATCGATACAAACAGGTGCTAATAACACACTAAATTAGAATAGATCGATATGTACCAGCCCTCTCGCTTAGTATTATTATGTAGCGAGCATTGTGACATCATAATTATATGCAAATTTATGTGACTTATTGGAAAAATTAAAAAGAAGTAACGAATAACAGCTGGTATTAATTGGTTCTATCCAAATCTACTCGTAAACGGAAGCGAGTTGGGCAACATAATTTGATAATGGATGCATTTGCAAGGCATCTTTTAAAATTATTTTAAACTGGATTTGTTTTATAATGTATGCCATCATGAAAGAGATGTAAATTGCTAGAATCATAAATAGAACAGTTTTGAATGTAAAGTTCTCCGAACTACACTTATCTACTCACTCTTCATAGATGAAAAATGAGATACCGATGGAGATGTGATTGGTAGAGTTCCTATTGCTTGCATGCACTTACGCCTATATGTCCACGTACATCCAGAGACTTAGAATTCAATTAAATCTATTCCTGGGTTTGGACTTCTAATGCTCGAATGGATGAAAATTGAATTATGAAAGAGGTCCGTAATTAAGATATATGCGAGGCATTCATTTTCATAACCTATTAAGAACGTAATTCAAATAAAACTCATCGCACTGTGTCACGCATCAAACATACATTATTTTCACGCAAACGACAATAACAAGAATCAGTTGCCCGGATGTAGGTGCACAAGCTCCCTTGATGCTGAAGTGCAAAATTCCAAAATTGTTGAAAGTGTATTTATCACCTTTTGTACTTGCATTCATCTTGAATGTGTTTACTACGTGTGTCTTGGGCAGATCGCGGATCGTTCATACAGGGGTAAGGGGGCTTTAATGTGGGGCAGAATGGAAACACAGCTCGTTATACGTCATAGCCCGACGATATGGATATTACTCGCTATGACTTGGATAAATGTCAAGTATTTGAAGCGACATATCTTGGACTTCATCGAGCTTGACAGACAAGAGAAAAGCTGAGGTCATAACGCCATTCGATGTGAATGGGACTATGGGAGAAGAGAAATAATCATTTGATGAATTATATGATAGAAGAAATTGGAAAGGGCAGAGTGTGGGAGCAAAATACAACGATTTGCCAAGTCAGTATCATTGAGCAAGAATAGAGTCAACAGAATTTAGGCTTTTGGATTAGAAAGGAGTTTTAATAAGGATAGGAAAAAAGAAAGGAATATGAAATTGAGAGATGAAGGAGGGAGGGAAATAAAGACGAGGGGACGAGGAAAAAGCGGAAGGAGAAAGAGCATGAGGGAGAGAAAAAATAAGAGAAGGTGGAGGCAAGACCAAAAACAGAAGAAAAGGAGTGATGAGAAAGGTTGAGCAAAGATAGATAAAATTCGTTTGAATCGAACAGTGTTACTTTTGGCAGTTATGGATTTGTTCTGGAACAAATAAAAGATTGGAAGAATATTGTTGAATGAATACATGTAGGTAATGCACATGTATCGTTAGGAGACCTGCAATCAAATTTGGCGTACTTGACGATTTGAATAATAACTTGAAAATAGCTTTTCTTTTTCTTTTCTTTTCTTTCTAATATAATTACAATTTTCTTCTATTTTCCTTCAATTTACGTAACTTTGAAACAGACAAAGTGGCGGGGTAGACAGGTGCCTTATATTAGATTATTCGATTGGAAAATGACTATAATTAAATAAATAGGTTGGTTATCACTATCACTGATAGAAAGGAGCTTCAAAAAGGTCACTCACCCGGTGCTTGTCGTTTTCTCAAGAAATCGCAGGTTGAGACACCAAGATAATACAATCTAAAACAATCGTATTGAAAGCATGCGCAATGAGGTGATTGGTTTATGTAATTTATATCTAATTTGGTCAGATAAACCCGAAGCCTTGATCTACTGTTTTCTCGGTGAGGTGCAAGTAAGAATTGTTTTTAATAAATTCCAAAGATCCCTTGATTTGCCATGAGAATAGATCGAGAGAGAATATAATGAACGGTGAAATTGTAATTTTTTTAATTCATCAAACCTTCTGATTCTGGAGAAAGCTAATCAGATACTTTATTGTTCTTGTAGAATATTATGGGATACACCTGAGAAGTAGTTCCCCATACTCGCAGCCATTTTATTCTTCAAATCAAATTAAGAGCGATTTCCTAACTAGTTATAAAGATTATACAAAAGAGAAGCAATTGGGCTAAAGCAGGTATATTGGTTTGCTGTTAGGTTTACGTTTTACGAAATACTCTGTGTTCAGTCAATATTTTAAAGTTATTCAAGCCTAAGAGATATCAATCTCTTGCCTGCCATGTCCACTTTCTAGAGATTATTTTATTGATACGACAAATGTCTTTGTTATTCGATACGAATACAGTGTGAAGAAAGGTGAAGATGGATTTTGGCAAGATAAAATCTTTTTGAATAGGAGGAATTCAACATTCCATTCATAGCAAAATACCAATATTTTTGTTTATATAGAACATCTGATTGACAGGTCGACAGGCGATGTCAAAGGTCATGAGAATATCGATTTCAAAACAGAGTTCATTTCTGGCTCTTATACCTCAAGACCAAGGTTGTAAAGAAAACATGTTTTATTATGATCTCTATGTGTTGTAACTTAAAGGATTATTTCATTCATTACGAATTCTCATTGCTTACACCTAACTGCAAAATGAATTTCGAATGAAATGTAGCTTTACTTGTAATTATGCAACCATATCGCCTAAATATTGTGAAGATACGCAGTAGTATTGAATTGAAGAAACAAACATTGTAGCAGAATGTTAACATCATATGCCTACATCGTTTAAATGCGACGCTCATGTATCTCGCATAATTACTTTGCATTCAAATAGCACCAAACAGTTGTTCATCTATTCTAGACTGATTCAATTAACGGTGTTTAAACGTCATTGCCAAGCTATTTCGAGCTCTCTGGAGGGTCTATGCCACACAGAAGACACGAAGATAACTTTAATTCAGATCGGGTCGTACCATCTTTAAAGTGCGGGTTCATAGAAAATCATAAATATGGCAAATAGCGTATTACTAGAAACTGGTAAGCTAACAGATGGCCATCATGCAAGTTTTAGGTCAACTACATATCGGGTGGTTTATAAAAATACAAATAAAACAACCTCCATAGCATCTGGGATATGCGAGAGATTCGCCGGAAAAATAACGATGTTATAATGCCGTCACAATATGAACCAACCCTGCCCAAGCAGACGACATCCCATAAAGAATGAACATAATTGCAATGCTTTTATTTCTCAAATTATAATGAGTTTAGTGTATATAAATGTGATGGAATTTTACACCATTCAAAAAGGGATATGACCCCCATTATGATAACTAAATTCTTTTGTTTGTAAATACACAGGATATGGGTTAATGAACAATCAAAGAAACCACACTTCCAAATTAAAAAACCTCCGGAATAATAGCGTGGACGTCATTTGTTCCCTCTTGAAACGCCGAACATGCCGCGGTGTATGCAGCTGAAAATACAATGGCGTCTTATTTTGTTTACAAGCGACGGGTTCCTTTTTTTGTTGTTATCCTTGCATTTTTCATCAAAATAATACCATGCACGGGGTTTAGAGTGAGGCAATAGATTAAACATTTCGCCTGAGGGTATTGAAGTAAGAGGAATAACTGAAGAAAAGATGACAAAACAGGCACTGAATTTGTGTGAGATGTCATGGGACATCGTCTGCTTGTGCACATCATGTTCAACATGTGACGTCACATCTCAGCAGCGACCGGGGAGCTTTTCAGGTGCTATGTCGGGGCTGTATCTAAGCGTTTTGTAATTGTTTATAATCATTACTTCGAATGTTCCCAAGCATTGGCTTCTGATAACCTTGGCCAATCAAAGTGTCACCTTTGCAATAATGACATTAAAGTTAGTTTTTTAAATCAATGAACCTTCTCTTTAACATGACCAACATGCGTATTATGTTTTGTCGTCCTCGTTTGACAAGAAAACCGACGATCGTTCTTTTTCGAACATTCAGAATACACCATTATTAGGTTTACTTATTTATTAGGAAACTGTTCTCTATGGAAGGCTATTCAATTTGAACTGACGCCGTTTCAAAATATGATGAAAGTTTATGAGAAATAAGTTGCAACATCCTGATGTTTTACTAGACGTCAGTGAACAAATTAAATATGTACAAAGAGCATTGGTTTATTATCATATATATGTCTTGATATATTCGTTGTGAATTAAAAACTTACCGTTTCGTAAACAAGAAAGCCCCTACAGCTTGTCCATAAAGTATCCCGCAGAGAAAGTTCCTTTTCTTTAACAATGCGATGCTAAATTGTTGTGGAGAGGAGAACAATGTCGAAATTACAAGTAGGTCCAGAGCTGACCTGCTGACGAAGTAGGAGAACTGAGACTGACTACAATCTTAAATCAAAATCCCTTCACATTTGACTTTATAGACTTGCGGTAGATATCACGATGTGAACTGACCAATGGTCCTAATTTACAAATCCAGGTTAGGTTTGGTGTTATAATAATTGGGAGTGTTTAAATTGCACGCTGATGCTAGAATGGCTCGCAGAGTATGATCTTAGGAAGACAGCAAGCGAAGATAGATAAGCATCCAAGGCTGCAGCACTTTCACTGAAGATAATACTATTCTATCTATATTTCAGAAGACTTCTTATATCTTACGGCGGCTTCTTTCTCAACACCATCCCATCAAAACGTGACTTGAGGTTTTAATCTCGAGGTAAGTGATGATCTGGATGGTTATTCCAGTTACAGTCTAACCTGGTTGCTCACTTCAGGCTGAACGAGACGACCCAAGACGAACGTCACCACCAGCATCCAAAGTAGTCAACTGAAAAGGCGACCAATGATTAGGCTAGCTAGAAGTCAGCTTGGGCGGCTAATGAACGCACTTTAATCTGATGCTGCTCGAGTGCGAAAGCCAACGGACGATCGCCGCGGAGAGCTAATGAGTTACACTGTATGGGGTCCACACGAACGAGAACCGCGGCGGTCTTTTTGTATCGAGTTGGTCGATGCTACTTCGCAGATCAACTAGAGATATATTGTTCGTCGAAAGAGGGCGTGTCGGATCATAAAGCACAACACTGTATTCAGTCTGACATAAAAGTGATCGAAAACAGAAAGTTACGAACCACAGTTTGCCAACAGAATACTAAGAGCTTATCTAGTACGAAAACAGAAATCTTTGAATTTCAGGAATAATATTCAGCTTACTAAATGTTTGCATACCCTATTAGTTCAGACAGTAATCACATATAAATACGATCACGGAGTAAAAGTTGTCTATTTATATAATAGTGAGTATTTATTTGTGATAAAAACATTTTAAATTCCATAAAAAAGGGCCCACAGGAACTAAATATGAGATACATTAAAAAATAATAAAGGTATATATAACATCATCAACATTTCACATAGATCTTTTGAGATCAACTACAGTGAGGGTCGAAACAATTAAACGCACTAGAACACCCCAAATCAGTAACATTACATCAATTCATGCAATATAAAAATGACGAAGCCATCGTTGAAATTCATGATTATGACGAAGTATTTGGTGATCAAAAACATATAATAAACGATAATAAAATAGCAAATTTGATACGAGTCACATGTGGAAATTTTCATTTTCTGTATTGCAGCAGATGAAATCTTGCTATACAGAAAGCACACTGCGGTAAACTATGTTCAAAGAACACCATTGTCTGGTATCACATCTGGCAATTGAAATTTCATATCTGTTCTGCTCCGAAATAGAGAAATGAGCTTAAACATGAAGAAAGTCAAAGATTATTTGTATGCTTCATGATGATAAAAAAGTGAAGGTCTACTTATCATAATTATTTCTTTGTTTAATAGTAACAAAAACACAACGAGATGGTGAGGACTTTCATGCATCAGTTCAAGAGCAATTTAAATGGCATGTATTGCCTTTAGTAATCTAATTAAGAGAATAAAATATTTCCCTAGTAAATATGTTCACACATTTCCAAAGGTGACATAGCCTACATTGCTATCGAAATTGTCCTAATTTGACTTTTTTGCAAGTCTTCGCGATCTTATTCAGAGTGGATCTTAAGAGCACGTGATATGCTTTACAGTTCAATGGCAACGGTTACTCAGGTTGACAACTTCCACGAGGACAGGAAAGTAACTCATTTTACCAGGCCCTAGGACCTCAGCCACGAGCCTGACAACATCTTCCGTGCATGTGCCATCGGTAGAATGTCCACTGCTTGTGCGTCGCTGCTTGCCGGATGCGGATGCGAGGATATTGTACGCCACAGAGGACCGTTCTGTGCCGAGGCGACGCTCAAGGTACATCTGCAAGAGTTCAAGTTTCCCGCGCAGGTCAGAGGTCAGCTCACCAGGCTTCTCCATACCGGCGTGAAGGAACTCGGCAATCTCGAAGTCTTGCTTCAACTCCAGAGCATCGGTCCGAGTGCGGTCCAATGTTCTACCTTGAGTTTAAAAAGAAAAATACATTCACATCTTGTGAAGATAAACATTACGATTCAGGGGGGCGTTTTACAAAGCCTTTTTTCAATGACAAATGACAAAAATCAGTGACAAATCTGATGATTACCAATCAGGACCAAGGATTTCAGTAGCTTATTACAAAAGATGTCATCTGTCACTGATGACAAGTTTTTTTAAAAGTCCACCCCCCCCCCCCCCCCTCCAGGTATTCATTATTTGATAATGATCTCCCTTTTAATGCACAAGGTGAATCTTACTGCTGCTTTTCATGACTGGTTGAGCATTTGAGGAAAAGAATGGAACGATGTGGCTACAATTTGTTTACCAACAAACAATAAGAAGGTACGTGGCATGGAAGTAAATACAGACAGCTGAAACTTGTAATCACTCCTTCACATTGCGTAATACAGTGCAAAGAAACGGGCAACCATTAAGGGTATGAAATGTTTCCGAGACCTTATATCATTATCACAACAATTAGGGGAAAATACGTTTACGGTTATAAAATGCAAACGGTTATCAAGAACCTTCCGGAATGTAATATTCGTAATCTAGACCCGTACTAAAATCTGAAATAAAGTTAACATCCATTTATCTAGAGTATGTATTACCTAAATGAACACCTTGTTCTGCAGGTTCAAAAAAGACGTCGTCTTCAATGGGAGGAATCACATCAGGTTTAGCTCCCAGGCGGATTCGTTTGTTGCCACTATTCTGTCGAGCGTACTCACGAGACCGTCGTCGGAGTGCGTTTCTTCTTCTGAAGTTTCCAACTGCAGAAGAACTTGGTGAATCAAATTTACAAGTTGGCTCCGATGAAATGCCATCACCGAAAACCTCTCCATCATTTCCGTCTCGTTTCCTCTCTGTTTGGGCTTGGATCCTGTGGTTGAGAATGATGTCTGCATCGGAGATGGACCTGGATGATGCCCGTCTACCTTGCCTACATTGACATTGGCCACACTTAGAGGGCGCCTGTCTATCATCCGAGGACAGATTAGGAAGATTGAGAGTGTATGTCCCGTGCTTGATTCGTGTTCGGGGTCGTGATGATGTTTCGACGGATTTGGGGAAGAGGCAAGTTATTGGAGCAGTCGATCCCTTTCTAAATCTCTGGGAGTTCTCCGCTGCTGCTGCTGTTCCTGGGTTTTTGCCGACCTGATTAAAAATTAAAATGGAAATGTAATATATTGGAAATTTGTTCTGTTAATCTGTCGATCATTCCCTCACCTTCCAGTATCTTTTGATCAATCTATCTATCTCCATTATATCTATGATTATATGTATCTCTTTGTTTGTTCCTGCGCTTAGTCCCCTTTTTTATATGATTGTCATCTCCCTAGAGATTAGCCCTCACATACAAGACAAATCCATAACGACATTCTTTCTAACTACCGATTTATCTGCATGAATTGACTACTGATCTCCAACTCCAACGGAGGAAGAATAAGAAGAAGAATGTGAAAGCATAATATAAACATCTTTTCAATATTGCCTACTTCACGATTGCAACGACTTAAAAAAAAAAAAACTTTTGGCAATTTCAATTACCATCACCTTTTGAAACCTACAACCATTACAATGGCGTATTACGTCCGTACATGATTTATATGGGATATACAATATGGTATTCATACTGCCCTTGATTTTTTTTTAAAAAGTAATTGCGTTTAGCACTGATTTGATAAGATTTTGCATAGAGTAAAAACAAACAATACAATAGGATTGTAGAAAACTGATTTGTGTAAACAATACCCTATGTTTCTCTCTCAAATTTGGGGTCAGAGTCGACATCACTTCAATTTTGGTAGTTAGGGGTTCACTCTGTCGCCTAGCAGTCTTCGCCTTCAGCATAAGTCTAGAAGACTTTCGATGGTCTTGGTGAGGTTCTGGCTTCTGGAGGATCTTCTCAGGCATCTTTGGATGAAGTCGCTTTGAGGTCCTGCTTTCACTTGAGAGAAGCCGAGAGAGAAACTTAGAATCTTTCACTCGTTCAGGCAGTGATTGTCGACGTTTCTTGGCTGGGATTTTAGACATGTCAGATGGATGATAAGCAGACTCATAGGCACTTCCATTCATTGCTGGAGCGCATGACCTTCTCTTTCTGGATACTGTAGAGGGCGTCGCATCTAGTTCTTTTCTACGAGACATTTCCTTGGGAGCATTCGCGTTTTGTCGACAACAAGCTCCATATCTGGAGACACCGTCAGAGCTGCGCCCTTCCCGATGACCTGCCGGTGTTTGTGGTTTCTTGGATGATTTCCGTTGACTCATAGCCCTTGCAGGTCTATAGTGAGAAGGCATGGGCGCATCGCCAAGATGGGTTGGTTCGCTTGCAGAGTAGTGGTGGACGATTCTCGATTTCGCTTCCGTTGATTTCTTTGTGACCCTAGTCCTTCTATTGTCTTTAACCATCGGAGAATCCGTCCTTGGTTTCAGTCGTCTGCTCTGTTCTTTGGGTTTGTCAAAAGGTGGCTCTGGTTTTTGGAACCTTCGGACACGTCTCGAAGCGTTTTGACGTTGAGATCGTGGGGTTATTGCGTAAGGAGAGTTCACAGACACAACCTGAAATAGACCTTCGTCTTCCTAAATAAAAATGAAGAGACAGAAAAATAAAAATATAGAGTTCCAGTTCATGGAAATCAAGATATATAATTCGCAAACATACTGGATATTTTTGTTTTGGTTGATAGTCTCCAGAAATGAGTTCGGAGAGGAAAAAGGACCAATAAAGAGCATATCTGTCATACTCCAGTTACAATTATATATACATTTGATTTGAATGAGAAATGATTCGCAAGACTTTAATTTCTCTATCCTACAAAGCTTCTTTCTATACTTACAGATTTCTTGGATTGAGTTTGACACACTGTCTCGGGACTTGGTGTGGGCGAGTTAACTAGGAGTTCTCTCTGGTCAGTGAAAGCCTTGACGAATGACCGCATGCTGTGTGAGGTGAGAATGGCATGGGCTGATGGTCGCATACCAGGATTCACAGAAAGAAGGACTGTCACCAGCTCCTCAATGACGGTTCCGTAGTTCCTTGAAATAAAACATGGTTACAGAGAAGCGGTGTGATAAAATCTGACGAATATCTTAAGCCTTTATAAAGACTCCCACATAATTAGGGAATCGTTTGTTCCCATATTCGCTTGTGCAGCGAGACATAAGTAGGATGGTAAGACAGGGGATTGTGCTTTCTAAAGAAGAGGAACATATTTGTAACAACTGTGTTACAACGTACAGTATCTCAAAATGGCGAAGCATAACTTTGAGGATAGTTTAACTTTGAATTATATCGACAAGAAGCAGCCCCCTCTGTCGTTCAGATGCGAATTAGAAATAGAAGATGGGGAAGAGGACATGTAGTCTAAATGCTGTGTGGTAACACGATCTAGACGGCACAGCGCATGTATTAACTGGTTTCGACAACTGCATGGAACACTTTACCTTGGTCCAGGTAGGCCTATAAAACCGTAGGGATCATTAAGGCTGTAAAAAAAATATTTTTCAATCATTATTTGGATTACTGGCAATGACGATTTCTCCTAATACTCAAATTTACAATTTATTAAACAAGAATCGACATTTACACGATTGAATCAGTTTTCTTGTTTTTCCATGGATAAAATAGTATACTAACGCCTGTTTCTTAGTTGTCTTATGATGTAACATGAAATCACCAATTAATGGAATGAGTATTAAAGGGGGAGTTGCACATTTCAAAGCACATCGCTATTTTTTCAGCTTCTCTTTTTTTGGTCTCTATTGATATTTGTATAACTTTACCTATTGAGGTATTTTTTATATGATGATGAATGAATAAATGAATTGAATTGAACTGAATTGGAATGTAATAAGACGATTACCTACCTTGGAATGGGGGTATACAAGCCCCTTAGAATACGCATGATGAGGGTTGGGAATGCATGTCCTTCAAAGGGGCGTGTGAGGGTGACTAATTCATAGAGAATACAACCTGCTGCCCACATGTCGCTCTTCTGGTTGTATCTAATCGATAACGAAAAACATTGTCAAGGAAGACTCATTTTATTCTGGAAAATGCAGGAAGTTTCTCCGACTTTTCATTCTCACCATGTCCAATCGATAGGCAAGCGAACTACATGATTTCATTGTTCTGTTATTGGTGTTGTTTCTGCCATGCTCCGCGTGCATAATTGTCAAGGAAAAGTGATTTTATTCTGGAAAATGCAGGAAGTTTCATCGACTTTTCATTCTCAACATGTCCAATCGATAGGCAAGCAAACTACATGATTTCATTGTTCTGTTATAAGTCTTGTTTCTGCCTTGCTCCGCGTGCATAGTTTCATGTTTTGCGCTGAAAGATGAATTTCAACAGTAAAGTAAAGGTTTTGTTATTGATTTAAAAGGTCCTTCCAACTAAAGCTTTGTGCATGATATATCTACTCCTTCATCTGGTACGTCACATTTTCAAGAAAATGGCTGCGCCCTTGTCATACTAAAAGGCGTCACATCATGCCAAGAATATCTTTATTTATATATCTCTTGTACATTTTCGTAAGGAATTTGTATATCAAAGGGCAGGAATACATCTCATTTTTTTAGAATAAGGGCACAACTTTTGGGGGTCAGAACAAAATCCGCATCACCACCAAGTAGCACACTGCAGGAGCGGCGGAGCGGGGGGGGGGGGGGGGGTGGGGACCAACAAAAAGGGCAATTTCTGAAAAAGGGGCACCTAAAAAGGGAAACATCATGTAGTACACCATTTTTATACGTTGGTATACACCTCTACCTACGTCGTCATGATTGCGATTACACTACCAGGGATAACATCAATATATGTTTCTTTCTTTAGGTGGTACAGGATGCTGCTTAATTAAGCCACATATGTTGTAGTTGGGTTGTGATGGTCTGTATATTCATTTTCGAGCGAGCGAGCCAAAATGTTATGATTTGCGAGGTCCCAGTGCGAAAAATAACATCTTAAAAAGAAGACGAAAAACAAACCCTAATGAGAATGAAGCACAATCTAAAGAAGAAAGCCTGGAAAATTCTGTTATAAGTAACATAATTATAACATATATAAATGTGAGCGAGCGTAGCTCCTAACTACATTACAGAATTACTTCAACTCAAAGTCCAGTCAACAGTCGTAGCCTGCGCAGTTCCACAAATAAATTATTGTTTCAGATTCCCCATGGCAAAACTAAAGTAATTCTCGGGGACCATGCTTTTGCTATTGCGGCCCCAAACTATGGAATAGCTTGCCAATAGAAATACGAAGCACTCCATCTCTCAATTTATTCAAATCCGATTTAAAAACTTATTTGTTCAATTGAGAGATCTTATTTTGTAGAATTTAGTAAAAAAAAAAAGGAGCTCTTAACCAGCGCAGCTGAATATATTTTGTATAAAAGCTGCGCTATATAAATTTATTATTATTATTATTAGCGAGCGAGCTCTAGCGAAAATTAGGAAAAAAAAGTGCTCTAAGTACGGTTGCCTTGAATTAGGGGTGCATATTATGGAGAAAGGAAAAGTATGCACTTATCAAAAGGGAAAAGGACAATTATTAGAAATGAAAAAGTGCGCGTGTCAATGTAAAAAGGGAAATTATCAGAGGTGAAAATGGCACTTCTTGCGCCTGAAAAGACGTACTCATCAGAGATGGACAGACAGGAAAGGGACAGTTATTAGAAAATATAAAAGAGCACTTGTCGTATGTAAAACAAAAAAAGAGGACCTTTTGGGGGTACCTGAAAAAGTGGGGGCACAGTGCCCCCCCCCCTACCAGCACGCCCATGACGGCACTCATTCCTTGGGTTGAGGTTCAGTCCCCTTTATCATGAAAGACAAATTAAATTGGATTACACAGGATTGATTCGATAATTATGATTAAATTTACATGCTATTCAATTTAGGTAGGTTCATGAGAGTACCTCAGTATTAATCGCTATTCTCCATGAAGGTCAGAATCTGCCATAGGGGATGCCATTTCTAGTTGAACTATAACTGGAGCATATATATAACACGAGCCAACAAGATGGCCAGCTAAGATAAGCAAAAAAGGCCTATTGCCTTGATATATTTGTTCTTACATTTGTCTTCTTGAAGTGCAACTGACCGCGTTGAGGAGCGGCAAAATCTACGCACGCAACAGATTTACACTCGAGAGCACAATTTTTATCAGGGTCCTGAGATCGATAACAGATTAATGAATTAAAAGTGTTTGTGTGGATGAGAAAAAGACAAAAAGGAAAGGTGAAAGGATGTCGAGTAGAAAGAAGACAAGTCCTGACCTTACAATGATACATGAGGTGATTAAGTCACCCTCGTTGACGATGTTAATTATCATCTCCCTTTCTATCACTGTCTCTGGTGTGTCTCTTTATCTCTCTGTATCTCGATCTACCCCTCTCTTTGCATGTCTCTTGTTTCTATCTCTGACTTTGCTCTCACTCTGTTGCTATCTTCATTTCTTTCATTCTTCCTTTTCCCTGTAATATCTGTAAATTCCGAATTTTACACGACTTAGGAGTGAATAGTAACAAGAGTAACATAAATTGACTATGAATATATTATCATCAAAACATTTCGATTTCTAAAATAATTTTCCTTTATATTTCGTAAATATATACGGAAAGCCAAGATGGGCACTCTAACACTCTCATCTTTAGCATGAAGTCATCGTCACACGATACACTTCAGGGAATAGTATCTAGGCACAATAATTATAACTAGATCGTTAAAATCTAGCTTATGCTATGATTGTGTTGCTAAAACCTTTCACACGAAAACTGGCGTAGATTGGGTCCAGCCACGGGGGGGGGGGGGGGGGGGGAGGGGCGGCACTAGTGTCAAATGGAGTCGGGGTGGTAGCCGGTAATATTAACTTGATGAAGTGCGAGAGAACACATAGTGAGAGGAATGTGTGTGTGAGTGTCTTATTTACTCTCTGAGCTTTTGATTAAGGGCTTCGCCAACCAGGTTCGAGTAAGGTACAATATGGAGGATATACTGCTTTGCTGGGCAAGCGCAAAACCAAAGAATATACGGCATGTTGTGACCAAGTGAAATTAAGTTGGCCACACTATGTGTATAGATGGCTCTGATCACCCTTGTTCCATTTTGATGCCACCTTCTCCTGGTAAATGGCGAAAAAGGGGGAAATATAGGCCCAAAAAAAAGGGTAAGAGGGAAGGAAATATGCAAAGAACTACGACTCCGCCAAATCCCTCGATGCCCTTTTAAATTCCTATTCTTTCATTAATGGAGTAAGATCTAAGCCCTCATGATGCATGCACCACCCCCCCCCCCCCCCCCAACCTTCCATGGGTCCCCTAAACGCTATGCCACAGTAAACAAACGCATACATCAGCTATGAAGTATGGACACTATTTCATCTGCAGCGAGTTGCAACTTGTTGTTGCTTTGGCCTGTTCTATCTGTTTTTACCGAAGAAATGTCTGACAAAATTAACTGATTGAAGCCTGAATAATCAATCTCTTTTCAAAAGAGGAGCAATCCCAAACAAAATGAAACAGAAAAGAAAAAGAAAAGGATGAAATAGGCCATGCCCACCAAACGGATCCATACCAAATACCGATTAAAACGACTCCAGTATTATTTCTGCTTATCAAGAGAGCCTTCCCCTTAACGCCCGGTATGATACACCGTTGCCAAGACAATGGTTTACAACAAATTGTGGCTTCACTCTATAGTCTACGCTGTTGAGATTTATAGTAATATTTGGAAAATCAACGTTGTCTGGTACTAATTCGAAATACATGAATCGAAATTGAACGTGTCAGATAACGAAGGGATAATGGGTAACATGATGCCCGCACACAGCGGATGCGAATTAATGAATGTAAAAGTCCGTATAGGGAGTGAGTAAAGTGTATGTCGTTATTCTTCTTGTCTTCGTAAAATGCATGACTGTTTCCTTGTCCATGGTTCCTTGCGACCTTGCCCAGTCACATGACATGTAAAGGTTGGGTACAATCCAGAATATCATCGATTAAGGAGATTTTTCTTTAATATACATTTTCGTTGTAGTCAAATTTATTTATCAGGTTTTCAAATAAAAAAAGAAGGGAAAAAAGAAATCAGCAGCTTTTAACCTTTGCGGGCGCCGTACGAGAATGAATTAGGTAAAACAAAAATTGCACGGCACCCACTTCAGCCAAAAGCTATTCTTCCGCAGGTCCGTGCGTTCATGAATGAGATTTACCCATCCTGTGCCTTTTCTCTATTTATTATTTGTACATACATGTATTTTTAACCTTATACATAATTATTCCTGTAAACATCCGTTATTTCATTTTTTTTAAAGAGTATTGACACATAATTTTTTTGCGACATACTGTACGTGTTTTTTGCACTAAGCCTGGGCACTAAGCATATCTGTATAGTTCCATATGCCCGTAGCATATATATATATAATAAGATGTGGTTTTTCTTTTCCATCTTTCATCTTAGGGAAAGGGGGGGAAAGGGGCGAATAAAGCCAAAGTCATAGAGACAACATCACAGCAAGAAAGACATTTAGAGGATCTGAGTTTTGTAAAACACGTTGAAGACAAATATATTGATAGTTATTGACAGATTGGGCTTCGCGATCTTCTTTCAAAGAGTAATAGACCACGTATGACACAACATCATGTGTACCTTTGTGGCGTTTGATTACAATCTTTAACATTGTACAAAAATGATTAAAACATCCAAAGTGTTTTATGAAAAATGTAAAAGTTATATTTAGGTTCCATATCTTAATGGGATATTATTACAGGAATTATCTCATTGAAAGGATACGGTTGTCTTTGGCAGATTTCTGGTGATAGGTAGTAAGGAGTCCCAATTGTAGTACTGGCGTGGTCCAGAGTATTTTGTAACATCTTTGAGATTCCGAAGTCACCCACCTTGATGAGGCCTTTCGACGTTAGAAACAAGTTTGACGGCTTGAGGTCTATCACGGAACCATCAAGAAATAGAGAGGAAGGGGAAATTCATTCTATCTTTTTTCTTAAATTTGTGTTTATTTGGTCCATTTAATGTAACCCCATTTTGTCCTGGTTAAGTTAGTTTGGCGTAAAGTACAACTGTTTGCCAACTATGCACATAGTGATTAGTTCGAAATACAAGTCTATATACATGTAGCAAAGCCTGAATAACCAATTACAAAATATGACTTGGAATATTGTAGAGCATAAGAGGAATGTACTTGTATAGGGAAAGAAATGGAGAATGAGAGAAAGAGAAAGAGAAAGAGAGAGAGAGAGAGGGGGTGAGAGAGAGAGAGGGGGTGAGAGAGGAGGGGGTGGTAACGTAGTAATGTCGAGCGAGAGGAGTAGACGCGTGCAGGTCGAATTGTATGAAACTTCAATTGCAGAGCCGTCATAAAAAATTAACACATATCATGATCGTTTTAATAATTCTGATTTTTGTTATACATTTTATTGTTAAAGCTTTATATCACGCGGCACATAATTTGTATGTCTATTAAATAGATAATGTTTTTCATGCACATACAAAACATTGCTTTTATGAATTTTTCATCAATATTATGGAACAATATCGATATTTCAAAGCACATATTAACAATCATATTCCAAACATAATCTCTAAGTAAATAAAAACAAACAAACATGTGCTCCCCCTCCCCCCCACCCTTTTACCCTCTAAACGCTATGCCACTGTACATTCATTCTCTCATGATTGTTTTTTTCTTCTGACCTACAAACACTGCAGATACAAGAACAAGATGGTCCTAATAGTTATGGTAATGATAATATAATTCATTAGGTCTTCCGGTTTTGCCCGACCTGAATAATTCTGAGGCAAAGAAACTGTCAACAAAAATTTGTAAAAGAGATTTAGGTCTCCATGTGTGGCAGTATCAAAGAAATTGGAGCACTTTTATGAGTCTTACATTGTGCTCAATAAGCATCGGATTCAATGCTTATTTGAATGGACATGAATAGGAAACACCAATATGGAGACTAAATGCTTCTTCAGATATGACGCGGTAAATCCAAAGTAGTATTTTTATTTAGTGATGCCGTAAAAGAAAAAGGCTTCACGCGCCTGTATGTTATAGCCCAGGGCTTAGTGATACGTGCAAGATCTTTGTTACACTCATTAATTTTGTCATTCTTTCGCACATTTTAAAAAAGACGGGGGATAGGGAGAAACGCGGCAGCCTTTTTTGGCGGTGGTTTGCGGTGGTTTGCAGCGCCATATAAAAGCCTATAATGATGATTCATATTACAAAAAGAGGTGTCAGAAAAAGGGGATAAATGAATTATATTTTATCGAAGTATATAGACGAAAGGAACGAGATTTTTGTACAACCGAAACGTAATACCAAGTAAACAAAGATTTTCGTTTTCCAACATTGAAAAATAAAGATGACTATTATGGAGTATAACATTTTAAAACTAGATTAATTCACATTTCATCACATTTTTCTTCTTCACACATGACTTCAGGATTTCATAAAATTCTGTATGTTTTTTCTCAATACTATAGGATTTTCCGGCCAAATTCGCGAGTTTGTCATTTAAATTAATTTTTCTTGCGTTCAAATTCGACGTTTTTAGTGCTGTCAGAAATATCTTGGGTTTATATTCCTTTTTCTAGTTTTCAAATATATGAAGTTTTTTTTTTAGAATCTATGTATGTTTCATTCAAATTAATGAATAATGTGCTTCTTTCGCTATGACATCGCGAAGGTGTACTTTTAGCATTCGAATTCATTTGTAGCATTCAAATTAGCACTTTGTGCACTTAAATTGATGGTCAATATACATTTCTCGTTTATTACACACTTTTATAGCTCACTCTTTTTCTTTCAAGATTGTTTTTTCCATGTGTATTTCATCATATTTTATTTTCTTGCATTTACACACTTTATATACTTTTAGATTTATCTGATATTCATCATCCTTTAAGTTTGATTGTTAAGGAAAAAAAACGACTTACATCTACGGCCTTGATGGTCTCAATATATTTGTAAATTTTCATGTAAGGGAGCCGTTTGTCTTGTGTTTCATCATAAATTTATCACAATTTCATCATGGAGGAAGGGTTCAATATTGTGACTGGGGTAGGTAGTTTTGTATCCCACTTTTCCGGGGTATATGAACATGTCCGTGCAGAAATGCCATATCCCTTGATTTTGCCCCTTCTTTACCTAATGTCTGACTACACCCATATGCATTGTCCTCAGAATTAATAAATGGACACTAATGGCAAATCATGCATTCAATTGCATTTTTTTAAAACTGTAAACGTGTGTTGGATTTATTCCCCTAACATTCCTAACTTGAATAAACATAATTCGAATACGAATGACAGGTGTTAATTTGAATGATAAATATGCCGCCTCGACAAGTGACGATTAATTTGAATGCAAGTTAAGCAGTTTCTAAATTAAATGACAGATCTATGAAACCCTTCGACCAAAATCCTAAATTAAATATCAAAACGGGAAAATGTTATGATAATTGGCATGGCAAAGCCGATCTGCGCTAACTTAAATGCAAAGTAAATGAATTCGAATGACAAACTCGCGAATTTCGCCGGGAAATCATAAACTAATTGTCTTCTATAAGTTTGAAGATGTTTGTTACATACAATATCATATCACCTTTCGTCATGTTTGTATATGTATGGTTTCAGGTTTCTTTTTTGGGGGTATGATATTCTAAAAATAGCTCTTGACGAATGTATTCCTCTAGAGAGATGCAAATTTTCCAGTTATAGACATGAACCACGTAATCCTTGGGTCTCTAAATCTTTATTAAGATCTATTAATAGGAAAAATAACTTGTATTATAAATTTCGTGCGAATCCCAAACCTAAACTTCGTGAAAAATATGTTAAATATAAAAACACTTTGACAAAGATTATGCGATTAGAGAAACAGAGATATTATTGTACCCAGTTTGAAAAAAAGAAATCAAACATAAAGGAAACATGGGGAGTTATTAATAAGGCATTGAACAAAAAGAGTGGGAAAAAAAGCATAAAACAAATCCGAGAGGATAATAAAACCATCAATGATGAAGAATCTATTGCTAATCACTTTAATGATTACTTCTCAAACATTGGACCCAATCTTGCCAAGAAAATTCCTGTTGTCGGAAAACCCTTTCATTCTTCTTTGAATAACAAAAATCAGAATTCTATATTTTTTAGTCCAACCAACGCATCTGAAATTCTAAAACTTGTTAAAAATTTCAAAGAAAAAAGAAGTGCGGGTCATGATGAAGTCAGTAACTTTTTATTGATCAATATTATACACGAAATAGTTGTTCCCCTAGAACACATATTTAATCTTTCCATGTCTCAGGGTGTAGTTCCCGATGCCATGAAACTTGCAAAAGTTGTTCCGATTTTTAAAAAGGGTGACCCCTTAGATTCATGTAATTACAGGCCCATATCTCTCCTGTCTTCCATCTCTAAAGTGTTAGAAAAACTCATCTATGATCGCACAGTAGCTTTTTTAGTTAGTAATAATATATTCTCCGACTCACAGTTTGGCTTCAGACAAAAACATTCGACTGTTCATGCTATTTTACATTTCATTAATCATGTTACTTCTGCAATTGATGAACACTCTCATACCCTTGGGATGTTTCTGGACCTCTCCAAGGCCTTTGACACAATCGACCATCAAATTCTACTATACAAACTTTCACATTATGGTATACGTGGAAGGGCCTTGGAGTGGTTCGAAAGCTACCTCAAGGGTAGGAAACAATACGTATCAATAAATGAAGCAGACTCGGCCTTTCAACAGTTAATTTGTGGAGTGCCACAAGGATCCCTTCTGGGGCCTCTTCTATTTATATTGTATATGAATGACTTTCAAAACTCATCCAATGTGTTGTCGTTTATATTATTTGCTGATGATTTTTCTGTGTTTTTCTCACACAAAAACCCCAATTCACTACTTGAAACCGTAAATCTTGAAATGAAACTTGTTGAAGAGTGGATTTGTGCCAACAAACTTTCCTTGAACTTAAATAAAACTCAATGTATGCTCTTCAGCAACTCTATTTCGGGATTGCCTGGCAATGTTTACATCAATGATACAATTATACACTTAGTTGATTCATCAAAATTCCTTGGTTTTATAATTGACAATAAACTTTCTTGGAAAGAACATAACTTACAATTGAGTAAAACTCTATCAAGGAACATTGGAATAATCAATAAATTAAAAATGTCTTTTCCTAAGTATATTTTGAAAAGTTTGTACTCGACGCTTATCTTGCCTTATCTTAACTATGGCATACTTGCATGGGGGAATTCATTTAATTACCAGTTGGACAAATTATTGATACTTCAAAAACGCGTCATACGAATAATCTGCCACACTAATAGGTTAAGCCACACTAATAGTTTATTTTTAGAAAATAAAATATTGAAAGTTCATGACCTGTATAATTTCTTTTTAGGCTGTTTTATGTTTAGATTAAATTCTAACGAACTTCCTCATGCCATCACGTCGACATTCCAAAAGAATCAACAAATTCATAATTATCCAACCCGACAGTCTTCCTTTTTTCACTTACACAAACTGAGAACTTTACTAAAACAAAAAACTTTGATTTATACTGGTCCTGTGTACTGGAACTCCTTAGACATTTCGCTCAAACAGCTGCCAAGTTTAATTACTTTTAAATATCACCTGAAACATAAACTTCTACTCCAGTATGAACATGTTTAAGGTCATCATGATAGAGACCATCGGTATTATCAACACTTGTTGGCTGGCTGCACCACACACTCGTTTTTGTTCTTTTGTTTTGTTTTTTGTTTTATATATTATGTAAAAAAATGTATTATGTAAAGGGAACCTTAATTACAAGCATAATGCTTCCAAGGTTTCCTCCTCATTACTGTAGATAATTGTTAGCATCATATGTATTTAATGACTTGCCATTACATCGTTTGAATTACTGTTGTATCAATCGAATATTATGTACATGTTTTGTTACCTTGTATATGCCTTACTTTGTAAATTCTTTTCATATGCAGTTAATGTGGAAATAAAACCTAAATAAAAAAAAAAAAAATGAAGTAATGTAAAATATGAAATAAAGTTGAAAGTAACTACTCACCTCGATGTAAGACTTTCTCAGAATGCATATAGTAGAGGGCGAGGCAGAGTTGCACAAACCAGTTCAGGATTTGAGGGGCACTAATACTCTGCCCCAACAGTTTGGCTTCCTCTATTTTTCCCGCCAAATCTCCTGCAACAGTTGTTAAAGGTAAAGACCAGTATTGGCAACGCCCCAATTTCAAAAAATGAAATGGAAGCTCTCATTACCAATCATGTGAAAGAATATGTTTTGACTAATAAATGGTGATAAAAAATTTGCCGGGAAACCGCCTACTAATTCATATATTTGTAAATTTATTTCTCTCATGGTCTGGTGAGAGAGATAGGGTAGTCCCATATACATCTTTCTGTGTATAGTGCTTGTAACTTTACGAAGAATGAGCCAAATTTCTTATCATTTTGATGATTCCAGAACCTTGCAGATGCTAGATGCTAGATGATCGACCTTTTCTGATCGATTCCACAACGTTTCTTTCACAATGCAATCGCATGACCATTACTGGTCTTTACCTTTAAAATATTTTTGGTCAGAAATATGAAAAATTATCATTGAAAACAAAGTATTCGTCTATTTGGAATCTCGGCATAAATTGTGTTGAAAATTAAAAATGTATATTCTAAAATGATTAGTAAAATTTTGGTAAACAGTGGTTTAGCGTGGGCCCAGACCAAATGAACCAGCCAAATTAGATATGAAATAAAAAATGCATTAATAAGGAAAAATGCAGATCTTGCGCAGATTAGGAATGTATGAGGACTGTATTATTATACTCAGAAGGGTTATCGATAGACGGGTGATAGGCACCCTAGCGGCCTAGCCCCATCCTCTCCTGAAAAGTGGTGCCCATGGATAGGCAAATTCATGCAAAAAAATATATTAAAAAAACTGACTTGAAAACACATCATACAATTAGTATGAACCGAGTCAGGAGCAAATTTGAAGAAATTATATTTTTAAATGTTGTAAAACCAACGATATAAGAAGAAAACTGACCAAGTATCTGTACTAAAAATCGTACATGTAAAATTGGTCGTATACATTCGACAGCTGAAAATGACGCGCACGGTTGCATTACGTGCGTACTCGAATCCAAAATCATACCTCGCACACACACTCTCGCCATACCGCGAATGGTCCGTAGTGGGGAGCTAGCCGGCTGAGAGTTTGCAGCGATACCAACGCAGCCGCGGAGCTCCGCAGAGCGCCATTTTAGCGGGACTCGGAAAGGTTCGCGGTGGGTAGGCAGCGGCCTAGCTTTTTGCCCAAACAACGCTAGATCGGCTGCTGGCAAAATGAAAATAACTACGATCGAGAACATCGTCGGTTTCTTAACTTTTCAGTGAGATAATTCTGAATTCTAATTGAGACTATATAATAAATTAAATCGACAAAGAAACCTCAGTAGAACTCTTATAACTATACAAAAGCTTGTTTATTTCTTCATTTGACATTTTGTTTTCGACCATTTTTTCGTGCGCGAGTCAATGGAAACTATGTATTACCAAACTTTCAAGACGCAAGGAACGGGGAACACTCGCGGACCTCGTAACAAATTCGTTGCAAAAAAAAATTTCAAGGGTGATTTTGAAGCAGTGTAGAATATTGGCGCTGCAATGCGCAGAAATATACTTGAAAGAAACTTAATAAATCATACCTTAATTTTCAGAAAATCGTATTTGTATTAGTGTACCTAGATGTGACTTGTTTATAACTCAGATTTTATGAAGATTTGTCGGGAAAAAATGTCATTTTTTTCCGTTTGGTGGTCATTTCTAGGCTAATATTTCAAAAGTTGCATCAGTAATGGGCCCGATGTTTCTCTTATCGTACTCGCATGTTATTTCTACATAGATTAAACATAGGATGGTTAAGGGTAAGACCAGATAACATTATAAAAAAGATATATCCTTCCACTCTCCCATATCCAAGTTTTGGGCTGATTATTGCCGACCCACCGCAGCAAGGCCATTCAGATTTTTGTACGAGCGCGAAGCGCCCTCTAGTGTCCCATGAATGTGCCTACCATGGAACAGGCATAATTTGTAGGCCCGGTAAATTGCCCAAATTGCCCCGATTTACTCAAAGATGGGCGTCAATGGATCAAAATTTGTTGTTAGTCCCAAGTATACCACAAACCCCATTAGTACATACATACCTCCATCACCATACTCCATAACGATAGCTAATATCCCGCCTCCCCCGGCAACGAAAGCTTCCCGGTACCGTATGATGTTGACGTGTCTCAACCGGCCCAGAATAGCGACCTCGTTGACTGCTCTTTCTCTCTCCTGCTCGCCCATGCACACCACGTTGATCTCCTTGATGACATAAGGTCGACGGCTCTCTCGTGATCGTACTAACCATGCTTTCCCAAAGTTCCCCATCCCTAAGACCTTTTGGTACGAGTATTTCTCCATCTTTCTTTTTTCTTGGGGCTTTCAGCCTTTTAAATATGCTGCATCGTTGTCTCGATCGGCTTTGCAAGAGCTTTCTCTCGCTAGTGCAGGGTCAGAAAAACGATAAAGACAAGATCCAAGTAGCAGTTGACCTGAAAAATTCCTACTTAACAACACTGAAAAGACCTTTTGTGTCATGTAAGTGTTCATGAATTAACAGTTAACACATGTGTATTCAATTGAGCTATAAGGCATTCCCCTCGAAAGGAAGACGTGTTGTTAGGTAGGAGAGTCCATTGTGTTTGTCCTACCTAGCGACAATAATTATTGCTAATGTATGCAATACGCATTATGACTATTAAAATACAATTATTCATGACAGGTGAATGAAATGCTTTGTAACGAGGCACTTTACAAAGATTTTGTGCTTTACATGATTTGATTACATTACGAAAATGGCCTATCAATGGCTTGTGTAGCTTCAATGATGCCGATTTTTAAACAAAAGTTTGCACTATGCCCCTGCGTCAGGACGTTGCGTCTGTGCCAGTAGAGACTGAGCCTGGGCATGTTCTGTGTATGCGTTAGCGTGGAAGGTCTTGAAGGGAAATAATAAACGCCTCGTATACAAACGGCTTTATAGTCCATTGATGACGGGGCGTCATTTGCCTGACGTAGAACTGCGTCAATAGGGACTTTTAGATTCTGCACGACGAGAACGTGGACTGCCCTTTTAAGGCAATGTGACGTCCTTTTAAGGCACTGGCAGTGACGTCACATTGCCTTAAAAGGGCAGTCCACGTTCTCGTCGTGCAGAATCTAAAAGTCCCTAATGACTGGTGCGGCCTTTGGTGCGTCATGGGGTAGTTACATCGATTCAAAAGTCATTGCGAAATCAAAATTGCACATCATGCTTTTAAAATAGACGTATTGGCTAATTCCTTTCACCGGTTTGATTAACTCAGGTAATAAAGCAATCAAAAAGTCACCTCGCGTAATTTTGACTATCTTTTTTTTTTTAAACAGAAGCTGAATCTTGAGAGTTAGTGATGTATCGCTGTTTACCATTTAATCACATAACAAAATCAATGCAAAGTTATCATAACGATTCTTTAGACCCAAAGGCGAAAGGAAGCGTGTCAATATTACTGTGGTATATAGGGGTTCGCAGGGGTTCAACGCTTAATTTAAGTTTAGGGTCTTTTAGAAAAGTTTTAGAAAAGGTGCGATACATACGCCATTAGGGCCCATTTCAGAAAATGTGCGATACATACGCCATTAGGGTCATTTCAGAAAAGGTGTTTATACTTTTACTTCTATGGTAATACTCATCAACGCCTGTTCAGCATCTAGATGAGGGTAAAGCATAGAGTTGTTATATACAGCTCTATGCGGTACAGTTCCTGAAAAGGGAACTGAATTGTTTCAAGAGCCACCTTGAACTGCTCCAAGGAAGGCTGTTCGATACGATACGATACGCCATTAGGATTCATTTTAGAGGTTGATGGTCACGGATGGGTAGCACTTGTGTATGAGAGTGACCCCCCCCCCCCCCTCTCCCCCGGGATGATAATTAAGCTCATCATTTCATACTATTTTCTGTACCCCCGATCTCTCACTTCTTTTTTTGCAATATATGACCGTGTTCTTCTATCTTTGTCATGACTTGTAAAGTACTGTCTTGTCCCGTTTTCATCTCTGTTGGCATCCCCCTTTCCCCCTATTTTGTAGTTCCTTTTGTAGCTACGGACTTGTTAATTTAATTAATCATTATTCCTGAGTATCATTTGAGGTGTTCACACTTGTACAAGCATTGCTTTTTAGTGGACCCTTCTGTTCCTTACATGTATTTCTACATTTTGTTGTAAATGTTTATAGTTGATATGTAATGTTTTGATGGAAACATGAGTACATTGAAATTGAAATCGAAATTGAACATTGATGAAAACTTACTAAAAATGTTCCATCTCAGAATGACGAGGACAAATAAAAGCTATGGGAAACCCCATTGCAGGAAATTAAACAGCTAAAAATATACCACACGGACCAAGAGGTTTCATAGTACTATAAAATAATCAATTTCGCGTTAAAAAGGGTTTTATTTCTATGTGCGCTAAAGGTCGTGATATAATTTTAAACTATGCTGTAAACAGACTTAACATAGCACTGTATAGATTGATATTAGTGCAGTGCTTCTTTATACAAAATTGAAAATGTCACAAATAATTTCCTCATCCAATCCATTCCAACAGATCAAATATAAAACTCCTTATTTGATTACTTTTGGCAAATCAATTTAGCTGTTTAATTCTCTACGTCACTTGCGGCTTCTCCGGCGCCTGTTATCGCGCTCAAGCATTATACGAGAAACACTTAATTAAAATTCAAGGATAGGATTTTTCCTAATAAATAATATAAAATACATGTTGGGCAAAATGGATTGATCGAGACTAAAGTAGCTTGGAGGTTATACCATGTATACCTTCGAACTAACAAATAGATAACTAATCTTTTCTTGCCCACGCAGAGTTAGTAAAATTTCTCTTTCGTCCAAAAATTATTATTTTGCTAGGGGGCAGGGCCCGTCGCCCCCCCCCCCCATGGATCCGCACCTGTTTGGTTCTGTGTATGAACACGAATTTTGGGCGAATACTGTCCTGGTTAGAGGAAGATAATAGTTTTCACGCGTTGCATGTCGTGTTTGGTATGTGTGTATATCATTTTTTTTTATAAAGAGTTTAATTATGGCTGACGGGAGTTCATAAGTGAAACATGAATATGCCGAGATTTAACTTTAAAAAGTTGTCTTTCCAAAAATAAAGGGTTATTATTTGAGCAATAGAAAGCATCATTTATCCCTCTGAGTACTTGTTTCTGTAAAAGTAGTGTACTATTAATATATTTCTTGTTTGAATTACCCCAAGCAAAAATACCATAATGTAAATACGGCAGATAAAGGGTTGAGATAATAGTATTTTGTAAGGGAATGGAAGTCTAAAGTTGTTTATAACACTCATATTGCTCCGGTTGTCTCATTTTCGCTCGCTGAACCATTGCCAGCACAAACGTAGCTAGTTCGACGGCACTACCAAACTAGAATGTTCCACTATGTTGCAGGGTGTATATGCCATTGGGTGAACCGGGTGTGCGGAAATGGTGTGTTGGGGAGGGGAAGTGAGAGTGTTCGTGTGTGTGTGGTAATTGTATGTGTGTCAACAATTAAAGACTAATAATGACAGATGGCTAATCATAAATCTACAATGACGAGTAAACTGTCTACATCACAGTCCACAGATAAATGTGACTTGAACGTATATAGCAGACGGCAATCGGCGGATCAGACGACACTTGTTAGTGATTTCGTATGTGAGATTGCTTTGCTAAATATAAAATACAAGAACCTTTTCCATATCTTTAAACTATCATTGATATCTGATAATTAAACAGTTAGTAAAATAAACCTACCAAACTACATAATACAATGAAATACTAGACTTAAAGTAGGGGAGTTTGATGTAGTGCACAATTGCACCCCTCTGTAAATATTCGAATAGTCCATGGCGTTCACGAATATTCATGTTTTTGCTTACCTCGGCAAAATGCTTGCCTATACTAAATGGAAAAAATACGGTGGGGGGTTGGTTGAAATGGACATAATGAACCAGTCAGCACTGACCTATGATAATTCATGCTTGTTATACTGCGAAATAAAATTGAATTGAAATTGAATTGAATTATCCTTCGTGTGGTTGACTTATAACCTTACAATCGAGTGGCAAATTACGTCCAAAGTTCGACTTCATGCACATGTGTTATATAGGCACTGGCGAGCTGGCGAGCTGGCGACCTATTTTGACCACATTACGGTGGGTAAACTTTCAAAAGTCAATGGGACATGAGGGTTCCAATGAAAGAGCTGGTGTCAACGAACGTCGGGGTGGATGTGCTTTTTGTTTAAACAAAAAAATATTTGTTAACGATTTTGGAGGTAAAAGTCCATAGGCTAACATGTAAGGCTGCTGGACTCTGACGATAGGGGGCGTTGTCCAATCAGACTATTCGGAGCCATATGAATATTTTGTGAAACAAGTCGATGTGTGTTTTTCACGACAATTTGTTATCAATGTATATTCCAAGAATTTTTGTAAATTGAACAAAGTCAAGGGCTGCCCCATTTATAAATAATTTACCCGGAAGTGAATCAATAATAATTCTAAATAACATGTAATTAGTTCTGTTAATAATTATTCAAGGAGCGTTTGTTTGCCTGGATCCTTTCATAAATTAATGTAAGTTCATAGTTAATAGTATTTAGTAAAAGTTGTTGGTCACGATGAGATAAAAGTGTTAGTGTCATCTGTAAATAAGATTAATGATAAGGAGGTAGATGCGCGTTTAAGATCATTTATGTATAAAATAAAGGAGAAGTCCAGGAATATTCCAATGGTGAATAATCATCAATTCCATGAGCGACTTTATTTATAATTATGAGCATTGCGTGAGTTGTTGTATTTATAGAATAATCGTTTTTGTTTCTGTTGAAACAACGTAGCAGCGAGATTGTTATTCAAGGTTGACCAGGAGTTTTTTGTAAATATTATTTTCTACCTGACGTTTTGGTGGTATATCTGTGTTAAATTATGAAATAAAAGTTTAATAGAAGAAATACTTCCAATGAGTCATTTGTGTTTTCACATGCGACAAGTCTTTAAAATTTAAATTTTATTTAAATTTTTCCACATCATCCTCTGAACGTTTTCGACGTTCCATCGCCAATTTCTGAAAATTGTCCTAGCCATGGGGAAAATGTGTGAACGAGAATATTGCGAAGTGGTCGCTGATATCGGTCAAAATTTTACCCGTAGAAGCGTGTGTTTGATGATTTTAAAACATGTTCTCAAGTGTTGTTGAAGAATTTATGATGCGCTTAGGTTTGTTAATTAAAGGAATGAGTGAGTGTGTAAACAAAGTGTCCAAGAAAAACTCATTATCAATAGAAGCAGCACTACAACTAGTTAATAGATCACTTTCAAAATGCACCCGAATTCACGCATGTCTGGTCATAGAGTGCCCTCAAACATGCAACTTTCTCCGGCTCTTGGCCTCTGTGTGGGAGGGTGGGTTAATTATTCCCTCATCGGACAATGTGAACCATCCATATTATGATCATTGTACTGACACCCCCCCCCCTTTCCCATTCCCCTCTCCCTCTCTCTCTCTCTCTCTCTTTCTCTCTATCCCTCCCTCCCTCTCCCTCTCTCTCTCTCTCTATCCCTCCCTCTCCCCTCTCCCTCTCTCTCACAAACACACACCCACCCAACACACACACACACTATCTATCTCTCTCTCTCTCTCTCTCTCTCTGTATCTATCTCTGTCTTCTGTTCGCTTCTCTTCTCTACGGTAGTTGTATTGGCCATTTACAATTTATGTAGTTATTAGACAGAATAATCTCATAGTCCGAACTCCTCTCATCCTGAGTTGTATTTCATTCATATAGATCCATAAAACCCAATATCAACGTTTCGAATATAATTAAAATTAGCGTGTCGAAAATCGTTCCTCATAAAAAACATCTCATTCTCCATGTAACAACTAGGATCCTTTGTAACATTAATGATAGTAACTGGTGGAGCATGGACGGTCGTAAAGGTATAAAAGCAAATGATAATCAGAGAGTCAGATAGGAACGATGTATACTGCAAATAGAAACTCATTAAAGGTAAAGACCAGTAATGGTCATGCGATTGCATTGTGAAAGAAACGTTGTGGAATCGATCAGAAAAGGTTGATCATCTAGCATCTAGCATCTGCAAGGTTCTGGAATCATCAACATGATAAGAAATTTGGCCCATTCTTCGTAAAGTTACAAGCACTATACACAGAAAGATGTATATGGGACTACCCTATATCTCTCACACGACCATGAGAGAAACAAATTTACCAAATATATGAATTAGTAGGCGGTTTCCCGGCAAATTTGTTATCATCATGTATTAGTCAAAACATATTCTTTCACATGATTGGTAATGAGAGCTTCCATTTCATTTTTTGAAATTGGGGCGTTACCAATACTGGTCTTTACCTTTAATCTTCGGATTCTCTCGCACTTGGATACTTGGATATAATCCACTTCAAAACATGTTTCATTTGCAGGACACATTTTCGTATTTGCTTGCATTATGTTTGCTCATACTACATGACTTGTATTTCTTCTAACATAATTTATTTAAATTAAAAAAAATATCTTTTCCTAAGCTCTTTAATAATCAAGCTTGCACAAGGTTTATGATTGATTCATTTATTCGATAGTTTCTTGCTGAATTGAAAGACTTGATATCAAATATTACCAAACTATCCTCGTATAAGGTTTTTTTCTTCAAGAACTGCTGTATATGATCGTTCTCCCATATGTTTTTTTGTAATAACTTTTCTTCCATACAATGATTTTTCATTATCATGATCTGGATAATATTTAAAGACTGTAAAATTCAACCCTGCATCTAGCATGATCACGATGATTACCCCGAACTACGATGATTGTCTACACTCTTACAAGACAGATTCTAATAAGTCAAAATCATCTTAGGAAATAATAAGAAGCTATATTCATTCATTCATTCATTTCGGTTTATTGAATAAAAATTCCTCGTTAAAACAGTCGGGAGACTGATACAAACAAAGATTACAAAGTTGAAATGTTCACAAATATAAAGAAAAATTACATATACATGAACATCAATATGGAATAGAAACAAAAATTAGTTAAAGGAAATAATAACAATTATGGAAACTTCAATATATTGCACTTCATACACAATATAAATCGAATTTACACACATTATATGGCTTAGTGGGAGGGGAAAAAAGAAAAGGAGAATGGACAAGGCACTTCGTAACACTTAGATTTTGAGCGTTCATAGTTTAAAAACAATTAACATAAATGGATTTATAAAACATAAAATGATGATGATAATACGGATTATACATGTTTAAAAAAATGAACAGATCCGTAGAGTCTACTAGCAAATATGAAGAAAGTTGGAAAGTAAGAAATAAAAAAGGAAGCTGAAGAAGATCTAAAGAAACGAGCGTGTGTAAATAATGTGTACAAAAATGTGTAACAAAATAACAAAACCAAACGCATTGTCTCATTATGGCATTGTTGTACTATAGAAATAAAGGGTTTAAATGGGTACATAAACCATGTAAACGGAATAAAGTTTTTTCATTAATATATATAGGAACATAATGTATAACAAAATATTAACAAGGTGAAAATTCAAGGCGCTTGTAGGCTATATTGCGTCACTTTATTTACATCCTTTTAACGGTTAACAATTTATGTGTATATTCAGGACACATGTATATAATGTTACTAAATACACGTAGGCCTATAGTATAGGCAATCATGTGGTGACATTAAAAAGCAAAAACTACATGGAAAATTTAAACGTTCACGATAGCCCTAATTATGACGGAGGACAATATCTCTTTAAAAGAAAAGAATGGTTTCTTTCAGCAGCAAGGGATATTAAAAGCGTTGAAATCACAGGATAACAGAAGACAAATATAGTCACTAGTCTCTCCCATTTTATTTACAATTTCTTTTTAATAGACAGAAGTTAGATCAAATGCGAATGTACCTATTGTTTTTTTTTTTGTAATGATAAATGTGATTTTAAAATGCTAATTACTTTGGTACACGCTGTATCTATATATATAACACCAAGTAGTACTTTGTGCCCCCAAAAATACAAACTGTGATAACAAAATAATGTCATATTCCATACCAGCCACAAATTGCAATTTTATGAAACAAAGTGTTTCGTATACAATTCAAACCCTAAAGGTGATACTCTCTTAATGCTGATTATTGATAATGTATTTCTCTTTTTTTTTTTACTAATCACATGAGGGATTACATAATTTGGAACTGAATACACTATAATTCATTCCTCAAATCAATTTCTCCTCTCCCCTCTCTCTCTCTCTCTCTCTTTCTCTCTCTCCCCCTCTCTCTCTCTCTCCCTCTCTCTCTCTCTCTCTCTCTCCCTATCTACATAATCTTTGTATAATTATGTCTCTCTCTCATCTTGCATCCTTGCCAATGTAATTATTACCACCCATAATTAAACCGTGATACAATCCAACGTGAAATAATTATTACATGCAGTTTGACATTTAAGTGCAACACATTTGTACAGCCATGACAATCGATCATTTAAATAACGGACGTATCTCCAGTTTTCCTAACGCTGGAGTCTGGCTTGTTCCCACTGAATACGGGTGAATTTGTTTTGGTTTTTCCAGTGAAGAGCTCTTTGGTTGCGACCCTGAACTGTGGATTCTGTGCAGCGTAGATGAAAGGATTCAGGCAACTGTTGTAGAAACCAAGGATCGTGAGGACTCGATGAAGAGGAGTACCGATGTATTCAGACCATTCTATGAAACCAACGATCACACCTAAGAAGGCCACCTGATTGGGCAGCCAGCACACGATGTAGATGATGATGATCTCTAACATGATTATGAGCACGCGATTGCGAGCGACAACGTGGAAAGAGCTGTCTGTAGAGCTGGTTTTCCCTCGGAAGGTATTCCCTTGGAAATTTTTCGATTGGCGATGGAGCTCGAGCGCGATCAGGGACTGGGTGATGAGCATGGTGGCGACGGGAACAACTATACGAAGACAGAACCAGTAGTAACCTATAGCTGTTAAGCCTTGACGAGTTGTTACCGTTAACGTGCAGTATCCATACGTGTCGTCGATACCTGTCACGAAGAATCCGAACAGTAGAGAAAACAAGGCTAGACACCAGATGAGGCCAATGGCTATGTTTACACGCCGGACAGTCACCATACTACTGAATTGCAGTGGATAGACTACGGCGATGTACCTTTCAACAGACATTGCCATTAGGATGTAGGAGGAGGCAGTGACAGGTAACCAAAGAGGGATGTTCTGGAACATCACCAAACACCATAACATTCCTTGCCATGAGTTGGGCGCACGGCTTGGGGTCGGATAAGGGACGATGGCAAAGGATGTCACGAAATCAGCTATGGCCAGATTTCCAATGAGGATGTCGGTTGTTCGGCCGGACAAACGACGACGACTAAAGATGACCATGATGACCAGCAAATTACCCAAGATTCCAACAGTGGCTGAGAGGAGTTGGAGAATGATGTCCCACTTCCATGTAAACGATTTCCAAACCCATTCTGAACCACCTAATGTGAAAGATAACAAGTTTATTCGAGCAGTTGTTATCGTATTACAGAACTACAATCGGAGAGGTATCTGTAACAAGGTTTAGTAAAAGGGAAGGTGTTTTCATGTTCATGTCTTGGATATTCAGGCGCATATTCCCACATTCAATCCTGGATATAATACTATACCTAGCCCTAAACCTAACCTTAAACGCAACTAAAAACCTAGTCTATATCTTTGACGAAATAAAGTCCGGAGCAATTGTTACTGGGGGAAATGTTGGATCACCATTCTGAGCGTGTCAGCTTGATCTTAAGTCGAGTTTGGAAGAAAACAAAAGTAGTAAGACTGATGTGAGAAGATCGGAAGTTCTCTCCTTGCTGCACATGACTTGGACTCGTCCGGTCTCAAGCGTCTGATTTAACTGAATTATTATGACATAGAACATTATATCCTTTATATCCAATTCAACATCATAGACCATTATGATTTATAAAGAGGGAGACGATACACACGCCTAATAGAATTCGTTGTTGATGTTATTGGATGATTGCTGGTTATATACCTACCATGATAATTATGAAGATCAAGTTAATGATAAAGGAAGACGATATGGTTCAACTAATTTTCTTCTCTTTTTTTAATTAATTAATTATTATTATTATTTATTTTATTTTATTTTATTTATTTTTTTTGGGGGGAGGGTACAATAATTGTTATTATTGTTCCTACTTAATTACACTTCATCTAATTATGTTTTTACTTAAAGTAAATATCCATCAGCTTCACATCTGCACTTACCTGAACCGAAGTCTGTAATTTCTGTTGAAAAGTTGGACGCGGATGTCAAAAGCTTCTCCGAGGTCATTCCGTCACTGGACCAATGCACACTCGTAATGGCGCTTCCCGCGCTCGTCCCAGTTGGCGCCGTATCCAAAGCGCCATCTTCCTCACCGGTGGTATGTAGTAATCCGCCATTGGTATACAATGTAATCTCGGTGGCGCCACCGCCAGGGCTAGTTGCGGAGGTAGATTCCGTGGTGCCATTTTCACTGATTGTAGTGAAAGTGGTAGGGGACGTGAATGAAGTTGGCGGGACGCTGTCATGTGTGGTGGGCGTGGTCAGATCATGGTTTGTCGCTGTCTGAGTAAATGCTGTTCTGATTACCCCCGAGAACAAGAGGAGGGCCATGAATGTCCACATGGTTGCCGATTCGAGTGGTGGCATTTCGCTATCTTTAAAAACAATGAGGAATGTAGTTTCAAAATCTTGCACTAAACATTTAGGTTAAACGGTGTGGTAAGGACAAGTTCGTTTGTCACATATTTTGTTTACCGAATACTAGAACCACAGTTCACGAGAGAGAAAAATTCTACCACGTTTTATGTATAAATTTACTGTTGAAGCAAAATGCAAAAATTATTTATCAAAATGTATGCACTGCCACAAATGTTCATTTATACGAGCAATTATCATGGAGGAAAATCATCTAAATTCAGCCATGTATATTGCTTCATAAAGTAGATTAATTGAGTTTGTTTTCTGACTGAAATGTTAAGGAGGAGAGAATGGACTCTCCAATTATGAAATAATAATTGACACGATCGACATAAGTCTTTCTTGATTTTGTTTCTTAACGTTATGTTTGTTAATTTGTGTTTGTTTGTTTATTTGATTGATTGCTTGTCGCGTTGTGATTTTGCTGGAATATTGATGCTAATGTCATGTGTACCGGGGCACATCCATACGTTTGTAATCCCGTGCAGATGTATGTATTCATATTCGTAATTAGCAAGATGCAAACACGATCGCGACTACTTTAGATCTTGTACGTCATCTTTTGTAATTGTGCGAATGTTGCAATGTTATATTACGTAATCCGAACATGATTTTTAATGGACGTACAATGGGGTAATTAAATCGATTTTATGATAACGTCATGTATACCGAGACGGGTCTAGTTTTAACCTAGACCAGCTATCCTAGCGCTGCATTTGATTGGCTCAAAAGGAATCTATACGTCATGCGCTGGTCATAAATATTCATAATACTCACGCAAACAGAATATGATGTGATAATTTATCATTTTATGAGATTGCATACAAAAATTACAAGTGCAAAGCTAACTGACATCGCGAGAAAATCGATACGCTTGCCGTAAACAAATGACTACCCAGCTCGAAACTTGTCAATAATAATTGCGACATACCGGTTAGTCCAGTATCTGGCCGATTTAATTTGTGATCTCCACCACACCGTACCAACGCAAATATTCAAATATTCAAATGCAGCGCAAAGATGGCTGGTCTAGGTTAAAAAAGATACTACCTCCATAAATTTGTAATCCCGTGCAGATTTATTTATATGCCAAAAGGGCCTTAACTGCTTTTGGCCATTCCGAGATAATCGCGTTTAAAGTTTTGGCCTCTCTAATAATCAAAATTTTGTGGTCGTTTTTTTTTTTTTGAAGCCAATTTCGATAAATGTGTTAAGTTATTAAGTTTTACATGAAATGTGTTAAATGTGTTATAAAATATTAAGAATTTTACATACTATGTGCAAAAAACATGTTAGGGCCTTTTTGGCATAAGGCTTTGTAGCGTGTTTATGCCAGAAGGGCCGTAACCTACTCGGCATTACGCCAAAAGTGGCGTAACCTACGCGGCGTTATGCCAAAAGGGCCTTAACCTGCCGTTAACGTACGCGCGCATAGTTAGCGCCAAAGACGTTTAAATATAATTATAATTGTAGACTAATCATGTTTTTAATGGTGTTTCTACTCATATTTATTGAATTAAATGGAAATTACGAAATAATCTGTCATTGATAAAAGATTTGCCGTGTAGGTTAAGGCCCTTTTGGCGTAAGGAAAAAGATGAGATACGCGTTAAGGCCCTTTTGAAATTCATAATTATCTTCATAAATAAATCGAATTTAACAAGTGAAGCACATCATTTTAAAGAAAATGTTGAAATCTACAAGGTGATGTTAATATTAAAAACTCAATAACCCCCAAAATCGGGTTAAGGCCCTTTTGGCATAAGGCCGACGAATATATTCGTAATTAGCAAGATGCAAACACGAGCTCAACTACTTTAGACTTAGGCAATTCGATTGGCTATATACGTCATCTTTTTAATTGTGCGAATATAACAACGTTTGATTACGGATCCGAAAATGATTACTAATAGTACAATAGGGTATTGAAATTGCTCTCGAGTTAATTTTTCGAAAGTATAATTATAGATGCGATCGTGTTGACCTAACAATTAAGGTATGTACCCTGAAATATTACCCTAATCTACCCTAATATTACCCTAATCTACCCTAATATTACCCTAATCTACCCTATTACCCTAATCTATTTATCAGTTCTAATTAATTCTAACATAATTTTGGCTTAACGAAATTCTTTTTTTTTTTTTCTTCTTTTTTTTTAACTTTGTAAATAGTGTAAATAGTTCACTACAAAACTTTGGGAATTCTATTTGTCATATATTATATATTTGAAAGGTGTTGTAACGATCCAAGCTCTATTTGCTTATGTTTCATCACCTTTGTGTGTTCATTCTTCAAACTGTATATAAGTTGCAACTTGTCTTTGATAAAACAATGTTATATTCTTTTTCTATTCCTATTCATCCATGATCCATGTAAAATTGAAAATGATTTGTTATATTATATTAATTTTTCATGTGATGTTAACTTCAATGAATTGTGAAATTGTGAACATGCATAAATAAATAAATAAATAAAATAAATAAAATAAATTACCCTACATATTTTGTACAGGCAATCGTATGGAAGCTTATGAAATAATTTGATTACAGCCGGTTTGACATGCTCCAGTTAATAAATTCTTGTATTCACCGTAATTCCGGATTGCGTACCAGCTTCATCTCGCAATTTACATTGAAACCTTAGTAACATCTTGATCATCCAACGCATATTTGAGCTAAAATGGGTTTAGAATACTGGATCATTTTCGTAATGTTATCAACATTTAATGCATAATTTTGTGTTTAGTACCATGTTGCAAATTATTTCATTCACGAATAATTAATGTATTTAATAGTCAGTATGCGAATTGCTAACATTACCTGTTGTCAGATGGAACAAGCCATAATGTTTGTCAAACCTAGCAACATTAATGTATGCAATTAATTGGCATAAAATTTGATAACATTACGGAAATGGCCTATTGAACGAAACATGTGTACCAACAGATCACTTACAAGACTTTGGCCTGATTTATGCCCGTTCCTAAATGACGTATGACATAAATTATACATTTCGCGAAGCATGATAATAGGTTGGGGTTATAATAAAAGATTGGGTTAAGGGTTGGGGAACATGGAGACAGGGTGGGTTATAGGACGTGGAATGAGGAGACCTTTACAATCTTCATAAAACCAATAACTATTTATTTTTTGTCGCAGTCCTGCAGTGGCGGATCCCAGGTTGTCGACAAAACGAGAAAAAAAGCTTCTAATATTCACTAGCCATCCCACACAAGCGGGGATAGGGTATAGTTAACAAATATCGCTATTACTTCCTGACTCGTTTTTCTTTTGTCCCCCCTCACCCTCCAGCCCTTTCTCATAATTGATTTACCCAATAGAATGAGGGCTACTGTTTTGAGCCACCCCCCCCCCCCCCCCCCGCCTGACCCGCCTATGTGATGTTTATATTAAATATTTGATTTGTCACCATCTGGATCAAGATAGAAAGACCTTTTTTCTAATTGGAATACAGCACTGATTTTAGAGAGAAAAAAGTCATAAGCAAAATCAATTACCACTTTCATCTTTGTTTTCATTTACAAAATAGGGGTATTCCCTTTCGTTGCCATAAAACGCATTCATGCGGAGAAAAACGGAAACGACAATTTCCCCCTCTAACTAAATCGTTTTCGTTTGTTGAAATCCGGCCATGTCATATCGTGTTGACAAATATTGCTCTTTATCATGGCCCGTTATTTAAATGACCAGTCATTCATTTTAATTGGGTATCACTATTCTCATTCATTGACCTCTCATAATAATATATGCAGGTATATACGTGGCAAAAAATCTAAACACTTTTGATTTTTACAGGCACATAATTATGATTATGATTTTATTCATATCCTTATCCCGAGTTAACATCCGGGTTTTCTCTGTATCATCGTGTTTAAGTATGAATTATAATGGGGGATTTCCCATTTACGTTGACTGATTTATAAGGGTATATAGCTGTTAAAGGTTAGTTCGCATTTACCAAACTCAAACCATCATTTTCCAGATCAAAATCAATCGACCTTTCTCAAACCAAAAATCTATATTTATTAATACACGTATTTTTCTCTTGTAGAAAAAGGAAATTATCCCACGAAGTGTTGCTTAATAGAATTAGTTTGTTGAACAAGTTGAGTAAAAGGGATCAGTGCTCAAAATGCATTAGCTTATTTCTGTTTCTATATTATATTTTTGTATAATTCACATTTATCAAGTGGACTATATTAATTTATAAGATCACGGAAAGAAAAAATGAGGATGAGTGAGTTGCAAATGGTAGTGTGTTTTGTTTGGGGTTGATTAGTAAGGGAGGGGATATAATTTGTTTGATATTATGAATAATTTCATTCGAATTTTTATTTTACGATTGTAATTTATGAATTGTACACATATAAAGTTAATTGAATTATTTTATTATGATGAAACGAATTGTATTTTGAAAAATTATTTGTATTGTTTTGATATTGAATGAAATTGAAATAACAATTAAGTGGGGAAAAACAACAACAAAAGTGTATGTAGGTGTGCGTGTTCAACAATGTAACACGAGATTATTATACCAACAAATGCTTAAGGATGAAATTCTTAGATTCATGTATTTCTTTGAAAACACGTACTCAAAAGTGTTAAGGGCAAGTTATATTGAAAATGCACGTATGATACAAATTGATGATTCCATGACGAAGATATGCTTTTTTCTGATTTGTTTGTTGTTGACAAAATATGATATAGGTTCTTTATCAAGAAAAGTTGTATTAAATCAGTGACTTCTACGAAAACTGGGATATGTTTGTTTAGAATATATCATCTATTTTATTTAATTAGCCTATAGCATCATCTGACAAAAAAATAAAAAATAAAAAAAAGAAAGACCGAGTCACGTACAGGAAAGGAATTCATAATTACTGATTTAGAATCTTTATTACGTAAGCATACATGCAGGCCTATGTTATGATCAATACTTCATGAAGAAAAAAATATTCTTGAATTATGGGCCCTTAAATTCAGATGTACCATAGAATAACTTCACCTTTCGTTCATATATAATTCGTTTCTTCACACGTCATGTGTTAAATTAGGCATACTGCGTTAGATTTTTATGGAATTGGTATTAAATAGTTGCAATAAAAAAATGCGTAAATGGGATGGCGATTCAACCGCAAGCATTGTGTTTTTCAAGTACCACAATTCGTAAGATATCTGAACTTTTCTTAGTAAACTGTGCTTGAGAAAGTCAGAGATGAATATGGATGATTCTTTTATTACTTAGATGGGCTCACAATAAAAGCAGAAGAAAAAACACAGAATGTCAAGATCAAAAAACAAAAGGTAAAGTACAAAATATCAAATGGTACAGCAGACAATGGCTTAGAAGAGAACATAAATAGAGGAATAAATCATAAGTGGCAGAAAAAGAAATCGACGAAGTAAATATGGAAACTTACCTCGGCTTCGAAGTTGCTGGAGTATAAATTACTGATCCTGTTTCTGCATCCACTCAACGCGGGGCAATGCAAAAGTGTTTTATGTAGCCATATAATCTCCGCTTTTATATACATGTAGGACGGCACGCGCAGAGGCTTAATTTCCCCCTTCTGTCCTATTTATCGTCCGTGTGCGTAATAACTCTTCCTATAGCTGTGATGTCATTTCATAACACTTTCTTGGTATTTATGTGATGCAGGTTTGCACGAAGTCAAAACCTTGATTACTGCCCAACAAGAGTCATATTGATAAACACAATACCAGATCAAAACAAAATTTATATGACAAGAGATTATTCAGAGGCAGAACTCACCAATGCAACAAATTTAATCAAAACAATTCTGGAAACCTATGAATGGAGCATTAATTCAATTTAAAGAGACTTCTGGCCTACAAATCTGTTTTGAAAGCGGATATATACATTTTTCTGACCTAATTCATGAATGGTTTCATTGTGTCTAATTTTTTCATATTTCCATTTTCTGGAAATATGGCAAAATTAGACACAATGAAACCATTCATGAATTAGGTCAGAAAATGTATGTATATCACTGTTTCTATGCAAGAAACCGAGTTTGCGAGGCTTTAAATGGAAAATTAATTTTTAAACTTTAAAAAGGATGAGGAAAATCATTTGGCCTAACAAACAGTTCTATGTCAACTATAAGTACGGTGAAATTTCACTGACGAATATATTACGATCTTGATTTAAAAGGAGTAAGATGGAAAACTTCCATATTATATTGTTGCTTTTAATCTGATAATTTTTCAGAAATAACAATAAAAACATTTTAAAACAAATTTATAAAAAAAGATGGGAAACTTCCGTTGATTTAAAACATGTATTAACCCAAACAATATCTTTTCCTTTTGATCAGAAATGTAAACTAACAATAGGTTTTTGTTCATATATGTATACTAACATGGAACGTTGTACAGAAAATAATTAGATTATGTTTTTTAACCAACTACAAAATTAAAACAAAAAACTCTAAAAACTATTGTACTAGAGGCCTTTAAGATACATGACATACATACGGGCAAATGATACGGGCATAACATAACACATATAGAACTGTATATCGATATTACCCAAGCAAGCATTTAATTATAGTACTTTGAAACTATACATATTTTCGGCTAATTCGCAAAGTTCACATTAAAATGCAATTATAGCTCTGTAACTCCCACGCGATGTAGGAACGAACTTGACAGTCGACCATCAAAGATACGAATGGGATTCGATCGTGGTCGAGTTCTATGTTCTTATGTTCCCGATCGCAGCTACTCTCGATAATCCAATCTAAGGCAAATATCATTTTCATAGTATTATCAAGTTTAATGCACAAATCTTTGTTTAGTGCCTCGTTACAAATTCTTTCATTTACCTGTTACGAATAATTGTATTTCAATAGTCAGAATGGGAACTGCATACATTAAGAATGTTGTTAGGTAGGTCAAGTCATAACTATTGTCCAACCTGGTAACAATTACTTTCTCTTGGTGATAGTCACGACTTTTTAAACCAAGAAAAATATCCCTCAAAATTAACCGGACTATAAATAATTCTCCAAAGGATTACAGCTTCTTTCTTTACAACCATAGATCGCTGTGGAATCAACAATTGTGAAGGAAATTTCCGCATGAGACTACATTATGGCTAACTGAACTTCAAAGCAGATAGTTAAACTGGCGACCAGCCCCCGACCAGCAAGGGTCTTGCACAAGCAGTGGCGTAGACAGGTTCGTACACCTGGGGGGATGACTCAGGGGCGGATCTAGCTTTTTGCTAAGGGGGGGTTGACCAAAATAATGACGATGCGGAGCATCGTCCACGAGCCGCCAAGCGGCGAGCCGATTTTTTTTGGGGTGTTTATTTGAACCCCGTAAGTGATGTTTTCCTGGCATCTATTAACACAATGGAGACCATAAAAAGCAGTGCATGATAACGTCTTTTTAAATCAAGTAACAGTTAAATACACAGTTATATCCAGAGTTATCATATGTTTGGTTAAGTTACCAGATGAGTTGAATATCTTCTCACAATATTTGCACTTGAAAGGGTTTCTCTCCAGCGTGCGTTCTTTTTTCTTTCTTTTTTTCTTTTTTTTTCTTCTTTTTTTTCCCTTTTTTTGTTTTTTTGTTTTTTTGGGCCGCCCAAGGGGGGGGGGGGGTTTAAACCCCCTAAACCCCCCCACCCCCGTAGATCCGCGCCTGTTTAATCTTGTGGTTATGTTGTGGTTTCCAAACCACAAGATAACCACAAAATACTTGTAAGATTTTCTTTTTTTTACCGTCTGAATTGGCTTTCACCGTGTGAATGCGGCTAATAACAATAAACACAATTACAATAATGATGAGGATTATTATTATCATCATCATAATTATTATTATTATTAAGATTATAATTGTTATCATTATTATTATTACTATTATTATCATCATTATGACTTATTAAGTAAGCAAATATCATTCCCCAAAACCTGGGGGGGATGATTGTACATGCCATCCCCCCCACCTTGTGAGGTGGGGGGATGCATCCCCCTCATCCCCCGGTGGTTACGCCCCTGTGCACAAGGTTCAAACGCCGTAGCGCCACCAGATCGGGCATGAAGGAAAAACAATGAGCGGCTCATGAACGTGCCTCATTAAAGATCAAGAAGTACTTCTTTTGAATGATAACTTTGCAGCGAGCCAAACCGCATTACTAACGGTCTCGAAATTCATAACTCTTGCGTCACTGTATTTGACTTAAACCCATCCCTCCAAGCTAACAAACCAGAGCTTAACCAGAGTTTTGATTAAAGACATACCCTTTATAATAGTCAGCCCATCATTCGACCATCTTGAACGAATTTCAAGCTAGAAAGCTAAAGGTGCCTGGAAGGACAATACCTCTACTTCTAAGAGTTGACGGGAGACTCACAGAGTGTCTTACTGGGCCGGGACAGGGTGTCGTTCATTGAAAAACCAGCCGAACCCCTCCCAAGGTTTGTCTCCTTCAGCTCATTCAAACTCAAAGGTAGAGTCGACACGTACCCCTTACCCTTTGTAATAAGTACCATAATTTTCTTCGAATAAAATTCAAACATGGTTTCTTTCTAATTCGATACCATTGAGTTTCAAATGTTGCTGAAATGACATGATTTTTCGGTTCCTTTTTCTTCACTTTTGCCCATTATGCCAGAGGCGGCACTCCCGGTGGTGGGGTGAGGTGGGGGGGGGGGGCACTGTGCCTCCACTTTTTCAGCTATCCCCAAAGTGCCCCTTTTTACAAAGGACAATTGCCCCTTTTTCTAATAACTGTCCTTTTCCTCTCTTTTCATCTCTGATGAGTACCTCTTTTCAGGGGCGAGAAATTCCCCTTTTCACCTTTGATATTTTAGCCCTTTTTTAAAACTTTGACTCGTGCCCCTTTTCCTTTTTAATAAGTGCACTTTTCCCTTCGTAATAAGAACCCCCTTCCCTTTATCTTAAATGCAATTTTCACCACTGACAAGTACCCCTTTTATTTTGACACGTGCCCTTTTCCCTTTCTAATAAGTACCATAATTTTCTTCGGATAAGTGCCCCTTTTCCTTTTCAATATGAGCCCCTCCCCCTTTTCAAAATGCCCCTGTTAACAACTGATAAATCCCCCTATTGAAATCTGATAGGTGCCCTTTTCCTTCAACAGATTCCCCGTTTCCATTTCCACAAGTGCCTTTTACATCCCTGTTGAGTAGAGGTGTCGTGGACGAGTGGATATGTCACCGGACTGTGGATCACAAGGTCCGCGGTTCAAGTCCCACCGCGGCACTAATGTCCTTTGGCACGGACATTGATCTACATTTGCCACTCTCCACCCAGGTGTTAAATGGGCACCCGGTAGGATGCGGAAGCTAATGTGCTTAGATTAGCAAGTGTGCGCTTGTAAAAATGACGCCTGGCTGGAATGCTCCCCAGGGAGTGTAGAATGTGCATATATTGTGTGCGGGTAAGCCTGAATCCGATGACCGGGGTAATAATATATATATCTGTAAAGCGCTTTGATAGGGCCCTCCTGAAAAGCGCTATATAAGAAATAGTTATTATTATTGACTGTCCCTTTTCAGGTGCAAGAAGTGCCATTTTCACATATGATAAATGCCCATTTTGCTTTTCTAAAAACTGTCCTTTTTCCTTTCGATAAGCGCTTCTTTTCCTTTCTCCATAACATGCACCCCTAATTCGAGGCGACTTAAAGCCCCTTTTTCTATAATTTTCCCTAGAAATCGCTTTCTACGCTCGCTCGCATTCATAAATGTTATAATTATGTTACTTATGAAAGAACTTTTAAATCTTTCTTCATTAAATGGTGCTTAATACTTATCAGGGTTTGATTTTTCTTCTTTATAAGATGTTTTCCCGCTGCATGGGACCTCACAAATCTTAAAATTTGTTTTCGCTCGCTTTGCTCCCTCGAAAATTAATAGTCAGACCATCACACCCAACTCCAAAGTATGTTGCTTAGGCAGTATCTAGTACCACGCAAAGAGAGAAACAAACATTGATGTCATCTCTGGTAGAGTAATCACAATCATGACGATGTAAGGGTATATATACCAATGGTTTGTTTTATGTTTCCCTTTGTAAGTGCCCCTTTTTTCTCCAGAAATTGCTCTTTTTTGTTGGTGCCCCCCCCCCCATTTTGGAAGACGCACCGCCGCCCCTGCATTATGCTACTTAGCGGTGATGCGGATTTTTGACCACAACATTTTTTTTTTGCTCATTACGCCACTGATACTAAGCATGGAATGCAAAATAATGATGGTAGAATGTTGCCTTTATTAAAAAGAAAATATTGATACCATGAATTATAATCTTTTCAATGTGTATGCACCCACACAGAAAAAATCAGGGAAAGATTTGTTAAGAACTTACATCACAATCTTATAAGAGACGATGTAAATGAAAATGATTTTAATCTTATATTAGGTGGAGAATGGAACTGTGTAGTAAATGTGCATTATGATGTTCAATGTACCAGAAGAAATTGCTAAAACGTTTGAAGAAGAACAAACCCATTCAGAAGAAATCAATATTGAAAAACTATTCTCTACAGATATTGCCTTGGGTTTGATTTCAATCGACTGATTTTGCCGGCTCACGAGCTCCTCGCATATTGAAACGTGCAAAAATGACAATGGGATAGTTTCGTAATGAAACCAAATTTAATGGAAACGTCTTTGTGAAGTTCCTCGATACAAATCATTTCATTCATTTGTTACAAATAATTGTATCTCAATAGAATTTGAATTGCATACAGTATTTTTTTAATAAGGCATAATAATATATGCAGTTTGCATTCTATAGATTTATTCATAACAGGTGAATGAAATAATTTGTATAAAGGTAATTTACAGAGACGTATGCATTGAATTCGGTTACATTACGAAAACGGAAGAGTAAACCATCTTTTTGCTCTGTACAAAACATAAACGCCATTAATATCTTGCTTTTAAATGTACACTTAAAGTGGAGAGCATTTTCTCTGTAAAAAAACACAAACGCCATTAATATCTTGCTTTTAAATGTACACTTATAGAATATTACTATAGTTTAGGTTTTGCTCAGAAATGATATTAAAAGCAATTTTTTTTAAATTTTAAGTAGACCTATCACAGATTAACTTCTATATCTTTATTATTGTAATATTTATTATCATTTATTGTAATCATTATCATTACAAGTAGTAGTAGTAGTATTTTGTATAATTATTAATTATTATAATTATCATTACATTTACCCGATTACCCAGTATGTTATCATTTACCGCCCAAAATCATGAATACGATTAAACAGCAGATGTCATCGATTCCCTGTAGGCTTAAGGTTTTTTTTCTCCTCTCTCTCTCTCTAACCCCTTTCTCACCTTCTCGTCTCATCTTACTCCCTCGCTCTTTCATTTTCCAAAATCCCCTCCCTCTGCCTCAATCTCTCTCTTATCCCATTCACCAATCTTCTATTCTCTCCCCTCCTTATCTCTAAATTTTCATGTACCAGCGCCACGTTTTCTCTCTCTGCCTCTCTCATTCATTTTACCTCCCTCTGTTATCTCACTCACCAATATTCTATGCTATCCCCCTCCTCATCTCTCAATTTTCCTGCCCCAGCACCCCTTTCCTCTCTCCGATTCCCTCACTATGCCTCTATCCCACTCACCAATCTTCTATTCTCTTCCCCCTTTTCCAGCCCCTCCCCTCTCTCTGCCTCTAACTCTCTGCTATCCCACTCATCAATCTTCTATTCTCTTCCCCTTTTCCAGCCCCTCCCCTCTCTCTGCCTTTTACTCTCTGCTATCCCACTCATCAATCTTCTATTCTTTTCCCCTTTTCCAGCCCCTCCCCTCTCTCTGCCTCTCACTCTCTGATATCCCACTCACCAATCTTCTATTTGTTTCCCCTTTTCCAGCCCCCCCCCCCCCTCTCTATGCCTCTCACTCTCTGCTATCCCACTCACCAATCTTCTATTCTTTTCCCCTTTTCCAGCCCCCCCCTCTCTATGTCTCTCACTCTCTGCTATCCCGCTCACCAATCTTCTATTCTTTTCCCCTTTTCCAGCCCCTCCCCTCTCTCTGCCTCTAACTCTCTGCCATCTCACTCACCAATCTTCTATTCTCTTCCCTTTTTCCAGCCCCTCCCCTCTCTCCTCCCTCTGTCTCTAACTCTCTGCCATCTCACTCACCAATATTCTTTTCTCTCCCCCTCTTTCCCTTATCTCCATTTCGCTGCCCCGGCACCTCTCCCCTCTCTCCGATTCCCTCCCTATGCCTCTATCCCACTCACCAATCTTTTATTCTCTCCCCCCTCATTTTCCTGCCCCAGCACCCCTCCTCTCTCTCTGCTTCTCTTCTATTTCCTCCCTCTGTCTCAGTCTCTCTGTTATCCCCCTCTTTCTCTCCTCATCTCTCTGTCCCATTGCCCCCTCTTTTCTCTCTCCCTCTCTGCTTCTCTCATATTCCCTCCCTCTGTCTCAATCTCTCTCCTATCTTACCCAACAGTCTCTATCTCTCTCTGTCTACTTGTTGGTAATCAGTCAATGTAAATTTGTAAGATTCTGTGATTATTTTTCTCCAGCCAGGACCCAATATCAATTCAGTTTAATCTTCTTAAAAATTATTTTGGGAAACTGAATAAATCATCAACACTACATAACAATGGAGACTGTACAAGACTTGTCAGTGATTCTACGTTTTGTACACATCTTAGTGGATTTTTATTCCAAATACAAATCACATAATCGGCTTCATGGCAATAGAAAGTAACAAAAATCTTCTTTTCAATCTACAAGATATCCCACCAAGAAAGAGGTGAATCTTTCTTGAACCACTGTGACTGCAAGAAAAGCAAGCAGATTTGGGTGACAATGAATAATTCCTTTATCCACCATGGATAATGTATGATCATAAAAGAATAAAAGATGAAATAGACCCATGTCTGATTAAAAGAAATCACATTGATTAATAATGTATTATACCGTCTACATTAGCTCTCCATAATGTCACACAGAGGGTCATGATTCTTATAACAATCTCCATAATGTGTTGCTTAATCAAAGAAAGGAAACTGAGAGCAATTCGCAACTAAATCATTCAGGCATATTTACTTCTGAAGGGAAAGACTCCCAGGCCCCCGAGATCTTCACACTGCCTAACTGATTATCATTACATAAGTAGTCTACAGACAGACTACAGTTAAAGAGTTTCCTTCTAGACATAATGTAGTATCCTTTAATTATTGGTCACACAAATGGTTAAGAGTCAAATGCTGTAAAGAATTTTTTTGATAAAATTTGAACTTTGAAGACAACAAATCTCTTTGACATTTGCAATTTCAAGCCCTAATGATAGCAAACACAATGTAAATAGAGTATATATAGACTAACTTATATAGAGCTTGTCATTAATGATGTAAACAGCTCAGAACAAATATTTGTTGTAAAAGGCATTGTTATGTCCAAAATATCCATACTCAGAAGATTACTAATGCATCATAAGTGCATTTAGAACTTTGTTTTCTGCTTTTCTATTGAAGAAGAAATTCATACTACTTTCCAACAAGTTTATGGAATCAATCTTGCCAAGGAATACTTTATCCATTACATAGAAATCTGTTGGTGTATGTATGCAAATGACTCTAGAGATATCTCATCAGTATGGTGAGTACTATAAGCTATCACTGAGGAAGACTGAGTAACGTCTGCTGTCCTTGGGGTAGGTAGGAGACGTTACGCGACCTTGACATCTGGTAGGCGATGTCCTCTGCTGCTTCAAGCTTCCTTAGCTCAATGAGACCGTTGCCTGCCTTAGCGAAGGCTTTGGAGAGGAGTGAGGCTGCGATGGAGTCTCCCTCTGCGGTGGTGATGGCCGCTCGCTTCTGGTGCTCCGCCTAAAGTAGGAAGAAAGGTAACAGGTTGGAAAGTGAAATCTATTTTGAATACTCATAAATCCCAAGTGCCGTGAAAGTATAGAGCAGGTGTTATGAAAGATCACTAACCATACAGTAATAGTAGTGATGGCGTTGCACAAAAAAAGACAAGATAGACTCTTGACTCGCAAAAATGCTTCAATGTCAGTCTAGGACTTTTATTAACAATTGCCTTTAGCCTCATCCAGGTGTAGTAATTGGCACCTTTGTATTACCAATAATCTGCTTTACTATATACTATATAGGCCTCTGAACTTTCGGCACAATCTCTATATCTCAGGCTACTTATCAGTCAAACACAAATTGGCTATCATCTTTTTATATTTTATGCATCATGACCCATCGGCAATTGGTAAATGAGGATAATCTTTAGACTCTTAAGTGCAAGTTCCCCTCGATCCTATCAATTTTTCCTTTTTTTCCAGGTGTGCGTTAACGCAACTACACGTACAAGGCAAAATCATATTGATTTCGGGCACTGTGCTTCCACTTTTTCAGCTATCCCCAAAGTGCCCCTTTTTACAAAGGACAATTGCCCCTTTTTCTAATAACTGTCCTTTTCCTCTCTTTTCATCTCTGATGAGTACCTCTTTTCAGGGGCGAGAAATTCCCCTTTTCACCTTTGATATTTTAGCCCTTTTTTAAAACTTTGACTCGTGCCCCTTTTCCTTTTTAATAAGTGCACTTTTCCCTTCGTAATAAGAACCCCTTCCCTTTATCTTAAATGCAATTTTCACCACTGACAAGTACCCCTTTTATTTTGACACGTGCCCTTTTCCCTTTCTAATAAGTACCATAATTTTCTTCGGATAAGTGCCCCTTTTCCTTTTCAATATGAGCCCCTCCCCCTTTTCAAAATGCCCCTTTTAACAACTGATAAATCCCCCTATTGAAATCTGATAGGTGCCCTTTTCCTTCAACAGATTCCCCGTTTCCATTTCCACAAGTGCCTTTTACATCCCTGTTGGGTAGAGGTGTCGTGGACGAGTGGATATGTCACCGGACTGTGGATCACAAGGTCCGCGGTTCAAGTCCCACCGCGGCACTAATGTTCTTTGGCAAGACATTGATCTACATTTGCCACTCTCCACCCAGGTGTTAAATGGGCACCCGGTAGGATGCGAAAGCTAATGTGCTTAGATTAGCAAGTGTGCGCTTGTAAAAATGACGCCTGGCTGGAATGCTCCCCAGGGAGTGGAGAATGTGCATATATTGTGTGCGGGTAAGCCTGAATCCGATGACCGGGGTAATAATATATATATCTGTAAAGCGCTTTGATAGGGCCCTCCTGAAAAGCGCTATATAAGAAATAGTTATTATTATTGAGTGTCCCTTTTCAGGTGCAAGAAGTGCCATTTTCACATCTGATAAATGCCCATTTTGCTTTTCTAAAAACTGTCCTTTTTCCTTTCGATAAGCGCTTCTTTTCCTTTCTCCATAACATGCACCCCTAATTCGAGGCGACTTAAAGCCCCTTTTTCTATAATTTTCCCTAGAAATCGCTTTCTACGCTCGCTCGCATTCATAAATGTTATAATGATGTTACTTATGAAAGAACTTTTAAATCTTTCTTCATTAAATGGTGCTTAATACTTATCAGGGTTTGATTTTTCTTCTTTATAAGATGTTTTCCCGCTGCATGGGACCTCACAAATCTTAAAATTTGTTTTCGCTCGCTTTGCTCCCTCGAAAATTAATAGTCAGACCATCACACCCAACTGCAAAGTATGTTGCTTAGGCAGTATCTAGTACCACGCAAAGAGAGAAACAAACATTGATGTCATCTCTGGTAGAGTAATCACAATCATGACGATGTAAGGGTATATATACCAATGGTTTGTTTTATGTTTCCCTTTGTAAGTGCCCCTTTTTTCTCCAGAAATTGCTCTTTTTAGTTGGTGCCCCCCCCCTTCATTTTGGATGACGCACCGCCGCCCCTGCATTATGCTACTTAGTGGTGATGCGGATTTTTTACCACAACATTTTTTTTTTTGCTCATTACGCCACTGATACTAAGCATGGAATGCAAAATAATGATGGTAGAATGTTGCCTTTAAAAGAAAATATTGATACCATGAATTATAATCTTTTCAATGTGTATGCACCCACACAGAAAAAATCAGGGAAAGATTTGTTAAGAACTTACAGCACAATCTTATTAGAGACGATGTAAATGAAACTGATTTTAATCTTATATTAGGTGGAGAATGGAACTGTGTAGTAAATGTGCATTATGATGTTCAATGTACCAGAAGAAATTGCTAAAACGTTTGAAGAAGAACAAACCCATTCAGAAGAAATCCATATTGAAAAACTATTCTCTACAGATATTGCCTTGGGTTGTATTTCAATCGACTGATTTTGCCGGCTCACGAGCTCGTCGCATATTGAAATGGGCAAAAATGACAATGGGATAGTTTCGTAATGAAACCAAATTTAATGGAAACGTCTTTGTGAAGTTCCTCGATACAAATCATTTCATTAATTTGTTACAAATAATTGTATCTCAATAGAATTCGAATTGCATACAGTATTTTTTTAATAAGGCATAATAATATATGCAGTTTGCATTCTATAGATTTATTCATAACAGGTGAATGAATTAATTTGTATAAAGGCACTTTACAGAGACGTATGCATTGAATTCGGTTACATTACGAAAACGGAAGAGTAAACCATCTTTTTGCTCTGTACAAAACATAAACGCCATTAATATCTTTCTTTTAAATGTACACTTAAGTGGAGAGCATTTTGCTCTGTAAGAAAACATAAACGCCATTAATATCTTGCTTTTAAATGGACACTTATAGAATATTACTATAGTTTAGGTTTTGCTCAGAAATGATATTAAAAGCATTTTATTTTTTATTTTTTTAAGTAGATTAACTTCTATATCTTTATTATTGTAATATTTATTATCATTATTGTAATCATTATCATTAAAATCAGTAGTAGTATTATTTGTATTATTATTAATTATTATAATTATCACTATATTTACCCAATTACCCAGTATGTAATCATTTACCGCCCCAAATCATGAATACGATTAAACAGCAGATGTCATCAATTCCCTGTAGGCTTACAGGGTTTTTTCTCCCCTCTCTCTAACCCCTTTCTCACCTTTCTCGTCTCATCTCACTCCCTCGCTCTTTCATTTTCCAACAAACACTCCCTCTGCCTCAATCTCTTTCCTATCTTTTTCACCAATCTTCTACTCTCTCACCTCCTCATCTCTCACTTTTCATGCACCAGTGCCCCGTTTTCTCTCTCTGCTTTTCTCCTATTACCTCCCTCTGCCATCCCACTCACCAATATTCTTTTCTCTCCCCCTCATCTCTCAATTTTCCTGCACCAGCGCCCCGTTTTCTCTCCGATTCCCTCCCTATGCCTCTATCCCACTCACCAATCTTCTATTCTCTCCCCCTCTTTGTCTCCTCATCTCCCCATTTTCCTGCCCCAGCACCCCTCCCCTCTCTCTGCTTCTCTCCTATTTCCTCCCTCTGTCTCAATCTCTCTGCTTCTCTCCTATTCCTCCCTCTCTCTCCTCTCTTACCTAATATTCTCTACCTCTCTCTGTCTCCTTGTTGGTAATCAGTCAATGTAAATTTGTAAGATTCTGTGATTATTTTTCTCCAGCCAGGACCCAATATCAATTCAGTTTAATCTTCTTAAAAATTATTTCGGGAAACTGAATAAACAATGGAGACTGTACAAGACTTGTCAGTGATTCTACGTTTTGTACACATCTTAGTGGATTTTTATTCCAAATACAAATCACATAATCGGCTTAATGGCAATACAAAGTAACAAAAATCTTCTTTTCAATCTACAAGATATCCCACCAAGAAAGAGGTGAATCTTTCTTGAACCACTGTGACTGAAAGAAAAGCAAGCAGATTTGGGCGACGATGAATAATTCCTTTATCCACCATGAGTAATGTACGATCACAAAAGAATAAAAGAAGAAATAGACCCATGTCTGATTAAAAGAAATCACATTGATTAATAATGTATTATACCGTCTACATTAGCTCTCCATAATGTCACACAGAGGGTCATGATTCTTATAATAATCTCTACAATGTGGTGCTTGATCAAAGAAAGGAAACTGAGAGCAACTGGCAACTAAATCATTGAGGCATATTTACTTATGAAGGGAAAGACTCCCAGGCCCCCGAGATCTTCACACTGCCTAACTGATTATCATTGCATAAGTAGTCTACAGACAGACTACAGTTTAAGATTTTTCTTCTAGACATAATGTAGTATCCTTTGATCACTGGTCACACAAATGGTTAAGAGTCAAATGTTGTAAAGAATTTGTTTGATGAAATTTGAAGATAACAAATCTGTAGAAATTTGCAATTTCAAGTCCTAAATGAGAGCAAACACAATATAGAGTATATAGACTAACTTATATAGAGCTTGTCATTAATGATGTAAACAGCTCAGAACAATAATTTTTCTAAAAAGCATTGTAATGTCTGAAATATTCATACTCAGTAAATTACTAATGCATCATAAGTGCATTTAGAATTTCGTTTTCTTCTTTGCTATTAAAGAAGAAATTCATACTACTTTCCAACAAGTTTATGGAATCAATCATGCTCGGGAATACTTTATCCATTACATAGAAATCTGTTGGTGTATGTATGCAAATAACTTTAGAGATATCTTATCCGTATGGTGAGTACTATAAGCTATCACTGAGGAAGACTGAGTAACGTCTGCTGTCCTTGGGGTAGGTAGGAGACGTTACGCGACCTTGACATCTGGTAGGCGATGTCCTCTGCTGCTTCAAGCTTCCTTAGCTCAATGAGACCGTTGCCTGCCTTAGCGAAGGCTTTGGAGAGGAGTGAGGCTGCGATGGAGTCTCCCTCTGCGGTGGTGATGGCCGCTCGCTTCTGGTGCTCCGCCTACGAAGGAAGAATGGTAACAGGTTGGAAAGTGAAATCTATTTTGAATACTCATAAATCCCAAGTGCCGTGAAAGTATAGAGCAGGTGTTATGAAAGATCACTAACCATACAGTAATAGTAGTGATGGCGTTGCACAAAAAAAGACAAGATAGACTCTTGACTCGCAAAAATGCTTCAATGTCAGTCTAGGACTTTTATTAACAATTGCCTTTAGCCTCATCCAGGTGTAGTAATTGGCACCTTTGTATTACCAATAATCTGCTTTACTATATACTATATAGGCCTCTGAACTTTCGGCACAATCTCTATATCTCAGGCTACTTATCAGTCAAACACAAATTGGCTATCATCTTTTTATATTTTATGCATCATGACCCATCGGCAATTGGTAAATGAGGATAATCTTTAGACTCTTAAGTGCAAGTTCCCCTCGATCCTATCAATTTTTCCTTTTTTCCAGCTGTGCGTTAACGCAACTACACGTACAAGGCAAAATCATATTGATTTTGAGCACACTTTATTGAGAGTCAAAGTAACCTTCAGCATTCAGACCAGCGTACATGTACGTCTCCTATAATATATACATACCTTCTCTACAAGGAATCTTGCCCTCTCGGCTTCTTGTTGAGCAACCTGCTTCATCTCTACAGCCTGGGTGAACTCACGTCCAAACGTCAGATGGGTCTACACATTAAAAAAATATTTTCAAAATTTGCTTAATATTACATTAGCACTGTCGAAAATATAACACATTCTAAAAAGTATGCAGATTCGCTTAACATGTCCATTTCCAAGGTGGACTTTCCCTTTTAGATAGATCATATCACTTTTCCATCATCTGACTTTTATATTATGACAATACTAGAAGAGCTTTCATATTTAAGACTATTCATCTATCTTTCTTGTTAAACTTAAGAAATATATGGAACATGTCAAATCAAATTACTAAAAGATATCACAGGGAGCATAAAGGCAGGAGAAAGATTCTACCCCCCCCCCCTTCCCTTAGAGTGCGATTGCATTGTGACAGAAACGGTGCGGAATCGATCAGAAAAGGTTGATCATTTAGCATAACTATTGGTGTGTACTGCAAAAGTCTGCAAGGTTCTGGAGTCATTAAAATGATCAGAAATTTGGCCCAGTCTTGGTAAAGTAACCAGCACTGTACACAGAAAGATGTATATGGGACTACACAAACATGTGGCATAAAAATCGGGCCTCATTTTTAAGCTTTTACTTGTAGTATTTATAATATGAAGGCATTTGTAGAGCCATGCTTTTCAGGGGACATTTTTACTCTGATGTTCTTATTTTTTACCTCTTCCCACAACTCAACCTTCTCTTTAAGTACTATGCAGAGTATCCACTTACCAGTGAGATGTCATCACAGACGATACCAAACTGTTTTGCTCTTTCTGCCAGTTCCTCGTTGACCTGCTGTGATACCACCTCTCTCTGTGTGATCAGCTCTCCGGCATCAAACTGAGCCTAATAATCAAAAGTGAAATTACACATTCAATACCCCTTAGTTAACAGCAACATGTTTAAAGTGTTGGTGATGGCAGCCTAACACCTTTAGTCAGAATTCTGTGACTATGTGTAGAATAATAAATTCTAAAATGTGGTAAATCAAATTTATGTACTCGTCAGACATGCTAACCAGGTTATATCTGTGAAAATGTAAAGATAAACTGACTGTGATATCGTGGTCTATCCCTAAAAAACAAACCAACCTTTTGAATTTCGATTGTTCACAGCTTCAATTCAGTAAGCGTACATAAGCAACATATATAATGTCTTGAGCGAAAAACAAGCTTCATACCGCTCTAGAAGGGTAAATCACAATACTGAATAAGTTTGCAATAAGGTGAAGAGGTTTAAACTTATCAATTTGGATCAAAGGAATTTGAAAACCTTTAGAGTTTGAGCAGATTTTCAAACCATAAGACTTCTTGGAATAAAAGTAAATGTGGAGCCCTAATAAAACAATTGTAGAACTTCCAGCAGTAATGCTCATTTTGTTGTGCTCATTAATATCATACACAATACACAATTACACATCATCATGTACTTGGCAGAAGAAAGCAAATAAAATATTTTGTCTAATTTCTAAAGTCTAAACAAACATCTTGGCTTCGATTGCAAGCAAAAGTATCACTGTTTATTATGTAGTTGGCCTTTTGGTGTCCCAGTATGGTCAAATTTGTAAGTGCATTTTTCTTTAAATCTCTTGTTCGTGCATCCATTTGCACTCCTCTGCCAGTGACACAAGATCATCAGGATTCTGGATGCTTACCACAACAGCTTTAAGAACTTCATTGGTGATGGACGGGAGTACTCTGTCATCATAGTCTTCACCGAGGTTGACGTACAGCTTAGGAAGTTCAGAAACTATCGGCCGGAACAGGACACGGAGAGTGATGTTCACATTCTGCAAGTCTACAAAACAGAGAAAAAGGGTAGATCAACAGAGATGCACAGCATAAATAAATTGATGTCACATACATGACTGTATTATTGTTTGTAAACAAAATTCAGCTGCATAGCATTAACTTGCACGAATATCAAAGCAGAATTTAAAAGGAAATCAAACACTATTTTGTTCTATGTATGATCGGGGTCCCAAGCTTTTATCTTCAATTAAAACTTCCGTAATTTTTTAAGTACTAATTTTGTATAATCAAGAGCATTTTTTAATACCAAATTATGCATTAAGTAGGTTACGACTTACAACTTGTAGCTATATATGTGGTTAACCATATTTAGTTGACCCACTGTCATAAATTTATGGCTGGCACTTTTGAGAGGGCTGAACAGAAATCCATTTGATTCTTTATCACTAATATCAGGGAAGGGTAGAAGGCTCACACAAAGAAATCATATTTGTTTGATGATGATTGTTTTACCAGACTGCTAAAAAAAAAATTGTATATATGTTTGTAAGGAAACGACTGTCCAAGTAATTTTTAATGTGTAACTGCACAGCGCCAAATTCAAGAGTAACCTACTAGCGGACACCGAGGGGCAAATAAGTTTTGTAAAACTTTATGCCTACTTCCAAGGAATGATATCCAAAGTATGACCGACAGCTATAAGTCCTCTCCGGGGGACTTGCATGGTAACGAAAGTCATGCCTTACCAAAGGGCACAAGCGTATTGACTTGGTTATGAACCCAGGACCTCCCGGTTGCAAGACCACTGCTAGCTGCTCTACCACTGGGCCACCATGCCTCCTCCATACTCACCTTTACTACCAGTAGTGACAGGTACGTTCCTTGGTCTGCTCCTACAGTCATAGATGATGGGTCTTTGGACCAGAGGGATGAGGAAATGTGTTCCCTCTCCCATCACAATATCCTTCACTCCAGCAAATCGGTCAAAGATGACGGCTCTGTGACCAGCATCAACTATAATATATTGGGGAAAAGCAAAAATATTGAATAAAATACACATTTTAGAGAATTCTGGTTGTGACATGACCATGGTGACTAGATTCAACTTTAAAGTTAGTCGTTTTTTAATTTATTGTCATGTCAGTTAATCTCCATCATCCATGATCAGAATTTGGAAGATGAAAAACCATGACATGTCCATGAATGTTGTCTGTTGTCGTTGATATGGTACCACCAAGGCCAAGTTAATCATGCTATTGGTAATTCTTCATAATTCACATTGGCACCAGGCCAAGAATAAAGATGCATAGATTTGTAGGTGGACGTAGCTGTAGGCCTAGACTAGACTTAAAAGTAAAATGAAAATGCTGCTGATCATCATCTAGACCGAAAACTTCAGTCTCTCTAATCGCGGTTGTTCCACTGAGACTACGTCTGGCTCCACTAGACCTCCGATTATAGAGACTGAAGATTGTCCTATCGGGACTGTACGGAACCAATGGTTCGGTTCGGCAGGACCGCGATGAACGAGATATGCTACAAGATTTTCACTCTTTACATCCTCATACATGCTGCAATATTACAATAATTAGAGTCTAATTAAAAATAACATATATATAGCTTATTTGACTTACGATAGCTTGCTTATTTAGATCCTAAATTAATGATTAATCCGAGAAAGTCTCGTCGTCAACATTATCCGTCTTGGTTTTAGTTGATGAATATTCATTTTTTCTTTTCGAACGTCCAATAGCTACCGTAGCTACGTACGAGTCAGCCCAGCTTGACCAACGAACTCCCACGAAACGAGTGCTCTGATTGGCCATTTGGCTATGTTTTGGTAGGTTGACCCGGAAATATTTTGGCGCCGGGTCATATAGCCCTAGACTATGTTCGAGTGCATGAACGTACTGTTTCACAGTTCATATAAGTAAGTCCGTAAATTATACATTTAATATTAAGTTATCAAATTTTGATAACTGTAATACCGACCTAATTTACATCTGATTTAGAAATCAGAAAATTAGATCTAGATCTAAAGTTAAATAAAGAAAATCGGGGGAGAAATGTCGGAAACAAAAAGCTGTTCCGCTGTGGCTCTAAATTACCCGCACGGTACGACTGGTGTACCATCTGTATTGGGGAATGACAATAAATGTCAGTTTTATTTAAAGAAATGACCCAAATCAGATGGTTATTTCTGTCTAGATCTAAAGTTAATCATCATCATCAGATCATGCATCATGGCATCAGAATCAGTAGACAGCACTAACCATCTGATTTGGGTCATTTCTTTAATAAAACTGACATTTGTTGTCATTCCCCAATAATCGGAGGTCTAGTGGAGCCAGACGTAGTCTCAGTGGAACAACCGACGATTAGAGAGACTGAAGCTTTCGGTCTACAGAATCAGATCATCCTCATTCATGATTCAGCGAGTCAATAATTGAGATCAGGCTTCCTTACCATTATACAAGGCCGAGTTTGCAATACCTCCTGCGATGGCAACACCTAAGCCGAGCGTCCCAAGCCTGGAGAAAACTTGATTTAAGGCCATTTTTTACTTTCTCTTGGTTCTTCTTTGGAAAGCTGAGCTGAGCTGCGAGCTGAACAGACAACGCAACGTGAGGAGACTCTACCCGGCGTTATCCGACGCTTTTTAGTACCCAAGTCGCTCCCGTGAAAGGCCAACTACTGATTCTTGAAGTCTCGATTCGACCTAGGCATGTGATTTATATATTTTACTGATATATGTTATGCATATACAACAATTCATAAGCTACTCATGCAGTGAATCACAATATTATTAGTCGAAATCCTCCTAGCTTAGGCCGTTAGTATGATGAAATGTACTTATGCATTAGTTACATATGATTTGCACGTACGCTAGTTTTCGTACGTAATGCAATGCATTGCATCACATCCATTGATCACATGTGCGTATATACATTGCACACACATGTGTTTCACCGTACGTACGTGCAGCGCTAGCGCAGTGCTATTATCTTGAGATTTCGTTTCGTACGCGAGTTTGTGGCTTGTACTTGAAATCAAGGGGAGGGGGAGGGGTGCGTTGAAAATGTTCGGTGGCTCTAGAGTATTTAGCAAAAATATCTGATCACACAAAGTATGCCACCCTGCTAGTGTTTCGTTAAGAGTTGGTCACTGCTGTTGAAACTCTTATATCCTTGAGTTTTTATTAAACTATTGATATTTTGAGACGAATTAAAACACCAATTGGCATTTATCAATTGTAAAAATGTATTGGTTCATTATTGTTAATATATGGTCGATTAGATTATACCCCCCCCCCCCCCTCCCGTAGAAAAGCGAGACCGTAAAATTCATCTGAATATTGTTGCATTTTTATTTGTATGAATATGTTGTTCTCATTAGATATTGCTTCTCTGATTTTCTCATGTTTTATGAGGTCAAAAAAAAAAAATCTTGAACCAGGCACAAAATGTAGTCCTTAATTAAATTCAATAGAAACCAGCAGCCCCCCCCCCCCCAATAAATATCTGACTAATTATTAACAAATGTTCCCTCCTCCATTTGTGTTTTCAGTGTTTGTATAAATATTTATCACAACTTTCATTCATTTGCAAATATAAACTTTGAAGTACCATTGTTATGAGTTGATCTACATGTTATTCCAAATAACTTTTAAAAAAAATTCTCTTGAAATACACCGTCAGCAGCTCCCCAGTCCCCGAACACCCACTTTCCATTTCTCTCTATTTTCAATGTTTAAAATATTTAATCACAACATACAACCAACCTAAAACTCATGACTGTTACAAACAGAACTTGAAATGCATTATGAACCAATTGGATTTTGGATTTGAATGAATTCTCACATAATAAAAGGATATATGACAAAGAATACTCATATAAAAGCTTCTTAGAAAAACACAATTTTATTGCTTTGCAATATACTAACACATGATGTCTACTGATCAAAAATTATTTTATAATCATTTTCGTCATAAACAGTAAACACTCCGCAACAATGAGAGACAATTAAGGCAAGGTGGTACGTTAATAACTGCTACAAAACCTGTATAAAAGAAGAAACTATGGCACATTTGAAAAAATGACCTGTACAAATACATCTATTTCGCACATATACTTCAACTAATGGCATAATAGTTTATATGTAATGCAATATACAAGGGAAGATTACTGACACACAAAATACACATTGAAAGACATAATTGTGTAATTCATACTAAGATTATGGGTGACAGGAATGAAAACCATGATCAATCATATTATAAGATGAATAACAACATATTTTGCATGTTCTATTTATTTGTTTCTAACTTTAACCGCATCATTCCATGAATTTACAATGTATGTTAGCTCTGAGTTGATGGTACCAGAGAGAGAAAGGGCAAGTGAGTATAATTTATAAAGTAATACTCGTTTGTTTCTAACCTTAATCCCTTTCTTGAAAGTCAAAATGATTGTTCCTAGTATTTATCTAAGGTTCGAGTTGATAGTATGCATGTGTGTAACATATCTAGGAATACATGTACATGATAAGTTAAAACCTTATACAGTAGGCTTGCGGGTGCACCATGTTACAAGCATCAAGTTAAAACCTTATCTTTCATAAGTGTTAACATAGCGCATGTTTTGAGTTGATAGTAAACAGGTTGTATGATAGTTACTCTGTATCAACTTCTTACACTAAAACGTTCTATAAACCTTTAACTCTGAACAAAATACTGAACATAGTCCTAATCCTAATCCTAAACCTAAAGTAAAACCCAATTATAACCCTAACCCTATACATTTGACGACATAAAACCTGGAGCAATGATCATAGGAGGAAACGTTAGATCATTGGTGCACATGTATGTCACATGAAGTGTTTCTAGCAATAAATCTTATCATTATAATATTTCAGAAATTGTTACCAAATAGATACAATTCTCCTGATTTTACTTTATTTCACAAATTTGGCAACTAATAAATATTCCCTTTTGCATAACAAACATATTTTAAACAACATTTATATCAAAAATCACTGTATTTTATAAGTTTTAATCTGCTACAGAATGGATTTTAGTAAAGTATTGATATAATTGCAACTATAACCCTTACACTAAGACAGCTTTAATTGTTTCCCTTACATGGTCTTTATAGACAGGTTTGAAGGTACAATTTATAACTTTTCGATCCTTGAAGACAAGAAGTCTTCCCATGACATTGCTGTATTATAGGGTTTCACACTATATACTATTGTTTTACTCAAGGCGCCTTTCTAGACATTTTTAACTGTACAGTGTTCATAAAAAAAGGAAATATATAATACAAGCCACAATATATTAAAAACCGAGTGAAACGCTGAAATATATCATAACGGCATGATAGTTGATAGTGTATCTTATAATTTGATAGGTTCTTCATTCAGATGTATCCATGGATGACTCAGCATTTTTAAAAAGCTGAAATTTGCAGAAAGTTTAGAATTAATGGCATTCAAAGGTTACTTCCATTATATTATGAGAGTATTCAGTTTGAATGTAGACCATTCAACCGAAACTTGGGATGAACATCCCCTTCATTTAAAACTTAAGCAGAGCTTAATTTGACACAAATCAAGAGAAATGGTACTGTTCAGCTATCCATGGTGGTGTTTCAAGGATTTAGCTGTGAAATTGAAGAAACATGATAGGCTATTTCAGGAGTATCGTTGAACTGCATAGTTTTCATTTCTTTTTATCTCTCATAGTACAATATAATGAAGCTACCAAGGGTATTCAACTTTTTGTAAGAATTAAGAAAGAAATCTCAAGACATTGCTGCTTCGTAGGGTCTTTCCCTGAGAAACTTCTCTTTCTGGATGCAATCTCTGACCCACTCTGAGGTGATTACATGCTGCTTCAAGGCTCGCTTCTGGCCACGTTGACGGAACTCTCTCACTCTGCTCAGGTCACTGCAAGAACAAAATGGTATTGAAGTTCATTAGAATTTAGTCTTAATGTCTTATTTATGTATGTGAGCTACAGAAGCCTTGGAAAAATATCTTCAGATGAAATTGACAATTCAAAAGAAAAAAAATTAAACTGAAAACAGCTACAGGTACATCTATGAGGACCAACAGAATATAAGCCTGACAAAAAATACAATCAAATACATATAAGTGCATGTCAATTTAACCAGCACTCTTTTAGAATTACAAGAATTACAGCTTGAAAACACAAAAATCATTCTTCACGAAATGTAAACCAATTGCTGTGTATTTGACAAAGACATCAAGAGACTGGATTAATGAGGGTTTTGTCATTCTTACTACTGCTAAGCAATTCCTTATAAGCCAGTTCATAGTTGCAGTCTGAGCATGAGCAGATAAAGGTCATTGCAGACCAAATTGATAAAATACTGGATACGTGCTTGTGAAAGTTATGTAATCATTATTCATTTATGCACAAGCAGTGCACTCCATGATATACAGGTTGAAGTATTCTTTGAAAAGGGGAAACAAAGGCTTTTTATGTAGCACCTCTTTTGCTGTAGGAGTGATTATTTGAAAATGTACAAAGTGGGACCTCTTCATGTTTTGAAGATCTGTGGATATTCGGGGTCATTTGGGACATGTGCTAACCGTAAACTGGTCTATTGGAGTAAACCGCACCTTTTGTCTACGATGATGTGAGTGACCTGCCTGTCTAGCGTAGGACACATGGTGGCGCCATGAAACCTCATCTCCAAGGATACCAGGTCAAGGGAGCAATCTTTGATGTGCTACAGGGCAAATAACACAAATATTAAAACAAAATTGTCAGTGTCTAAAACCTGTCTGGTATTGGGAAATAAACCTCTCTGTCAGATAAGGGATATACATACAGTATATATAATCCCCTTATAATCTGTCCATCTGAAAGCACATAAATTTGTAGGCCCTTTGACAGTTTGTATGCAACAAATTGGCCTCCTTCACATTCATTCAATTTCAATTTATTGTCCAATATTGGAAATTTGTTTTGCTCACATTTTACAACGTACAAAGAATAAAAATACGTCCCTTGCAATTCAGTAATGAATAGCACATTATTACAGATAACATGAACAACAACTTTTTCTTGGACACCTGGGGGGCGTTTCACAAAACTTGTCATGAGTGACAAATGACAGTCTTTGTTATAAGCTACTGAAATCCTTGCTTTTGATTGGTTATCAGCAGATTTGTCACTGATTTTTGTCGTTTGTCATTGAAAAAAGGCTTTGTGAAACGGGCCCCTGATTCTACTTACTGTGTCCTCCTCCCCAATCACAAGGCATGAATCCATATAGACACGGCACAGACGAAAGAGACCAAGGAGTGAGTCTTGAGGAAAGTAGTCCATCTCTATCTCGGCTATCTGTTCAGCAGTCATCGGCTGCTCACTCTTCTGTGAAAACAATGAATTGACAATGACATGTACGGCCTTGTTCACATAATGTATGACATGATAAACTAAGTAAAAACATATTTCAAAAACTGCTCAAGCTAAATATTAGTATTTAACTGTTTCATGTTTCACATGTCTGTACATTATAGAGTAAGTACTCTGGATATTATACAGACAAAATATAATAACAACTCTATTGTGTTTTAGGGGTACATTTGGAAATTATTGCCTTTAAATAATATTACATTTTACTACTACACATCTCAAATGAGAAAGAAAGTTTCATTATTAAATGGAAAGCCAACAGTTCTAATCAAATAAATTTCAGATTCCCAGTCTCAATCATCTAGATAATGAGTGAAGCAATTTACTTGAACCTGCAGAAAGAAAATAGCACGTTTAAATCATATCTCAAATTTGGCGGAATCTAAAATTCACCCATAAAACTGCCTCCAAGCTCACCTTCTTCTCCACATTCGCAAAGACCTCCCTGAGTTTCTTTTCATTGACATCCTCTGTATAGCTGTCTCCATGACCGTCATAGTCCAAGGCAAACTGAGCTGTCATCTTAGCAGAGGTGAACAGCATATGGGATGGTAACCATGGCAATAAGCGACCGGCATCCTATCAGCCAAGAGAATACACAAGTATGAAGGATTTTATCAGCATTTAGGTTCTTGGGTGTTTCGTCAAGTATGAGGATCAATGGGAATTAATTTGAGATCATTGCTGTCATGAATTAGTATGACTGATTAGGCTAATATACACTTTACCAATTATACAACTCTTGAAATATAACAAGAGAGCTAACTGGAATAGTATTGCAAGTTACAGGTGTTTTTACAGCTGGTTCTTCAGAAGTGACTGCCCCCCCCCCCCCCTCCCATGCGCCTAAGAACATTAATTCCCAAAGTCTTTGCTAAAAGGCTCTATTAAGTTTCATTCACTTCAAATAATGACAACAATAATGAGGAATTATATCTCACTATCCATGAGAGTTTATGACATAGTTAAGGTAGTCAGAAATGTCACATTTATTTATTTCATGATTTCATGAATGTTATTCAACTGACTACTGGATTATCCCATTCCAATACAATTAGTACAGGAACCATTGAGTTCTTGTAGGCAAAGGGTTTGGTGGTGTAATGGATTTGCGAACCTGGATATTAGTTAAAAATCTCCCACATCATGAATTCATAGTATATATGCTACCAGCCATACATGTGTATGTGTATATAAGCTTAACTTAATACAGTTATGTGGCTCTGTAGTATCAGTTTGTGAATCTTACCAGGCTTTCAATGAGCCATGAAGTCTTCACAACGTCATATATCTTGGCACTGTAAGATATAACAAATGAAATATTTCATGAAAATAACATTTACATTGTATCAGTGCCTGTATCTGGATGACTACCTCCTGGTCAACTAAGCAAGAAGACCATTAGTTACATCCTGTAATACTAACCCAAGACAATTATCCCTGTATCAACACCACCCCCTGCCCCGTAGAATCAAGCCCCTGACAACCCATGCATAACCACTCAACTAGCTACTCCAGAGGAAAACTACACATCCCCTCGAAAACTGCACCCCTCCACCTCTGGACAATTGACTCTGGACAAGTGCATAAGGGGTAGGTTTCTAGCGATTTCAATATACAGTGCGTCCCAGAAAAAACGAAACCGAGATGTATCGATGTTTTATCATAACTTAATCACAACCATAATTAATGAATGATACATATTTGGAAAGCTTAGAGTCTCCTCTTTCAGTTGATGCTACTCACGTGATGCATATTTCACGCATGAGTGATTAAAAGCAATTTGAAGGAAGGAAACCAAAAAGACATTTGGCGGGCGGTATCTAAATTTCGAAGAAAAATTCACATTTCTAGAAAGTTGAGTTTCTGCCCTTTCATATGACACCTCAATCAGGAAAAATGAGCGAGGAATAACAAAGTTCTGTTTGTTTAAAGTAGCCCTTACATTTTCATAATTTTAACAAACGAATTCGTTTTCACTGGGTGCCTGCGGTAGCAAAAAGCAGATTTGACAAAAGACTTAACTCCGTTTCGTTGACAATCAGCCATGCATGAAGACTCTCGTCTACGGCTGATTGTCAACGAAACGGAGTTAAGTCTTTTGTTAATTTCGTGTATTGATACGGCAGGCAGCCAGTGAAAACCAATTCGTTTAATAAAATTATGGAAATGCAAGCACTACTTTAAACAAACAGAACTTTGTTATTCCTCGCTCATTTTTCCCGATTGAGGTGTCATATGAAAGGGCAGAAACTCAACTTTCTAGAAATGTGAATTTTTCTTCGAAATTCAGATACCGCCCGCCAAATGTCTTTTTGGTTTCCTTCCTTCAAATTGCTTTTAATCACTCATGCGTGAAATATGCATCATCTGAGTAGCATCACATGAAAGAGGAGACTCTAAGCTTTCCAAATATGTATCATTCGTTAATTATAGTTGTGATTAAGTTATGATAGAACATCGATACTTCTCGGTTTCGTTTTTTCTGGGACGCACTGTACACACTGCCTTTTATGCTGGAGTTATACAAGCATACACTCTGTTTTATTTATAAAATTGATCTGAAAGAAGAGAGCCATGATAAAAGAGACTTCTATTCAAATTGAGATGGCTGCTGTAGCCTCGTTCACAATTGACACAGTGAACTTTCTATACAAAAATGCACAAGCATAATAAAGTGACATTAATGGAGAGAGTAATAACCAATTGGTATTTCATAACAAACTGATAATATGCAAATGGACTTTGGTAGTGTACAGTTCCTATTTCTTTCATCCCAATTAGCCATTCATTTACGTGTACATATTATGTACTTCTAATTTTCATGCAGCTTTCTCTCTCTCTCTCTCTTTCTCTCTCTCTCTCTATCTTTCTCTCTCCCTCTCTCCCCCTCCCTCCCTTCCTATCTTCACCTTAGGTAGTTTATCACATTATGCGTGAACAAGGCTTACTGAGTGATATTCACCTGAATATGTTTTTGACCTTGAGGTTAACCTTGTCCGCCAGCACACAGTATGTATCTATGCCTGGGTTCTGAACCACTAAGCCTCCACACTCTACTATCTTCTTCTCAAGCTGATCCTTAGGATGGCTTGCAGGACTGTTCATGATACAGAGCTCTCGACCCTCCAGCATTTCAGAGGTCTAAAAACAAAAATGGAAAGACCGAAAAGATTTCAAACTAGGCACAATTTTCTGGATCACTACTCCTCCACATCCTACTATCTTCTTTGCTCATCCTTAGGATGGCTCGGGGAACTGTTCATGATGCAAAGCTCTCGACCCTCCAGTATTTCAGACTTCTGGAAACAACAAGGAATGGACACAAAGGATACAACACAATTACAAAATGGACATAAATTAAGAAGGACCTTTCTATTGGTAAAGTATGTTTGTTTCATGGCTATTGTATAATATTTTAATAACTGAGAGAGAGCAATCTGCTGTATACATGACAAGAGAATCAGCCATTTCCTGTAAAAAATAAACACTAGAGCTTATATTCTCAGAACGGCAGGTATGTTTTCTACCATTGTACGCTTAAATGTGTACATTTTATTAATTGACACAAAATAAAGAAAACCAAAGATATTTTAAAGAACTTCATCAAGAGAATACCATAATTCGTTGAACTACTTGAACTTTCCACAAAAGAATAACAAACAGTCTTGATATAGATCATTGCAAATGCTATTACTGCAAACTCTTTATATATTATTTCACAATGATAACCCCCTAAAGAACACTCTGTGCCTTACCTGTTTGACATTAGAAGTGTCTGCAGCTCTGAACCTTGATGGCACAGCAACCGGGATTACTGCTCTCGTTGTACCTTTTCTTCTCTTAGTAGTCACGATCTCATCGTCATCCACATTAGCATGTCTTCCTGTTAATTTTCCCTCTGCTTGCTGCAATAGAAACATACATTGAAACTTGTTTACAAAGACTGCTTAAGGAACACAAGGAAAGTATAAAATTTGCAGGGAAACTTATGTCGATCCTCGAGAAGTTCACTGCTAGGAACGCGCCTCTTCTTAGTGAAGCCCGACTTCATAAAAAGGTAAAGTCCTCATAGTCTATCGATGGTATTTTAAATTTAAGTATGACACAGTGGAAAAAACAAATAATTGTTGCCAATATGAGGGGGAAATCTAATTCAATTAGACATTTAAAGCCTGTCTGCACTAGTTTGCCCAGGAGGGATTAGACCACCCAGCATGGTCACTGACAGGTCATCAAATCAGCTCTCAATTAACGTAAGATAAAGGGGATCATGGGGGACCAGCAGTCACCGATTAGGCATTGTTTGCTTTATAGAGGGCGCAGGTAGCTATAAGTAGTGCAGTGGGGCTTTAAAACTCTTGATTTGCAGTGGGCTACCTGTCTCATGTTCTCCATTTCTTCTGTGGTCATACACTGGTGCCAGTCCTTATCATCTCTCACTTTCTCCAGACGAGGGAATCGTAGTGTACATCCTGTCTTATACCTGATGGAGAATGACATAAAATAATTAGATGTACTGAAGGTAGGCACGTCCAACAAAGGGAGTGGCTCCATTTGTCAGAATTCTGTCATTTTGGGAATTGGAATGAAAAAAATAAGGTGCGAGTCTACGTGGTATGTTTTAGAATAAGTGGGCCTATTTTTTCTTTGTATTTTTTTTTCTCAATATGTATAGGTTTTAGAATTATTATCAAGTGTCAGTTTCTCTATGGTACAGGTATAACTATGTCAAGCATGTAAAATTGTGAAGGGAATGGCAGCTTCAATGTAACACTGTAAAACCACATATATTTCTATACCTTGATTTATACTTTACTGGTATTATATTTTTGCACGATGCACATTTGCATAATGAGGTCAATTTCCCTTTCATCAAACAGAAATGAGAGAAAGACAAGTACTGTTTAGCAAAATAATAGTCCAGATGATTTACTTTCACAATCACTTTTAATGGATGTCCCCCTCAGCATACATGAGCCTAGTCTTCAGCAGGTTTGCTCATTCCAAGTGTCCACATTACAGTACTCTACATGTGAACTTACACATTAGATGAGTTGATCTCGGTAGCTTTGACTTGAACTATGAAGGAATGTTGAGGCTCCACGTAGAGCTCTGGTTTCTCCTACAAACAAAATATATACATGTATGCATATCAGAAAACACTTAGCTTATAAGAATGTATTTAGCAGGTGAATTTAGTGCAAGATTTATAGTACATGTAGGTCTAAATAATACTCCATAGGCAGAATATTGAAGATAAACTTGAGTTCTGGTAAAAAAAGAAAATGAATTCTCACAGAATCTAACGAAACTTACACCGAATGTTCAAGATTACAAATAAATGTCATGTGCCAAACAATTTTGGAAGAAAATGTATACTGGCTGAGTAATGAGCATAGAAAGATAAGGAAATCAAGGTAGTACTAGCCCCGAAACCATTTGTGTTGTCCCATATACATCTTTCTGTGTACAGTGATTGTTACTTTACCAAGACTGGGCCAAATTTATGATGATTTTGATGATTCCAGAACCTTGCAGTACACACCAATACTGACATGCTATATGATCAACTTTTTCTGATCCATTCCACACCTTTTCTTTCACAATGCAATCGCATTACCAGAACTCACCTTTATCTTTACTATCAAACTTATTTCAAATCTATTCAAGGGAGGTGAAATTTACAAACAAAGTATACTACAGGAAATACCACTCAAATATTGCAGTAAAATTGACAATGAAGTCAACAACATGGACAGGAAACACCTTTTTGAGATATTGAAGTTGATTTTTAAAGAGTGATGGACTTCACTATCGGTAGTCATGGAACAAGAATTTTTGTTGGCTGAAATTTGTGTAATTGCTTGAAACTAGGGAATTTCCGAGATGGTCGTTCTATGTGACTAAAAATATACACATCTACATCATACTCATTTCTTTTTACACCTTTTACATCAGCTTCAACTGTATAAAATGTCTATGTATAAACAAAAGCATTATAGGCGAAGGTACTTTTTCTCTCACATTATTTTTTACAATTCAAACTCTTGGAGGTTGATCCACAGACTTAAATCAGATCTGACTGATACACCTCTTTTATAAATCAAATTACACAAATATTACCCTAACCCTTCATATGGAATCACAAACCTGTCCTATGAATACTGATCGATCAAAGACTTTCCCTTACCCTGGTGCACTGTAACCATCTAGGTGGGTTCTCTTTGTCATACTTCTTCCAGTGCTTGGCAAGTTTCTGGTTGAAATCTAGGAGCTCCTGTAAAGTGTATCCCGATCCAACCTAAGAAAAATGGCAACAATGTTGATTCAGATGGATCAAATTTAAAGACAATCTTCAATACTAATGTTGGCATTGCATTTCAAGAGGAAGTATAGGCTTCAATTAATTCATCATCCAATAGACGGGTTGTTGAAAACTTGCTGAAAATTGCACTGACTGAAATGCACAATCTCACATGAGGCCCAATGCTACCTACTTGGGCCTCTATAGCAGGATAATCCTTACCTTACAAAAGGAGTAGAAGATCTTGGGATGGTCTCCTTCTCTGCTTGGAGGAACAGCTACAGCGCATAGGAAATGTGAGACGAGCTGCGACCGATACTAGTAAAACAAAGAAACAAAATACCTTGTTTGAGAGAATTCATTGGAACATTTAGAATACCAGTTGTTGTGGCAAATGTAAGAGTGAACAACCTTGATATACTCAAAGACAGTCAAACATTCTTACATACAAATCATGTGACAATTGAAGTAGGACAAATTCCAAATTAAAAATGTAAAATTTAAAACAAACAAATAGATATTTTCAGATATGACAACTACTTTATAACAATAAAAAATGAAATACAATACATGTATTTTGTCAGCCGAGAACTAGAACCATTCATAATTAGGGACTTTTAGATTTGCACGACGAGAACGTGAACTGCAACGTGTGACATCCTTTTAAGGCAATGTGACGTCCTTTTAAGGCACTGCCGGGCACTGCGAGTGCCTTAAAAGGACGTCACACCTAGCAGTCCACATTCTTGTCGTGCAAATCTAAACGTCTGTATTATCTCATTAGGAGTGAACACCCCTGTGGCTCTTGGCAAACAATCTACCGGTATGTGTTGTCTTACCCCTTTGCCAAAGTAGCCTCCAACTATAAGAAGATCCAACTCATCCATCAGATTGTCGACATACTCAGGTTTGATCTTCAACCAACCACTCCCTACAATGGAACAGAATGAAAGAGTTAAATGACTTATGGCACTGCTACAAAATTGAATCAATTTCATCATCCCCCCACCTCCCCCCATCGCAATAAAATAATCAATTTTCAAGACAGACATGAAACTTTCACAAATTTTGGCTATTTGTAAAGCCAACAAATTTTCTGGTGTCATAATAGTCATCACAAGTATTCAAAAAGCATCTCATCCTCCGAAGTTGTACAGTATAATTTACATGTACAAGTTTTAAAAAGCCTAGAATTCCATTTGAAGAAACGACACAAATTAATTGATCTTGAGCAGTAATGTTTTACAGCTCCACCAAGTTTTGATATATGTACTCCAACTATCATTTCAGGTTTCAGGTTTTTCAATCATCATACATTCTGCCTTTGTCTTTTGCTGTGATAACAAATGAGTGCTCAATGTCATCAATCTTCATAACTCATGAGCTTATTCTGAATTTCAAGATGAAAGGCAATCTTACTTTATAGACAAAATATGTTATTTCAAAAAGACTAAGCAATTAAAACAACCTATTTCACAGTTATGGTAGAAAGTTACCCCAAAACAAAATAATTACAAATCAACAATTTCAGACATTCAGACCTTTCCTCTTGTCAGGTCGATAAGTTGACTCTGGATGCTTCACGACGATTCCTTCTTCTCTTTTATCTATAGCCTCATTCAATGCCTCTACAACCTCTGCCCTACACGAGAGAGAGAGAGAGAGAGAGTAATGCCTCAGTTACACAACCAAACAGAATCCAAACCGACCAATTTTTGGCCATTTTGGGATATGAAACTTCTTGTTCCTTCTGTTGTCGGACTCCTTGGTGTGACTGATGTACTTTATCAGCAATGTATAATTAAAGTGAGATGCCAGTCATGGAAAGTAAAAGTGTGCTTCTTTTGTCTTGACATGATAACACTCGAATGCATTTCTTGCAGAGCAGAATTGATGATACAAATAGTTAATAGAACCAAAGTTTGAAATCAACATATCATGTGACATGTTTGTCTGATTCCTGATTTCATTTTTCTTGATCTTCATTTGTATATTTTACTGTCTAGTTGAAATGAAATACTTCAAACGTGTACCCTTTAACGTGCCTTCATGATTTTGTAAAACAAATACCATTCATGGATCAGAAAAATTTCTTTGAGTACAAAGATTGGACTGTATAAATCATGCTACAGCAACTACTCGGCAACCAAACCCTAGCATTAACCAAACTCCTAACTTCAACCCGGGTCTTAACACTATACCTGAACCTGCACCATAAACCCAACCTAAAAGATAATTGCACCCCAGACCTTCACTGCCAAACTTAAGGTTTAAATTATAGGACCAAAGTGCAGGGCTAAATTGAAGGGCCAAGGCACTTTTTCTTAAATTAACTCAATGATGTTTGATATGACAAAAAAAAAATATTATTACCTAAATTTTCTGTTGCAATTAAGTGAGGATTAAAAAGTTTTCTCTATCTTTGCTTATGTAAAGAAGATGAGAAACCAATAGGTAATGGCAGGGAACACCTTCTTTCTTTAGAGCAACGTCGATCTGGGCTGCTCAGTGGCTGCCGGGCTCATGATCAATTGGGCAAAAAGAATTTCCGTTTTGGTTTAATAAAATTTGGAGTGGACTAAAAGATTATTATAAAAAGATAATTATTATTGAGACCAGGGAACATCACAAAATAAACTTACTTTGTAGATGCATCTCTCCTTTCCACCAAGACCATTCTTCCTTCAATCACAGTGAACACTCTACAACCAAAAGTGAACAGAAACATACACATTAGCCTTGATATGAAACATAATTCAAATTCCAAGGAAATCAAGACGGCAAAGATATATTAAAGTTAGTGTTGGCTACCAGACAGAGACATGTGTAAGGTTTTCTGACTTACGGCTCGTTCACATAAGCCATGATAAAGTAACCATGGCGGTTTACCACAAGTTTTTAAATTATAATTAGTATAGTGCAATTCACGTTTTTGTATTTCATAACACAGAGATATGCGAGTATGAGCAATAGCGAGTTTTCTTTTCATCTTCACTTGAAAGTATGAATACAACTACAGTACTTTATTTAAAGGTTTTTAATTCAAAAAATTTCAAACAGAAATCTAAGGCTATACAAATAAAGTCAGCAATTGGTACACTTTACATGAAACCTACTTTTAAAGAATACTTTCAAAGGAACTTGATGTAACAGAACCTTGGACTTACTTTGGTAAGTAGTTGAGTCTCTCCTTGAGGGGGCGGTTTGCAAGTTTGGTATCGTTCACAAGGAGGACATCAAACACAGCATAACACACCTGAACATCTATTAAAAAAACAAAGCAAAAACAAAATTGTTAAGGAATAACTTCACATAAATACAAATATAAATGTCATTGGAATGGAATTGGTTACTGTAAAGGTATCACAGCAAATTGCAGTGGCACATGCAACCAGACAGGTATCCATAAAAGACTAACATTTGGGAAATAGAGTCCGCTGATCTATGAAGCGCAAGGTGTAAACTTGCATGTCTCAAAATTATCGTATTTCTGTTACTCTGTTTCTGCTTTAACAAGTTGCCATGGTAATATTCCTAATGAATTCATAATGACCTTGTAGCTCTGATAGCAAACAATAAAGACATTTCATTGCAAGTGTATTTAATCACTTGATGATAAGTTTATTTCCCTAAAGATGCATTTTTTCAATAGTGTTGAATCAAGGTATTTGCAGGCTCAGTATGAAACCAGGGGGGTGTTTTACAAAGATCCTAAATTGAACTTATCTCTAAGTTGGACTTAACAATTATGGAAAGCCGTTAGCATCTCTGAAAATATTTTGTAAAAGTTATTTTAAAAGGCATAAAAAGTTGATTCAAACCATTCATATTTTCTATTATCAAGGAAATTTCATGTTCTTGATGTGGAATTTATGAAAAATCTAAAATACTTGAATTTTTGCTTTTGAATATTTTTTTTAAGGGAACAAATGGCTCTCCATAATGTCTAAGTCCAACTTAGAGTTAAGTTCGACTTAGGATCTTTGTAAAACACCCCCCCCCCCCCTCTAGTTATAGGTAGGACTGCTTCAAACAATGAACTTTAGTCTTACCTTCTTCATCTCGCAGGCTTTTGATGTCAAAGTTTTCTCCCTTTGAACTGTATTTGGAAAAGAGACACAATTATGTGTTTAAGAAAAGGCAGAGTTCTGGTTCAGGTGAAAATATTAGTGAGGTTTGTCATTAATTTTAATTCCACGTCTAGTATCATAGCATCAGTCTTCATGGGAAATAGAAAAAATGTGGTCTGTTATAGAGACAAGTGGGATTTATACATGTATACAAGTGGACACTAAGGCAGGTTTCACTGTATATGCATATAAAATAGTATGTAAGACAATTATTCATTAACAAACTTTGAGAGTTGCTTGGCTATATTAATTGCATGAAACAAAGTCAAATTTAACATTGATCAATAGTTTTTTTTAAATAATTAATAGCTTGGTATACTCACATGAAAGCTTTGGTCTCTGAATTGAAGGCACACATCTCACCATCCAATATGCAGGAATGAACATGACTGTAAAAGGAAAACATCACAGTCCTTAACAATTTCCATTTACCTAATAATTTCATAAGTATGTCAAATAATTTTAGAAATGCTCATTCTAACTGCTCATGTTTTGAACTGTCCCCCACGTGTACATCCCCAAAAATAATAGAAATGCACTAAACAATAGGGCATCATTTCATGAAACCCTCACAAGTACAAGTTCGTTTGTGTTATAATTAACACAGATTGAAGTGGGATGCCAGCGAACTTGTACTTTTGATGGTTTTGTGAAACGATGCCCTGGTAGATAGGATTCTTGGGGCATTTGTTATGTAAAAGGAGGGTTAGAGAATCTGCCTTTGACAGAAAGATCATTGGAAAGAAAGAAACACGAAGAAGGTTGCTTGGGATGGACAGCATAGAGAAACAAAATGATGAGAAAGGAGTGACAGTACCAAGCAGCATGATCACTAACGTTCTTGGGATACTGCAAAGAGAGAAAGAGACAGATAGACAGGCAGAGAGAGAAATAATTTGCTCAGCTACATGCATCTTAAATACGAAATATCAAGACACAGGTAAGTAACTGACCTCTTGAAGCAGTTTGCAATGTATGGTGTCAAGCTCCCTTCCATTGGGCTCTTACCAAAGGATCCAGAATAGTCATGAGACCTACAACACAAACATAAGGGATATGACTTCCATTACAAAAGCATATTTAAGTACATTAGAAACGTCTTTTGAAATGATTTCTTTGAAAAGAGGCTACTTCAAAGTCAAACTAATTTGATGAGAGATATTTTATGCATAAGAATCCATTGACAGAAATCAATTGTTCTTCAAGGTGACTCTTTTTGCGACAGTTCTGGGCCATTTTTTTTTTTTACTGACCTTCTTGAGAAGTACATGTACTTGTCTCCTTCTTTATGAAGCTGCATTCTCTCTCCGTCTAGTTTGGTTTCAATCAGGAAACCTTTGTGATCCATCATACGCTCAACCTTCATGTAAGAAAGACAGACAGATTAATAATTAGTAATAATAGCAGCCATGACACATGGCAATCCAACATTATTACACAAATATTACATGCTTTGGGGGAAAGGGTTTAAAGATACAGACCAGTTATGGTCATGCGATTGCATTGTGAAAGAAACGTTGTGGAATCGATCAGAAAAGGTTGATCGTCTAGCATATAACTATTGGTGTGTACTGCAAGGTTCTGGAATCATCAAAATCATAATAAATTTGGCCCGGTCTTGGTAAAGTTACAAGCACTGTACACAGAAAGATGTATATGGGACTAGCGACATGTGCGCGATATCTATCCAAGTCCAAATAGGTATAATAATTTACCAAATATATCAATTACTTGGCAGTTTCTCGGCAAAATTTGTATCATCACGTATTATTATCATTATTCTTCCACATGATTGGCAATTAGAGCTTCCATTTCATTTTTTGAGAGGGGGGCGTTTCCAAAACTGATCTTTACCTTTAAACCATTGGCCCGGGTAGATCTCAAAACTGTGCTATGCCCTGAGATGAATCAAGAGGCATCATATAGTCTCAAGAAGGCAAAGGACAAATATTTTCTTAACTCGGATTCCACAGTAAATAATCAATTTCTATTTGCAATGATTTCAGTGATTTTCATTTTAAAATTGTGTACATGTACTTCTTCATGAAGCAGTTGTTATACAAAACAATAACATATTTCTACGTGGAATTTTTGCACTGGAAATGAGAATGAGAGATGGGTATAGTATAAACAATAGAAGATCATCATTCAGCTTCCATTTTCTGCTGTTCTGAACAAACTTTTCCTGAGTATTGACATTGACGCGACCTGGCACCTACCCCAGTTATTTTGGCTCTTTCACCCAGCATAGGACTGAAAGGACTGAACACGCTGATGGCAATCTCATTCAATCTCACACTCGGGCTAGACAGATCACTGCAAACCTACAAAAGAAGAAAACAAGATTCAAGCTTGAACGATAAACATGAAACCAGAAACAGGTTTTAATACCAGTTTTAAATATCTTTCATATTCAACAACGAATATGGTAGATTCTGTAAGCAGAATACATTTTGGATAATAGCTTCAATTGTTCGCAAATGTTCAAAGGGAAAGTGTGTCAAACCTCCCCCTCCCCCAATAAATCACCGTTGTGGAGTATCAAAAATAAAAAAAACATTTTACCTTTATGTATACATGATTGCATCAATAATTTAAACATTCTATTGTAGACAGCCTTTTTAAATGTGGTTTTACATGTCAAAGCGTACCAATCAACTGAAAAAACAATTTGTGTATAGGTAGAATGTATATTATTAAGCTAACAAATCTTGACCTGGCATTCTGTAGGTACACTGTTAAGAAGTATGAAGAAAGCAAAGGATAACATTTAAAAAAATATATGTATGTGCTCTATTCTATGCCAGTGGGTACACATGTGTTAAGTCGTCTACAGTTCATTGGGAGTGTATTTAAACAGCAATATCTCTTGGAGAAGAAAAATGTGAAGCTCATACAGTTTGACTACAACAACATGGAACCTCTTACATCAAGAGCAAAACATGTTTTGGTGATCAGTACACTTTAAAAAAAGTCTTTTAAATGTGCTTTTACCTTTGAGAGACTGTTGGTAACATTGAACAAGTCCTCTGCATCAGGATGAAAAGTTCCAAGAATGGACTGCTGACTGAGACCAACTTTCATTTCCTGCCAAAACAAGGAATATATAAATCTGAGTTAACTTTCTCTCACCAATAAATTGGTCGTTAATAGCAAACCCCTTATGGTTTAAATATCAACTCTAATGCTTTTCATCATGATCAATGAAAACAGTAATCCTCTCGACTTTTATATGGAAAAGTTGTGGATTTGAGCAAGAGACATACTATAAACACTGTTATTTTCGCATGATTAATTTTTCGCGCTTAGCAACCCCAAAACATATTCGCTGGTTCTTAAATTAAGCCCGTTCAAAACACGCATAAGAAGTCATGCTTATATTTTCGCGAGTTCTAAAATTGGCGCTTGCCGATCTTAGAGCGAAATCTGTGAAAATTTCTTCTTTTACAGTAAGTGCCCAGCGGAGCCAACTAACGACGCTACACAAAGCCATCATCATCATCATAATAATCACCATAATCATCACAAACATCACTATCATCATCACCATCACCATCAATCATCATCGTCATCTTCATCATCATCATCATCATCATCATCATCATCATCATCATCATCGTCATCTTCATCATCATCATCATCATCATCATCATCATCATCATCATCATCATCATCATCATCAATCATCATCGTCATCTTCATCTTCATCATCATCATCATCATCATCATCATCATCATCATCATCAATCATCATCGTCATCTTCATCTTCATCATCATCATCATCATCATCTTCTCTGTTACACTTTTACACACTCATCTAAAACTGTCTCCCTCAACCCAAATGTATCTAATGTCTGAATACATTGGGGTTTTTCTTAGAAGCTTTCCTTTGGAGCCTAAACAGTGTTACATTTCTTAAAGATGTACATACGCTGCATGTTAGCATGCCAGGTCCATTCAGTGCAAGCATACAAATAATCATCAGCTTGAGAAGCAACTACTGCTCACATTCAAAATGTAAAGAACTTAGTATAGCGGGTATATGTCATATATTCACACATTTCTGCCAAATAGATTGTCCTTGAAAATGAAGATGCAAGTAGACCTATTGTACCTTCATAATCATACGTATGAACCACTTCTGTTCTATAGCACTGGTTTTCCTGAGTAAGGTCAACAAACTCTGCTTGACCAGGTCCTTCTTCTTGGTAGCATTGTTGAGAGCGATAGCGTCAAGATGGTCATTCACATCCTTAATGGTCAAGCTGCAAGAGAAAATTATTCATTCATACCAGTCAAAAATAGTAGCTAAAATATGAGTGTTTTCAAATTTCCTTTGAATACATGAGCAAGGAAAATCAAGTGACTTTTTTGTTGCTAGCCATTGTTTTAAGAATATTAAATGTGCAATGTACACTAAAGTTATATATAGAGAAAGGTATATTTCTTAATTGGGTAGACACTTTAAACATACCGGTACTCCATAATTTAAACAGAATAAAAAAAACATTCACAGGGGCTCTAAAGCTGGTACACATTATAAATTCATCCTCTAACTTTGTGAGAAATATTAGCAAGGGTCGCAAAAAACATAAATTATCTCATAACACAATTATCTGTCCTCTGAGCATAGCTAGGGAAATTTCAAAATAGTAATCAATCTTCAGGCATGCATCAGTATTCATTCAATTCAATTCAAAATGTATTAATTCAAATCCACAAATAGGATCATTCTCAAATGTTTCATTGTATTCATTGCAAAGTGTACTAAGACAACTAGACCCTCCCCCCCCCTCCCCCCCCCCCCCCTCACCACTAGACATCCAAAATAAATCAATTACCTGTCTGGTAATGCTACTATACTGGGGTTGTTGTCAGGGAGAGGAAGGGAGTCGTCTCAGGGGGTAATTCCATACGGTGTAAATATCCAAGAATCTTAGAGGAGGTGCGATAGCTCAGTTGGTAGAGCAGTGGTCTTGTAATCCGGCAACCCGGGGTTCGAAACCAAGGCGATGCACTAGTGCCCTTTGGTAAGGCATTAATCATCATCACCAGGTCTCTCGGAGAAGACCTTAAGTCGTCGTTCCTCTGATTGCTTACTATATCAAGCATTTATGCTTTCTTAGCAGTCAGGTAAAATAACCACCACTACACAAAAGACTTTGCTTACTTACCTCCCTCTCTCTGGGCATCTATTACGCAGGACAAAGAAAGCAACACTAGCAAAGTCTCCAGCTTCCTGTACAAAAGATTGATCATGGTATGAATCATTCACACAAGTGAGTTTGGATCTTAACAAGCCTTCCTAGGATCTAATTATTCCCTGAAACTGCTTTCATTTCAAAATCCTATTGTTTTAAATAAGAAAGTAATGAATCTTTCAAAATCATGAAAATCATGGATTCTTAGAAACAAATTGGCAATGTAGTCAGAAATTGCGATGTCATCCCCTTACAATTCACCAAAGATCTGAATGACAGAATGACCTAAAATCTCCATTCCTCTGAATGTTCTTGGAATGGTACACCTACCTTATAGGGGGGTGCATGAAATAACACGTTATTAGTGATATATGATCGAGATATGAACAAAATATATCACATACATCATCATTCTATGAAATAGTTACCTGGTTTTAACCAAATCAATTTATTCTAATTTTCCCCTCTTTCCAATGGTCATGACTCAAATGTAGTTTAACAAAATAATGAACCAATGGGCAATATATTTCATTCCTCTTCAATTTATGATCTTTATTACACCCCTAATGTGTAGTCTCCATAGAATTCAAACAATGCTGTTTGTGTTGTTACTTTAAATTTGCAAGAGGATGCATGATGGCTCAGTTGTAGAGCAGTGTCTCGATTCAATAATCAATCAATGTTCAATACCTGTTTAGCTGTTGGAGCCCTGTAGTTAAGAAGTTTCTTGGCATCAGTGCTTTCTTTGGCTAAACCAAAGATGTCGATATAGAATTTAGCTAGAGTGTGCTACACAGCAAAGGGAAAAGACAAGAATAGATATCCAAAGACAATGAATTTGTTTAACTGTTTAAAGGGTCTTCAAAGCTCTCTTTGAAAAGAAAAAAACACTTCTTTTGCGATGTTTGTATCTGTACATAAAGATCACAGAGTTTTTTTTCTTCTTCAATGGCACAATGACATATCACTTTCAGAATTGACAAATGTTCCACTCAGGGGCATAATTGGCAAATTTGAAATGTTTCTTTGAACATCCTCCCCCCCCCCCCCCTTACCTTACACTTGCATTCTACACAAAATAAACACAAATATTGTTAATAAAAACCTTTGTCATACAAAACAAATAATTTTGGAAAGTCTTATGAAAAAAAGGATTTGTTTTCATATAGCATGTTTACTAAGAAATTGAATGGAAAGAAACATTTACTAGTACCTCTTTGATGCCATAAGCCATTCTCTCTCTCTCAAGTTGGGGTAAGAGTAGTCGCATTGCTGGATAGAAATTATCTGTCTGTTTACAAGGAAGAGAAAATTATATGATGATATTTAATTGATACAGGACAAAAGTAGGCAGAAATTAAAAAAAAGTATTGCTACCTACATATATGTGTGCTGATGTTCACATCTTCTTACAAAATTGTATTTCAAATACGTTCATTTATAATAGCGTCTGTAGAGTACAAAAATTGAACATTGCCACCCCCTCCCCTCCCCCCCCCCCCCTCCCACACACACACATACAAAGTGGCTCATAATTTCATTACCGGTAAGATCTACCGTATTGTCAGAATAAAAGGAGGAAAATTAGGAAAACTTTTGATTGATTGATTAAATAATATAGCAAATCATCAGTCCTAACCGTGTTTGGGTTCTTGGCATGCATCACCTTGTGGAATTCTCTCCATTTTTCTAAGAATTCCTTGAAGAGTAGTTTCTTTGCATCGCTCCCCTTCTTCTTCTGGACTTTCTCTAGGAACCCACAAAGCTGTACAAAAGGGATCTGGCTTGCAACGGTTGGCCCCTCTGGCTCTGTGCTAGCTCCTGTAGAAGGGCCTGCAGTGGGCTGGTCGGCACTAGCCATTTGGACCTACAGAAAAAGAAGAGAACAGCAGTTCAATTCCCAAAATAAAAAGCATTTAGTTCATGAAGTGGTATGTGTTTTAGTCAAAAAAAGAAAATGCTATGGAGTGCCACTTGACAAGTCTTAGTGGAAATGTTACAGAAGTTAATGAGCAGGAAGATTGGTAACAAGGATAGAAAACAAGCTTCTACTCTGGCAGAGCTGTATGTCTTAGAATTGACCACACACTAGGCTTCTGTGTGCATTAGCCTGGATCGGTCCAGGCTACATGACGAGAAGAAAATAACTAGTCAATCTAAAATTTGATTTTGAACTTTTTAAACCCAATATTTGAAGCAGAGTAATAGATCTAGTTGCAAAGTCTGCAAATCATGTAATCAAGCAAATGCATGTTGCTTCCATTAATGTTGGTGTTTATATAGACTTCTAGACCTAGATCTAGGTTTATTTCATTTTAATCCCAGTGCATGCCAGACAATATGGCCCTCTGGTGAATTACCACCACAGTTCTTATCCTAAATTGTCTCCCGGGAAGATCTAAAAGGGCCTCTAACTTAGACTCTGAAAGGGCCATTATCAGAAGAGGAAACAGGCATCAACAGTAAGTAACACTAACACATCTACACTCGATCAACACTGCAGTTACAATTGCAATGTAGCTAAACTAGTCGTAAATTGTACAGCATCGATTCAACATGGCAAAAAGAAAGTACGCGTGCATGGTAGAAAGTATGGCGCAGCAAATATGAATGCGTGCATCCTTTCTCTTCGCCATGTTGTATACAACTTGTATCAACGATACAACATGGAACTGGAAGAATCGTTGGGGTATAAGGACGAAGAATCACCCCCTTTTTCCCATCAAAGACTCCTTCAAATTATAATTCAAATGGCCTGCGAGATGCCCAGAGGAGTCGAGCAGCCTAGCAAGTCAAAATTTTAATTACTCCCTTTGCATATTTTGAGATAATGTCGCCCAACCCGCTGTTTGAACAGTTTTTTCTAAGCAGCCTCTGGAGTAGACCGAAAGCTTCAGTCTCTATAATCGTCGGTTGTTCCACTGAGACTACGTCTGGCTCCACTAGACCTCGGTTATACAGACTGAATGACTGCCTATGCCATCCCAGCCTGTGTTGAAGTTATCACGGCTAGATTTTAGCCGTTAGGCCCCTCCCACAAACATGACAAACTTGCCACGGCCGTATTGTTATGCCCCCAAAATCCCCCAAAATGTCATTTTACCTCGTTCATATCCAATTTTAAATTAGGCCTAGGCTATAATACATCGGTTCCACTTACTAACTTGATTGATATAATCCGTTTAATGGTCCCTTTTAAGGAAATTATGGGTCAAAATCGACATCCATGTTGAAAATCTTGCAAGCCGTGTTAAACTCTCGCTGCCGTCAATCTCATCCCTTCTAGTCTACGCCGAAGGCAAAATGATTATGAAGGAAAAACTGTGATAACGCCATTACGAACGTGTAGATGGCGCACAGTTTTTCCTTCATAATCAATTTGCCTTCGGCGTAGACTAGAAGGGATGAGATTGACGGCAGCGAGAGTTTAACACGGCTTGCAAGATTTTCAACATGGATGTCGATTTTGACCCATAATTTCCTTAAAAGGGACCATTAAACGGATTATATCAATCAAGTTAGTAAGTGGAACCGATGTATTATAGCCTAGGCCTAATTTAAAATTGGACATGCACGAGGTAAAATGACATTTTGGGGGATTTTGGGGGCATAACAATACGGCCGTGGCAAGTTTGTCACGTTTGTGGGAGGGGCCTAACGGCTAAAATCTAGCCGTGATATCTTCAACATACGATGGCATAGGCAGTCATTCAGTCCCTATAACCGAGGTCTAGTGGAGCCAGACGTAGTCTCAGTGGAACAACCGACGATTATAGAGACTGAAGCTTTCGGTCTACCTCTGGAGCTGGAGTTATAGTTATACTGCCTACTGGCGTACCGGTTCTGCACTGCACTGCACTTGCAAGTTGTCTGCTTGTCTTGACTTCTCTTGGACTTGATCGATTCGAATTAAAAATCAAAATAATGGCCATCTAACCTTAATTATCGTCGAGATCTGGTGCTTATTCTTCTATAGCTTTGTTAACAGATATGAAGTGACTGAATCAAATACATCTAGAGTCGAGAATAGAGTTATTTGATAGCGTTCGCTCAAAGCTAAGGCCAAGTCCAAGGAGCTAGGAGCTGAGAGGAGTAAAATTAGATTCGCATGGGCGCTGCCATGTTTTCTAATTATTTATTTTTGAACGCTAGCTGGCGCTCGGCCTATGCTTGCAAAGTATGTGTCAATCATAGAGACTATGATGTCAATCTATTTCGGAGCTTGTGACAACCAAAGAGATTCGAGTATCCGCGATATTGAAGTGAGAGTGTTTTTCAAAATGCATTTTCTAAATAACCATTTTGGGGCAGCAAAGCTTTGTTTAAGGGCACTCTTCGTTTTTGTTTCATTCAGGGGGCTGTTACACCCCTTCCCGATGCACAATTATGTGTCAGTATTTATAATTTTGGTAATCAATGTAATCATAGCTCTTCCCTCTCAAAAACTTTTTTTTCCCCTCCTTTTCTCTCTGACGCTTTATGCTTCCCACGCCCCTCCTGACAGGCGCGGTCCCGGATTTCTTAGGGGGGGGGGGGCCAAATTTGAAATTATGCAAGCCAACGTAATGGTGACACCGGCAGTGGCAAAAACGTTTGGGGGGGGGGGGTAGACAAAAAAGAAATCCCCATCACCGTCCACTCTATACATGCATGCTCCGTTGAGCGTTTCTCGGCGGGGGTCACGTACTGGGTGGAGCCCCCAGAAGCTCAGGGGGTATAGGCATTTAATTACTGTCAGATGAGCATATTTTGATACCTTATTTGTGACACTGGTAGGACATAAATTGGTGTTGGGTCCAGGGGGCGGAGCCCCCAGAAGCTCAGGGGTTTTATAGATTAAATTATCGTCAGATGAGCATATATTTTTAACTCATTTGTGACACTGGCAGGTCTCAAATTGGCGTGGGGGCAGGGGGTGGAGCACCCAGAAGCTCAAGGGTTTTGGGCAATAAATTACGGTCAGATGAGCATATTTTGATACCTTATTTGTGACACTGGTAGGACATAAATTGGTGTTGGGTCCAGGGGGCGGAGCCCCCTGAAGCTCAGGGGTTTTATTAAATTATCGTCAAATGAGCATATTTTGATACCTTATTTGTGACACTGGCAGGACACAAATTGGTGTTGGGTCCAGAAGCTCAGGGGTTTTATACATTAAATTATCGTCAAATGAGCATTTTTGTTATACCTTATTTGTGACACTGGTATAGGTCACTAATTGGTGTGGGGTCTAGGGGGCGGAGCCCCCAGGAGCTCAGGGATTTTAGGCATTAAATTACCATCAGATGAGCATCCGGGTGCTTGACTTTGGGCCCTAGGTGAAATCCAGGGTAGAGCCCCCGGAAGCTCAGGGGTTTAAAGGCATTTTTTTTTGGGGGGGGGCCCGGAAAATTACGTCGTCAGTGGCTTGGCAGGGAAGGGAACACTTTTTTGTTGCTTTCTTTAGCACACACACACACACACACACACACGATTCTTCCCCTTTATTTTGTTGCCAGGGGTGCCGGCCCCCCGCCCCCCCCCCCCCTGGATCCGCCACTGCCTCCTGTACAGGTAGATTCTTTAAATACTGAAAGGTGTGACTGGTTGGAGGGGGAGATAAATTACAAGTCTGAACAACCTAGCCCCACTGTAATTTTGAATACACATTATTCCCTCCGGCATATCCGATGAGGACTAGAGACTAAACTAAAAGGATGACCTTTGAAATGTTATTCATTAGATTGTGCTTAATACTCATCAGGGTTTTTTTGTTGGTCTTCTTAATAAGATGTCATTTTTGCACTGGGACCTCACAAACCATAACATTTTTGCTCGATCGCTTCGCTCGCTCGAAAATTAATATTCAGACAGTCACACCTAGTGTGTTGCTTAATTAAGCAGTACCTTGTACCATGTAAAGAATATTGATATCGGCTGGTAGTGTAATACGATGTAGGGGTATACCAATGTCTAAAAATGGTGTTGGTTTTGTTGATGTTTCCCTTTGTAGGAGCCCCTTTTTTCCAGAAAGTGCCCTGTTTTGTTGGTGCCCCCTCCCTATTTTGGAAGACGCTCCGCGCCGCCCCTGCATTATGCTACTTGGTGGTGATAAGGATTTTGTTCTGACCCCAAAAAGTTTTTGCTCATTACGGCGCTAATGTGACGTACTCATTATCAGGTAATGTATTGACTCAGGGGATATATAATTGTTGACAGGAGGGCATTGAAGGTCAAACCGTTCAGGTCCAAAATTCATTTATTGATGCCACAGTCACACCGACAGTAGACCGAACAAAGAAATACTTAACTCGCAATGACAAACACTTTGTCGGTGATCGACCAGTTTGAAGTCGGTCTTGTGGTGTGACCGGATGAGGAATGAGGGGGATGAGCCCGTTTTTTTTCCCGTAGAGATCAGTGGTCTGAGCCTATATGTGTACTTCAATGTAACTTTATTTTACAAGTACAGGAGCTCCGGAAAAACCTTGACCCTATTGTGACCATAAAACCATAAAATTGAATGCAGTCATTCGACATTGACCTCTAGCTATTAAAGGCCGATTGACCGTAGAAAAGGACCTATATACTGTATATCAGCTTTCGTGATCGAAGAACTATATTTCTTGTCGGAGAGTACGTCCTAAAATACTGGCATGGACCTACTATTGCTAGTTCCTGATACCTTTGAACCAACAGTCTTCTGTGTATTTAGCCTTCCCAGCCCTCCCGTTCTTACGTAACGTTCCTATTGTTATCATCATTCGTGCTCCAGCGACAGTCGAGACAAGATCTGAACATTGAATAGCCTTCGATTGGATTTTAGGAGATGTTATTTGTGTAGATACATTGAAAGTCAACATGACTGATATAATCCAATTTGAAGAGAGCAATTCGTCTCAACAATCGGAATCCAGCGAGTCGTTAGAGGACAACACCATCACCACATCAACAATCCATGTCGATGACGGACTCGATATAAAGCCAGATGAGACTGGACCACGAGCATGTCTTGTGGTCGTGTCCTTGTTTGTTATTTCATGGATAGAAAGCGGCATCATCAGGGGCTTCGGCGTCCTGGTCGATGATCTCGTTCTTCAATTCGAAACTGACATCGGCATCATTGGTCTCGTGATTGGTTTCTCCAATGGTATATCCTACATAATTGGTAAAAGTCTAGTTCATAATGGACTCTTTATATTTTCAAATAAGAAGAGAAATATAGAAAGGTGTCATAATTCTTGTTTTTGTTTGTCGGTAATGCACTAAAAAGTCCAAATTTGCAAACGGGTAATTTTGAATGGAGGAGCGGGTGTGAAATATTTTGTTTAATTTGTTTATATAAAATGTCGCACACTCATCCTTCTTACGAAGTCTGTATATACTCCTGCCTCCAGGCGCGGATCAATGGGCCGATTCTACCGGCCCAGCCCCACCCCCAGCCTCCCAAACCGGTTAAAAAAAATAGAACAGTAAGGTAAATTTTACCTTTAAAAAAAAAAAGCGGCCCCCTGACCCCCCCCCCCCCAAAAAAAAAAAACATTTTGCCCCCCCCCCCCCCCACCAAAACCCTCCCCCGCACATTCACCGTTCGCTGGCTGGCTGATTCTAAAGACTTGCTCCCCCCCCCCCCCCTCTTGCTGCCGGCAGGATCCGCCCCTGATCATATGGGTCGTTACTGTTACACTATATGGATAGATCGGATAGATGTGTAAATCATTGAAATTATAACCAGTGTACGATGCGAAAATGATTCTCCTCCAACTTCTGGATACCAACCTAGGCATTTTTGTTGCGTCCCATGTCGACAATTAACGTAAAAATTATATCACCAGAAATGATATTAGGAAATAATTTATCAATTGTTATTGATAACGTGCATTATCTTTTTGTTTTTGTTATGTTTGATTATTCAATATAAATGTCAGCATTTCACATTCTCTCACCCCCCCCCCCTCCTCTCTTCTATTTTTTCTTTTTCTTTACACCTAATACCATTTTCCCCTATATACATATAACTTTCTTCTTTCTCTGTTTTTTTCTCTGTTTTGTTGTTTTTCTCGTTCCAGTTTGCTTTTTTCCTCTTGATCCCTTTGTATATATTTTCATCCTCTCCTTTTCACATTTCAAGCTATCCCTTTTGTAAATATTTCCCCCATATTTAATCATGTGTAGTTTTTGATAACTTTGAAACATTTTTAAAAGTGAAACATTAATGGATTATGTTATATGGGGACCTTGCTCTTACAAGCCCAGCTTTTCTAAGGTCTCCACTTTCTTTCATTTGGATTATATATCGACTTAAAATTGCACTTAAATTGTTTTTTCTTATGCTGTTTTTTGTTCTATTATTATATGTAAAAATGTTGTGAAAGAAAGAAATAAAATGAACCTTGAACCTTGAACCTACGGGACGCAATTTACTCACTGGTTTTACAAAATTCGTGCGTGGGATTTGGTTATTTGGTGAGTCCAGGACGCAATAACGCAACTTTCAGCGACACCTGCTTACAATGTATATTGCTCTACAAAACAAATGCCATAATATATGAGAGGAAGAGATGATACGGTATTCGCTTGTATTATTATTTTAAACAGAATTTTTATTTTCACCTATAAAATGTACTTATGAAAATAAATGGTCAACATTAAATGTTTAGTCTTTAGCAAGTGTCTCATTTGAATTAAATATTGCTTCAGACCATGGTGTACGACTGTACGTCATTCAACAAAAATATTGTGACCTACCAGTGACACAAAATAATGCGGCATCAAAATATTTGTGCCTCTCTGACCGTAATTAAATGCCTAAAACCCCTGAGCTTCCGGGGGCTCCGCACCAATTTACGCCTCGCTCGCTATAGCCTCTCTCTACCTGATCGTAAATACTTTAGCCCCCCACTTTGATAAACATTCCGCGGGGCCTGTGTATATAATATATACGCATCTTTATGATGTCTTTCTTCTCCCCTTGCAAACGAGAAAGAAAACAAGGTCATTAAAAGGGATTAAGCGACAAATAATGATTGTGATTCAAATTGATGCCAAATATTTGTTTGAATAAGTACTGCTATTTACCAGAATCTTCTTTGTAAAACAACTTTTACAAATCTCAGCCATGCTTACTGAGTTGAGACGTTCCATTCAATATAAAAAACTCATCAAAGAATACACTTCTCCTAATCTGAAAGTGATATTACAGCACAGTGGCAGAATTGCAAGGCTGAGATTTGTAAAAGTCGTTTTTACAAAGAAGATTCTGGTGAAAAGCATTGCTTAATATTCAAAAAAATCCTTGCATCAATTTGAATCACAATTATCATTTGTCGCATGATCCTTTCAATAAATAACCTTGTTTTTTTTTTTTTTTGCAGGGGGAGAAGAAGCGTTGTCACGTTAAGAAATCATAAAGATCAGTTGTATTATGCGTATATATTATGAATACATAACAAAATGTTGATCATCAGAATGTCATGTTGGAATACCTCTATAAAAATACTCGATCTTACTGTGCCGATACTACATTGTCTTTAGCCCGTATCAGTATTAGTATGAGCCAATATAAAGTTATTATTCTTTTGTTAAGTTCAGTATAATGCTTTTCCTCAAAAATTGTTTCGCTATTTTTTTTAGGGTTGAGACTCTAAGAAATGGTTTTAAATGTACATTACACAAACCCTGAACCATTGCATAATGATGGTGGTTCTCTCTCTCTCTCTATTTGTTTTAATCATGGATTTTCAACTACATAGAAAGCAGTGAAAGTGAGAGTTAAAAAGAAAGTCATGTAAAAATGGCGCTTCACCCCCCCCCCCCCCACAAAAAAAATTAAAAAATTAGTGTTCCTTCTCTCCAGCATCCCCCTCTCCCGCTTAATCACCAGCCAGCTGAGTCGGCGCAAATTCCCCCCCAAAAAAAAAAAAATATGTGCTCTTACCCCCCCCCCCCCCCCCCCCCCCCCGCTCATTTGCCGTTCACCGGCTGGCTGATTCGCCGCTAAATATTTGGCGGTGTTTATAAACGGGTAGTGCATGGTCACTCGAGCCAGGCCCGCTGCACTATCATGGTCAAGAAAGATTGGGTGTACATGTGGTCAATTTAGTGTGATAAATGATTTGGCCCCCCCCCCCCCTCTTGCCGCCGGCTGGATCCGCCCCTGTCTGCCTCTTCCTCCTCCCCCCCCCTCTCCCCCCACTCTCTCTCTCTCTCTCTCTTTCTTAATCTATCTTCTTTTACCTTTATTGATAGGCTTGTCTTTTTTTCTCCATCAAACAGCCCCATTTATTGCCCCATTCTCGAATCGAAAGACGTTTGTTCGACCGATGATGGTGATTGGAAGTATCATCATGGGCGTGGCTATCTCAATGGCTTCCCTTGCATCCAGTGTAGTTGGGTTTGCTGTTGCTATGGCTACATCAGGTGAGGCATTGTCGGAGGTCTAGACTTTAACGGCTCAAAATCTAGCATATTTTTGATGATTTTCCGAACTTAATCTTACAAGAGAGAATGGTGATATTCATTAGCTGCAGATTTGATGAGCATAATTATTCATGATGAAAAATTATTGTGAACATAAACTTCTAAAACTATTTTTTTCTTCCAGAACCCTCTTAAAATTACAATTATCCAGGATACTTTACAGATATGCTTATTAAATTTCCCTTTAAGCACCTATACTATGGCCCATAATATTATGAACAAATTAATGTTTGGGGTGGCTAAAAAAAAATGTTATAGGACTGTTTTGTTTAAGGTTTATTTAAGGAGACAAAACATGAAACGACTTTAAAAAACTTAATGAGATTATGACACATTAAAAGAAATTCAGTCCTATAGCTTTCCTGGTTTGAAACAAGTTCGTCTCGTTATTTATTTTGTGACTTCCCTCAAAGTCTCTTTGGTCTGTTTCTTTCAATTTAATGTATTTGCTAAAATGATATTATTAGGATGGACTTTGGTTTCAATGAGCTCCCTTGACCATGACTGTTGTAGTATGTCCTTTGGCAAGACATTGATCTACATTTGCCACACTCAACCCAGGTGATGTATAAATGGGTACCTGGCGTGAATTAATTCTTTGAATGCTAGAGCGCCATAATGGCAGCACAGCTAAAGCCGGAGTAATAATCTCCAAGTTTGGAAGCGCTTAGTGATTGTAATAAGCGCTATATAAAAACTGAGTATTATTATTATTATTATTATTATCACAGTAATAAATGTATTCATAGCCCAAATGTATCAGCATGGCATACCGCTAAATGGTAATTATTCCCATTCATACCCGTGCTTCCATTGCAGGAGTCGGATATGCGTTCGTAATGCTACCTTCTGTAGTTATTTGCAACCGATACTTCACCAAGCACTTCGCAATGGCCTTGGGGATCATCGAAATTGGCTCTTCCCTGAGCCTGGTGTTTCCTCTGGTGACCGAAAAGATACTGGAAGCTACTGGGTTGAGGGGTACGATCCTTTTGCTGGGAGGGATTTCCTTGAACATGGTTGTTTGTAGCGCTCTTCTTCGAGATCCAAGAACATTGAGGATGAAAGGATCTCCACGCACGAAGATCACCACAAAAGGAACAAGTTGTGCAAAGGACTCTGACAGAAACGAAGATTCGATGAGTACGTTTCATGAAAGACATAAGGAACAATGCTTCAGTACATTTAGATGTCCACAGGAAGATTCAACATTACTTCACCGAAACCAAAATACACATGCTGATGTAACGGACTGTCAGATAAATGATTTTGATCGGGAGAATGTAGTGATACGAATTAACAGCACCGTGATCACGAACCCTACAAACCGGGATGACAATGGAAAAGAACAGGTTTTTCGTTCCAAATCCCCCACAAGTAAAAACCCAGAGCACATGGTTAGAACAGTTCTCTTAAGTCCATTTCGATGGCTATGGTGTTTCCTCGACCTCTCTCTTTGTCGAGATGAACCATTCTTGAATTGTATCTATCTCGCCACCTCCTTTTTCGCTATGGTCCATACAGCTTGGTACATATTCTTCGTTCCTCATGCCCTGGCCAAAGGAATAACACTCTCACATGCTGTTCTTATCAATCTTCTCGCTGGAGTTGGTGAAATGATTGGTGCTTTCTGCCAAGGTCCTATCATAGACAGAGGCTGGATGACATCACTGGGTCTCTTCATGATGATGTCTTTTCTAAACAGTGTCGTTTTCTTCCTTGATCCACTCTTGTCAAATGTTATGCTTCTGGCAGGAGCGGGATTCGTCAATGGCTTCTTCCTGGGAGGAACTTTAACTTTAACGTCAGTTATTCTAAAGGTAATTTCCAGGTTTTAGCTAAATTGTCGGTGGGGTAACAAAACCTCGTATCTCAATTTTTTGAGATTATGATTTGTTTGCATAATTTTGTACCTAATGGCCTACGACACCACCTGGTAAATCCATGGAACGCCTCCTTCTCGGTTTTTTCACAAATTCCACACAAACACCCTTAAACTAAACCTTGTAACTTTAACCCCCTTTGAAACTGCACTGACAAAACCTCGTAACATAGGATACGTAATTCCTTTTCCTCGTAACTCACACACGGCCTAACAGTATCGAAGTTAGTGTATTCAAATCCTCGTAACGTATTCAACCAAATCCTCGTAACTCATTCAGATTTCAAAGTAAGAACTCGTATCTCAATTTGAATAAAAACTGAAAACTCGCATCTCTATGTAGATAAACGCAAAAACCTCGTAACTCACTTTCGAATATAAAAACAATTATTTTACTGTATTTCAACAATGACATTAAAAATTGTATAAATATTCCAGCTTTAAAAAGAAAGGACGGTGTCACAGCCCTAAATTTGTTGAGACAGGAAAGTTTTTTCGCTCTCCTGGAAATTCATGATTTTTGAGATACGAGGTTTTGTCACCCCACCAAAAACTGTACACGTTGTACAAGGATGAGCAAAGAAAAAACGTGAATGCAACCTAAACGCATTGTTTCCCTTGTAAGTATTTCTTTTTATTTTAGATTAACCTGTAATGAGAAATAAATAAAGCCGGTACACGGTCCCAGTACAAAATCGTTGATAACGAAAAGGGTTAAAATATAATAAATTCTTGATGCCGCCCCTCCCCTGGCTACAAACATACTTTTTAATGATAAATTCCTTTTCATTCTAGGACACAGTATCTCAAGCTCGATTCGCAACATCTTACGGGTTGAGCAGTCTGTCTTACGGGATTGCAGGACCAATCGGTGGATTTACTGCAGGTAAAAGTTCATCAATTTAGGGCTCTAATATATCGTCTCTAATTTCAGTGTGAGTTAAATATTAAGTTCTGGTAAAGAAAAATAAGACGGAAGCAAACGAAAATAGACTTACAAATTTATGAAATATTAATCAAAATTACTCGACTGGGCATGTGTGGGCACTAATCTGACATATAAAATCATAATGAACGGTACTTGAACAAATTCACTTTTTTATTTTCGTGAGCCGGAAGTAATCGGAATTCGGAAAAGTGTCAAATTGTAGGTTTTAGGATTGTAGAATGTTACTATTTTTCACAAATTAGAACTGCTATTAATTATACAATGTAAACAAATTTCTTGACACAATTAGCCTTTGTATTAATATTTTATCTTCTTTTCGATTTTACCCTTGTTATTTCAAATAAAAAGTGAAATATTAACGATATTTTTGTGTGAGAATAATCACTACTCAAGTTTTCCAATGATGTTGGTGGCTTCATACCTCGGACATCAAAGGTAACATCGCACCTGTAGATTCTATTGTGCAACCTTAAAAATCGGCAGCTGCTTGAAATAATTTGTTGCCAGTTGGGACTCCAGCTCTTAAAACTCCTCGGGTACTTACCCACCTTCCTCATTCTATTCAATCATGTCAAATTAAAAAAAAAGGTATTTCCTGCATTTCTCTTTCTTTTTATCCTATATTCAGGATGGATAGCATCATTAGTTGGCTATGAAATGGCTTTTGTTTTCCTCGGAGGGCTGAGTAGTGCTATTCTATTAGCAATGATTCCCGCATACTGCCACTACGACTTCAAGCGCAGCACAGATCAAAGAGATTACAGAGAAACACCTGTCTAAACTTTACTTTCAGTGTCAGAGTTTAAGAAGACTGTAATTACATGCCTTGATATTGCGAATATCAAGGCATTTAGAATAAGTTACTGTTTTTTCCTTCTTCTTCATGGCTATAATGACAGGAATAAGTATTATTTTCAAAGCTTCCTCTCATTATATAATGAAAATACAGCATTGGATTATAACTTTTCGCGATTTCTTTTATATTGAACCAATTTAAACGTTACTCAAGGAAAGAGACAATTGTTTTTGAATATTATCACTTCTGATTTTCATTGAACCACTATGTAGACATAAACTGTATAGGGCACATTTTATTAATAAGTATACCCTTCCGATACCCTTGCTTTTGATTTGTTTTGTTTTTAATTTATGTTTATTCTCTGATTTATAAATTATTACTGAGAGAATAAAATGACAGGAGTAATAGTGACATAGGCCTACTTGGCTTCCTTTCATTGTTATAGATTAACCTATGTTTATGAACATGCGATAGGGACAGCTGAATTTTACACGAATAATCGTATAAAATTGCCTATACAGTATAATAAGAAAGGAAAAAACAAATTATTATGTGAACATTTTATTTGTTCAACCTACTTTCATGACGATGTAGTGGTATACCAATGTCTAAAATGGTGTAGGTTTTGTTGAGGTTTCCCTTTGTAGGTGCCCCTTTTTTTCCCAGAAAGTGCCCTTTTTGTTGGTGCCCCCTCCCTATTTTGGAAGACGCTCCACGCCGCCCCTGCATTATGCTACTTGGTGGTGATAAGGATTTTGTTCTGACCCCACAAAGTTTTTGCTCATTACGGCACTGATGTGACGTACTCATTATCAGGTAATGTATTGACTCAGGGGATATTATTGTTGACAGGAGGGTATTCAAGGTCAAACCGTTCAGGTCCAAAATTCATTTATTGATGCCGCAGTCACACCGACAGTAAACCGAACAAAGAAATGACAAACACTTTGTCGGTTATTTTTCATTTTTTTTATTTATAATAACCCTCCTTTTTTTAAGAGGAAAACAAAATATCGTGGAAAAGAAAATAAATAATTTGAGATTTATTAGCAAACTGGTCGAGAAAATAGTACAAACTTTATTGGCGATTTTCTTTTTTTTTAAATGTGAAAATATAATTTTGTTTATGTGAATATTTTTCATCTGTAAATGTGTAACTTTAGTTGTAACCTTGTATGTAAATGTAAAAGTTCACTTGCAAATTTATTTAGACCTATGTGAAAATTATTTTGTTAGTTTGTATACAATGTTATAAATCATGTACAATTTTCTTTATGAGAGAAATGAGTAAAAACCTATGAAAACAAAAAAAGTTATCGACCGGTTTGAAGTCGGTCTTGTGGTGTGACCGGATGAGGAATGAGGGGGATGAGCCCTATTTTTGTTTCGTACAGGAGCTCCGGAAAAACCTTGACCCTATAGTGACCATAAAACCATACAATAATTATTGAATCATGAACCTAATTCTATTAGGTTCATGATTGAATGCAGTCATTCGACATTGGCCTCTAGCTATATAGCTGTCATCACACGGCCCATCTCACTGATTATGCTGATTAACTAGCTGGTCAACATTCAAAAACCATACGTAGACAGGACTTATGTACAGGTCGTAATTCCAAGTGGAAAGGTTAAAAACAAAATCTTCCATAAGGCCGATTGACTCCTTACAAAAGAAAGGATCTATACATGTAAACAGGACCATCAGCTTTCGTGATCGAAAAACTATATTTCTTGTCGGAGAGTCTGTCCTATACATAATTCATATTCATATTCATATTTATTTCATTTTCAACAGAGAGGTAAACATAGATATTACATTGATTTCATACATAATTCATTTTTTCAAGAAACTATACAAATAAACTTTGCACATAATAAAATTATTACGAGAATTTCTTAATTACTGAGGAAATGGGGGGATCCACTAAAACGCAGTGCTTGTAGTTTGTGGATCCCCCAGTAATATGGACCTACTGTTGATAGTTCCTGATACCTTTGAACCAACAGTCTTCTGTGTATTTAGTCTTCCTCTCATTCGTGCTCCAGACAGTCTAACACAAGATCTGAACATTGAATAGTCGTCGACTGGATTTTAGGCGATTTAATTTGTGTAGATACATTGAAAGCCAACATGACTGATATAATCCACTTTGAAGAGAGCAATTTGTCTCAACAATCGGAATCCAGTGCGCCGGTAAAGGACACCACCACATCAACAATCCATGTCGATGACGGACTCGATATAAAGCCAGATGAGACTGGACCACGAGCATGTCTTGTGGTCGTGTCCTTGTTTGTTATTTCATTGATAGAAAGCGGCATCATCAGGGGCTTCGGCGTCCTGGTCGATGATCTCGTTCTTCAATTCGAAACTGACATCGGCATCATTGGTCTCGTGATTGGTCTCTCCCATGGTATATCCAACATAATTGGTAAGAGTGTAGTTCATAATGGGCTCTTTATATTTTCAAATAAGAAGAGAAATATAGAAAGGTGTCATAATTCTTGTTTTTGTTTGTCGGTAATGCACTAAAAAGTCCAAATTTGCAAACGGGTAATTTTGAATGGAGGAGCGGGTGTGAAATATTTTGTTTGACTTGTTTATATAAAATGTCGCACACTCATCCTTCTTACTAACTCCAGGAAGCTCCAACACCGGCGTCGGTGTTGGTGCTTCCTGGAGTTACCTTCTTACGAAGTCTGTATATACTCGTGCCTCCAGGCGCGGATCCACGGGCCGATTCTACCGGCCTAGCCCCCCCCCCCCCCCCCCCCCTTAGCCTCCTATACCGGTAAAAAAAAGGGATAGTAACGTAAAACGTAAAAAACGGCCCCTGACCCCCCCCCCCAAAAAAAAAAAAAAAAAAAAAAAATCCCCACCCTCCCACCAAAACCCTCCCCCGCACATTCACCGTTCGTCGCTGGCTGGCTGATTCTCAAGATTTGCCCCCCCCCCCTCTTGCTGCCGGCTGGATCCGCCCCTGCATGGGTCGTTACTGTTACACTATATGGACAGATCGGATAGATGTGTAAATCATTGAAATTATAAGCAGTATACGATGCGAAAATGATTCATCTCCAACTTCCGGATACCAACCAAGGAATGTTTGTTGGGTCCTACGGGACGCAATTACTCACTGGTTTTACAAAATTCGTGCGTGAGATTTGGTTATTTTGGTGAGTCCAGGGAGGTGTTTCACAAAGATCCTAAGTAGAACTTAACACTAAGTTGGACTTAAAAATTATGGACAGCCATTGGAGCCTTAAAATGAAATATATTTAAAAGCAGAAATTCAAGGATTTTAGACTTCTTTTTATAAATTCCACATCAAGAACATGAAACCTCCTTGATAATAGAAAATATGAATGATGTGAATCAACATTTTATGCCTTTTAAAACAACTTTTACAAAACATTTTCAAAGACGCTAACGGCTTTCCATAATTTTTAAGTCCAACTTAGAGATAAGTTCAACTTAGGATCTTTGTGAAACACCCCCCAGGACGCAATAACGCAACCTTCAGCGACACTTGCTTATACATGTATATATTGCTCTACAAAACAAATCTGCCATATAGTGAGAGGAAGAGATGATACAGTATTCGCTTGTATTATATTTTAGACAGAATTTTTATTTTCACCTATAAAATGTAGTTATGAAAATAAATGGTCAACATTAAATTTAAGTCTTTAGCAAGTGTCTCATTTATTGCTTCAGACCATGATGTACGTCATGCAACAAAAATATTGTGACCTGCCAGTGACACAAATGCGGTATCAAAATATTTGTGCTTCTCTGCATGACCGTAATTAAATGCCTAAAACCCCTGAGCTTCCGGGGGCTCCGTCCCCTGAACCGGACCTCACACCAATTTACGCTTCGCTCGCTATACCCTCTCTCTACCTGATCGTAAATCCTTTACCCCCCCCCCCCCCCCCCCCCCCCCACTTTGATAAACATTTCGCGGGGCCTGTGTATATAATATATACGCATAAAAAACTGATCTTTATGATGTCTTTACCGTGACATAGCTTCTTCTCCCCTTGCAAACGAGAAAGAAAACAAGGTCATTCAAAGGGATTAAGCGACAAATAATGATTGTGATTCAAATTGATGCAAATATTTGTTTGAATAAGCACTGCTATTTACCAGAATATTCTTTGTAAAAACAACTTTTTACAAATCTCAGCCATGCTTACTGCATCATGAGTTGAGACGTTCCATTCAATTTGAAAAACTCATTAAAGCATACACTTCTCCTAATCTGAAAGTGATCTTACAGCACAGTGGCAGAATTGCATGGCTGACATTTTGAAAAGTCGTTTTTACAAAAAAGATTCTGGTGAAAAGCATTGCTAATTCAAAAAAATCTTTGCATCAATTTGAATCACAATGATCATTTTTCGCATAATCCTTTCATTTAATAACCTTGTTTTCTTCTTTTTTTGCAGGGGGAGAAAAAGCTATGTCACGTTAAAAAATCATAAAGATCAGTTGTATTATGCGTATATACATAATTTTGAATACAGAACAAAATGTTGATCATCAGAATGTCATTTTGGAATACCTCTATATAAAAATACCCGATCTTACTGTGCCGATACCACATTGTCTTTATAGCCCGTATCAGTATTAGTATGAGCCAATATAAAGTTATTGTTCTTTATTAAGTTCAGTATAATACTTTTCCTCAAAAATAGTTTCGCAATTTTTTTAGGGTTGAGACTCTAAGAAATGGTTTCAAATGTATATTACACAAACCCTGAACCATTGCATAATGAAGGTGGTTCTCTCTCTCTCTCTATTTATTTTAATCATGCATTATCAACTACATAGAAAGCAGCAACAAGCAACTTAGGGTTATCTGGGATAGGTGAAAGTGAGAGTTAAAAAGAAAGTCGTGTAAAAAATGGCGCTTCACCTCCCCCCTCCCCCCCCAAAAAAAAATAGTGTTCTTCCTCTCCAGCATCCCCCCCCCCCCCCGCTTATTCACCAGCCAGCTGAGTCGGCGCGAAAAATTTCCCCAAAAAACTGCCCCCCCCCCCCCGCTCATTTGCCGTTCACCGGCTTGCTGGTTCGCCGCTACATATTTTCTCAAGATTTGCCCTCCCCCCCCCCCCTCTTGCCGCCGGCTGGATCCGCCCCTGCCTGCCTCCCCCCCCTCTCTCTCTCTCTCTCTCTCTCTCTCTCTCTCTCTCTTTTAATCTTTCTTCTTTTACCTTTATCGATAGGCTTGTCTTTTTTCTCCATCAAACAGCCCCATTTATTGCCCCATTCTCGAATCGGAAGACGTTTGTTCGACCGATGACGGTGATTGGAAGTATCATCATGGGCGTGGCTATCTCAATGGCTTCCCTTGCATCAAGTGTAGTTGGGTTTGCTGTTGCTATGGCTACATCAGGTGAGGCATTATCGGAGGTCTAGACTGTAACGGCTCAAAATCTAGCATATTTTTGATGATTTTCCGAACTTAATCTTACAAGTTAGAGAGAATAATGATATTCAATAGCTGCAGATTTGATGAGCATAATTATTCATGATGATAAATTGTGAACGTAAACTTCTAAAGCTATTTTTTTCTTCCAGAACCCTCTTAAAATTAAAATTATCCAGGATACTGTACAGGTATGCTTATTAAATTTCCCCTTCAACTCCTATATGGCGCATAATATTATGAACACATGTTTGGGGTGACTAAAACATGTTACAGGCCTGTCATGTTTAAGGTTTATTTAAGGAGACAAAATATGATACGACTTTTTAAAAACTTGATGAGATTATGACACATTAAAAGAAATTCAGTCTTATAGCTTTCCTGGCTTGCAACAAGTTAACAAAAATAATTTTTCTCATTATTCATTTCGTGATTTTCCTCAAAATATCTTTGGTCTGTTTCTTTCAATTCAATGTATTTGCTAAAATGATATTATTAGGATGGACTTTGGTTTCAATGAGCTCCCTTGACCATGACTGTTGTCGTATGTCCTTTGGCAAGACATTGATCTACATTTGCCACACTCAACCCAGGTGATGTTACCTGGCAGGAATTAATTCTTTAAATGCTAGAGCGCCATATTGGCAGCACAGCTATAAGCCGGGGTAATAATCTCCAAGTTTGGAAGCGCTTAGTGATTTTAATAAGCGCTATATAAAAACTGAGTATTATTATTATTTTTACAGTAATAAATGTATTCATAGCCTAAATGTATCAGCATAGCATACCGCTAAATAGTAAATATTCCCATCATACCCGTAATCTAACACGACCAGTGCTTCCATTGCAGGAGTCGGATTTGCGTTCGTAATGCTTCCTTCTGTGGTTATTTGCAATCGATACTTCACCAAGCACTTCGCAATGGCCTTGGGGATCATCGACATTGGCTCTTCCCTGAGCCTGGTGTTTCCTCTGGTGACCGAAAAGATACTGGAAGCTACCGGGTTGAGGGGCACGATCCTTTTACTCGGAGGGATTTCCTTGAACATGGTTGTTTGTAGCGCTCTTCTTCGAGATCCAAGAACACTGAGAAGGAAAGGATCTCCACGCACGAAGATCATCAAAAAAGGAACAAGTTGTGCAGAGGACTCTGACAGAAACGAAGACTCGATGAGGAGTAGTACATTCCATGAAAGACGTAAGGAACAATGTCCACAGGAAGATTCGACATTACTTCACCGAAACCAAAATGCTGATGTAACGGACTGTCAGATAAATGATTTTGATCGGGAGAATGTGGTGATACCAATTAACAGCACCGTGACCACGAACCCTACAAACAGGGATGACAATGGAAAAGAACAGGTGTTTCGCTCCAAATCCCCCAAAAGTAAAAACCCAGAGCACATGGTTAGGACAGTAATTCTAAGTCCATTCCGATGGCTATGGTGTTTCCTCGACCTCTCTCTTTGTCGAGATGAACCATTCTTGAATTGTATCTATCTCGCCACCTCCTTTTTCGCCATGGTCCATACAGCTTGGTACATATTCTTCGTTCCTCATGCTCTGGCCAAAGGAATAACACTCTCACATGCTGTTCTTATAAATCTTCTCGCTGGAGTTGGTGAAATGATTGGTGCTCTCTTCCAAGGTCCTGTCATAGACAGAGGCTGGATGACATCACTGGGTCTCTTCATGGTGATGTCTTTTCTAAACAGTGTCGTTTTCTTCCTTGATCCACTCTTGTCAAACGTTATGCTTCTGGCAGGAGCGGGATTCGTCAATGGCTTCTTCCTGGGAGGAACTTTAACTTTAGCGTCAGTTATTCTAAAGGTAATTTCCAGGTTTTAGATAATACTATACAGGAAAAACCAAAGTTTAAACCTTTAAAAACACGTTGTACAAGAATTAGTGAACGAAAAAACGTGAATGCAACCTAAACGCACTGTTTCCCTTGTAAGTATTTCTTTTTATTTTAGATTATTTTTTAAAGGCCTATTTTTACAATAGGGGTCCTTAACCTGTAATGAGAAAGTTAATTCATAAATAAAGCCTCTTATACTTAGAGGCAAAATCGTTGATAACGAAAAGGGTTAAAATAAAGTAAATTATTGATGCCGCCCCCTCCCCGTGGCTACAAACAGACTTTTTAAATTCATTTTCATTCTAGGACACAGTATCCCAAGCTCGATTCGCAACATCTTACGGGTTGAGCAGTCTGTCTTACGGGATTGCAGGACCAATCGGTGGATTTACTGCAGGTAAAAGTTCATCAATTTAGGGCTCTATTATAATTGTCTCTAATTTCAGTGTGTGTGTGTGATTTCTGGTATAGACAATAAGACGGAAGCAAGCCAAAGTAGACTTACATTTAATGTTTACTGCATGAACAAATTTTTAAACGATTTTAAGAATACAATAAAAAGAAAAGAATAAAGTTCGTACCTATCTGGGTCGAACACTGATGAGGTAATTATAACGCCTTGCTATACAGAAGTAGTAGGGAGGAAGCTCTGAGACGGGTCACTCGAGCCAGGCCCGCTGCACTATCATGGTCAAGAAAGATTGGGTGTACATGTGGTCAATTTAGTGTGATAAATCAAGGAGTTTTAAGAGATGGAGTCATATCTATAGCTCATTCCCTTTATACTATCTTCGATGTCGCCAGGAGAAAATATGTCAGGCACACTCAGGCATGTGCTATTGTGCTTAACTGGATCGTTATGCAGATACGTAGACAAAAGATTCCTACTAGCTGCAAACTAACGGGCCGCTTTTAAAGAGAAATATGCTTTTGTAATGAAAATAACTTTTCGCTACCACTCGTCTGATAATAATATGAGCAGTACACAGTGCTTACCTTTATAGGAGCCAAGCGAAAGGAAATGGAGCAAAAATTTCTGAAATATTAATCAAAATTATTCGACTGGGCATGTGTGGGCACTAATCTGACATATAAAATCATAATGAACGGTACTTGAACAAATTCACTTTTATTATTTTCGTGAGCCGGAAGTAATCGGAAAAGTGTCAAATTGCAGGTTTTAGGATTGTAAAATGTTACTATTTTTCACAAATTAGAACTGCTATTAATTATACAAATTTGTAAGCAAATTTCTTGACACAATTAGGCCTTTGTATTCATATTTTATCATCCTTTCGATTTTAACCTTGTTATTTCAAATAAAAATGAAATATTAACGATATTTTTGTGTGAGAATAATCACTACTCGAGCTTTCCAATGATGTTGGTGGCTTCGAACCTCGGACATCAAAGGTAACATCGCACCTGTAGATTCTATTGTGCAACCTTAAAAATCGGCAGCTGCTTGAAATAATTTGTTGCCAGTTGGGACTCCAGCTCTTAAAACTCCTCGGATACTTACCCACCTTCCTAATTCTATTCAATCATGTCAAATTACTTAATGATATTTCCTGCATTTCTCTTTCGTTTTATCCCATATTCAGGATGGATAGCATCATTGGTTGGCTATGAAATGGCTTTTGTTTTCCTCGGAGGGTTGAGTAGTGCTATTCTACTAGCAATGATTCCTGCATACTGCCACTACGACTTCAAGCGCAGCACAGATCAAAGAGATTATAGAGAAACACCTGTCTAAACTTTACTTTCAGTGTCAGAGTTTAAGAAGACTGTAATTACATACCTTGAAGACTGTAATTACATACCTTGATATTGCAAATATCAAGGCATTTAGAATAAGTTACTTTTTTTTTCTTCTTCACATGGCTATAATGACAGGAATAAGTATTATTTTTAAAGCTTCCTCTCATTATAATGAAAAAACAGAATTGCATTATAATTTTTCGCGATTTCTTTTATATTGAACTAATTTTAACGTTACTCAAAGAAAGAGACAATTGTTTTTGTATATTATCACTGATAATATACAAACAAAATTGTGACTTCTGATTTTCATTGAACCACTATGTAGACATAAACTGTATAGAGCACATTTTATTTGATGTATACCCTTGCTTTTGATTTGTTTTGTTTTGAATGAATGTTTATTTTTCTGATGTACTTACTGAGAGAATAAAAATGACAGGAGTAATAGTGACATAGGCCTACTTGGCTTCCTTTCATTGTTATAGATTAACCTATGTTTATGAACATAGAAACAGGTGAATTTTACACGAATAATCGTATCAAATTCCCTATACAGTATGTAGAGAAAAGAAAAACAAATTATTATGTGACAGTTGTAGTTGTCCAACCAACTTTCGGCAAAAAAGCTCGGAATTGGATAGTTTAGCTTTCAACATGAGTTTCGGTCAATGAAACCATTTGGCTTTTGAGAATCTAGTGGAGAAGGTGCGTGAATGAATCCGATGACCAAAGTAACAATATTTGTAATGCGCTTAGAGACGATATTACGTATTAAGCGCTATAGAAATCCGGAATATTATCATTATTATTATATCACCCCCATAATGATGAGTATTTAGCACAATCTAATGAAGAAGGACTGAAAAGTAAAATAATTATAACATCTTTAATTATAGCAGTTATCAGAAGTTAAAAGGGCGATTTTGAATAGGGGTAGGGGCTCATAATTATAACAAAATTAAAAAAGGCATAATGGGCAAAAGTTAAAGAATTTTGTAAATCACTGGTATCGAATTAGAAATAAACCAAATTTGAACTTTATTTGGGGGGTCAACTGCCCCCCCCCCCATCATTACGCTAGTGCCCACCCCACACCTCTTCTACCACCCTTACCTCTCATACCATTCCCCTCATACCTCTCTTACCATCCCCACCCTCAACTAGCACCCTACCTTCACCGCCGCACTCTGCTACTGTACTGCCCTCCCTCGATCTATTACCCCACCTCTACCACACCCCCAATCTCTTCTATCCCCGACTCTTCTACCACATCCCACCTCTTCTACCACACCTCGACTCTTCTCACCTCTATATACCTCTCCTACCGACGCAATCTGCCCCTCTCTACCTCCTCCTAGCTCCCCCTCCCGCTTCCTCGACCCCTACCTCCACCTTCCCCTATACCTCCACCTCTCCCCCTCCCTCCACCTCCTCCTATACCCCCTACCTCAACTACTCCCACCTATAATGAGCTGATGAGTTTATTGTTTTTTATATGCAGACCACTTTTTGCCACATAGAGACTAAATGGATGGCTTGGTATATTTTTTGGCGAAAAGCCATAACTTGTAAAACTGGCTCTTATCTTGTAAATGAAAAACAATGAAATGGTGAAAATACTCAAATTATATTTCAGGTTTTATTGGAATCCAAAACAAACTCCATCAAAGCAAATGTCTCTTCTGGGCCACCATACTTTTGCCATAATACTGATCCATAGAGATCATAGAGATATCTCTATGATAGAGCATATCTCTATGATAGAGATATATACTACTAACACAGTATATTAACTATATATCTCTATGCTATGTACTGATCATAAACAGCTGGGAGTGTTTAATTCGGATACAAAAATTCACACAATCACTTCCAGGGCTCCGTCGTATAAACAGTTGTGATTGGTCCAAACCCTTAGTCTGACACGAATCCAGATTATTTTAAATAATGTAAAGAATAATTGTCTGTTTCAGAAATCTAAATAGCCTACATGGTCTATCAGCTCCACATTTTGTTTATAGCATGGAGGCTAGTAACTCTATGTTTATAATTATATAATAAGTGCTACCGTTGATGTACTATATTATTTGTGCCTGTATTTCGTAGACTATTGTGCCTAGCGAGTATGGACTGTACTTTGTGTGTACTATACTATGTGTGTACTGTGTGTGTACTGCGTGTGTGTACGTGTATGTATGAGAGAAAGCTAGCCTGACGTGAGCTAGACAATCGTTATAAGATATAAGTTCGCATTATGCATTCTTATAAAATCATAATTAGTGCACATTTAAGAAAGAATAAAGGCATGTTTCTAAAATCATCTAAGCAATTAAACACGCGCAGAAAAAGCTTATTTAAAAATAAATATAAGCTGCAGCGTCAGCAGTATTAATGTTTTAGCTATATATTGTGTAAAATTTCCCGCTCTTACAGGGCAATCCCGTGTGGTCTAGTGGTTAGGATTCGTGGTTTTCACCCACGCGGCCCGGGTTCGATTCCCGGCACGGGAGTAACACCAATTTTTTTATTTTAAAATAAAATTATAAGTTATTTTCTTCTACATGTTAAAACTACACATTTACTTGCCATAATTGTTGCGAGATTAAAATTAAACTTAATGTACTGCAAATGAACATGCGGCCATAATCGCTATTTTCACCTGATCGACAAACACATTTATTATACTAGCTGCATGCATGCATTGCATGAGCAGATATGTTGCTGGGCACATCAAAGTTGGGCAAATTTTGTCCAATAATTAGGTTATTCTCTCCCAACTATTTAATTGCTATAAGTTACCTAATGAAAGGTTGAAAAAAAACTGAGTGGGTATATAGGCCTAAATAGGTGTTGGCGAGTCGATGTTGCCAGATATGGTATACCCATGCAACCATTCAAAACGCAACCGATATCATGATAAGGTTTTGCCGTATTCCATTTGCCTGAATGATTTACAATTTCACATACCTTATTCCCTTAATTTACTAGCTTCAGCCAGGCGCGGAACCAGGATTTCTTAGGGGAGGGGGCCCATTTTTTTTTTTTTTTTTTTTTTTTTTTTTTTTTTTGCACCCGAAAATTTGAAAATTGCGCCGACCGAAAAGTCGCTTACGCTCAGTGGGGGGAGGGGGGGGGGGGGGGGGGGGGGGGGTAATGAGCACATTTTTTTTATTGTTTTGCCCTCGAAAATTTGAAAATTTGCACCCCCCCCCCCCAAAAAAAAAAAAAAAGCTTAAATTTTTTCCCGGGGGGGGGGGGGGGCGGGCCCCGCTCACTAACTCTCTAATTTACTATAGTGCGGCCGGGTTAACTGGGATGTGACGATTCTATTGAAAGCAGTGGATATTTTCCAAGCCGAGCCAAGATGTGAAAAAATGGGGGCACCTTTAGGGATTTTCATACCCCCTCCCCCATGTTTAGGTATTTTTTGCAAAAAAGTATCCCATTAGATCGAGCGGCACATCCCCGTATATATTAGGCGAGTACCAGAGTAGCGGCCAAATCTTTTATGAAAACGTTTTTAAAATCAAAACTCAATATAATCAAATCCTACTTCCGCATAATCACAGACAATATATGACTGAATGATCATTTTTTGCCCCTGATTTAAATTAAAGGGATAGTTGAGTTTTGGAATAGAGTGTACAGCTAGCTGGTCAAATTGAATTGAATTGAATTGAATTGAATTTATTTATTCACCACCATTGAAAACATTGAAACAAAAGATAAATGTACAATGACAATGTCAATATAACATAAATGCATGACATGAATTATACAAAAAAAAATACATGTTCTACAGCGATATACATGTACATTATGACAAAGATAAAGTAAACTTTGCTTCAAGAGTAAAACAATAAATGACTATTTACAATGAGTTTGTGATCGATGGTAAAATAGAGTCAAAAATAGCACATGTGCTAGTCGAGTCTGACTCTCGTTATCTAAAGCCTAAAATAAAGTTAATTTAAAAATATATGATGGGTTTCCAAATCTTATAAATAATTTTGCGTATAATATTAAAATGAGACTGGTTACTATATACAACTATATAGTTACGAGGTTATGATTCGTGGTTTTCACTTAAGAGTAATTTTGTAAGTTTTTTACGAAAAGAGGTTCTTGATCTCTCAATTCTTAGATCAGTAGGAAGCATATTCCAAAAATTACTTCCAACAAACGAAACAGAAAACTTTCCTTGGTCTGTTTTGAATAAAGGAAGACGTAATTGTCGACCCGTTTTTTGTCTTGTGGAATATTCATGTTGTATCATACTGCAATAATGTTTTAAGGAATGAGGTAATCGTTCATTTATCAAATCAAACACAAAAGTACAAATAGATAATTTATGCAATTTAAAAACATTCAACAATTTGAGGTCATGAAACAGTGCATTAGTATGAGAACGATGTGGCTTGAAAGTTATAGCACGTACAGCCATCTTTTGAGTATAAAATATACAATTCAAGTGTGATTTATAAGTACTACCCCAAACCTCGATGCCATATGTAATATGTGGCTGTATAAGAGCTTTATACAACAGTATCAATATATGTTTAGGGACAAAGTGCCGTAATTTAAAGAGGATGCCGACCTTTCTCCGTATACAGTCATTAACAGATTTTATATGTGAATTCCATGTAAAATGTCTGTCAATGGTAATGCCAACAAATGTCGCTTCCTCCACTTCTCTTAATTCTGCCCCAGATATTTTTAATCTCCCTTTAAGCACAGCCTTTCTTCTACGACTACTGAAGAACATGAAATTGGTTTTTGACGCATTGATAGTAAGCTTATTTGCAGTGCACCAATTCTGTATTGATTTTAAATTTTCATTTACTTCACACTCATCTATTTGATCTACACCTTTGGGAAAAGTATGAAAAATATTAGAATCATCTGCAAATAGTCTGAAATTGAAATAATTTGTCACAGTTGGCAAGTCATTTATATAGATTAAAAACAGAGTTGGTCCTAAGACAGAACCTTGTGGTACACCGCATTTGATATATCTACTTTCTGATGATGACTCTTTGTATTTCACAAACTGCATTCTGTCACTAAGATAGCTTTCGAGCCATTTCAGTGCATGTCCTCGGATGCCATAATGTGATAGCTTTTTAAATAATATGTTATGGTTTATTGTGTCAAAAGCCTTTTGAAAGTCAAGAAACACACCAAGCGTAACACATCCTTCGTCTATACTTTTCAATACCGTATTCATAAGATTAATTAATGATAATTTAGTACTATACTTTTTCCTAAATCCGTACTGATGGTGATATAAAATGTCATGCGTTTCTAGAAAACTGGTCAATCGAGCATTAACTATTTTTTCTAATACTTTACCCAAAATTGGTAAGACAGAAATGGGTCTATAATTCCCCGTTTCATGTTTATTACCTTTCTTAAACAGTGGACTGACTTTAGCAATTTTCATTTGATCAGGGAAATTTCCCGTTTCCAATGAAAGATTGAAGATATGTCTTAATGGTTCAGCCAAAATAGATGCACCATCCTTAATCAGGCGTACTGGAATGTTGTCGTAACCACAAGCTTTCTTCTCGTCTAGAGCCAACATGTGGTCATGAACTTCCTTCATTGTGACCGGTTTCCAAAAAAGGGATTGCTCAACACTATTACTCAAATAATCTTCAAATAATGTGGGTACATTTGGTATTGCTGATGCTAGATTTGGACCGATGTTTACAAAGAAATCATTAAATTCATTGGCAATTTCAGATTCGGTTGTTAGAACTTTATCATTTCCATTAATACGCCTTATAAGTTTTTCTACCTTAGTACCTTTGTTACCTTTATTTCTCCCTGATATTAATTCATTTATGATGTTCCACGTTTTACTAGTGTTATTGCTGTTCTCAGCTAGCAAACCACTGTAATAATTTCTCTTGGCATTGCGAAGAACAGTCGTTAATACATTTCTGTAGTTCCGAAATTTTTGTACATCACTTACATCAAAATTAGATTTCCTTACTTTTAAAAACAATTTATATTTTTTTCGAACAGACTTCATTATTGATTTGGTTATCCAAGGTTTCTTATAAGCGCGTCCTTTGCAGCTTCTTTTCTCTTTGATTGGTGCATGTTTATTACAAACATTATTAAACAAATTAAGAAAAATGGAATATGCCATGTTAACATCTTCACAGCTATTGATATGTTGCCATTCTTGCCCAGCAAGGTCATCTTTAAAGTTTTGTACATCATAGTTTTTATAACATCTGTAAGTTACAGTTTGTGGATAATGCAGCTGCTTCAAATTACATGGATTTTCTAAAATCATGAACACAGGGTAGTGATCAGAAATATCACATTCTATAACACCCGAGTGATTATCATACTTGTTCATATTAGTGTATATATGGTCTAATAAGGTTACAGACTCACTGGTTACTCTTGTTGGATATTTTATTTTCTGCTCCATTCCTACGCATTTCATCGCTGTTGAAAACCCTTCTGTTGTTCCGTCTGAACTTAATGAATTTATATTAAAATCTCCTATTATAATGGTATTGCGTCTGTCGACTTTAATGTCTTCTAAAACTGTGAGAAGACTTTCTTGAAACTCTTTAACATCTGTATTTGGTTTCCTATATAAAACACCTACCATCACCTTTTGAAATTCTCCATTGTTTATTTCAAACCAGATTGATTCTGTATGCTTCACTGTATAATCTTTCACGACATATTTCAAATTAGAACGAATATAAGCTCCTACCCCTCCTCCTCTTTCTCTACCATCCCGGCACTTTACCTCCAATAAATAACCTTCTATTTCCAAGGTCGATTTTTCTAAAACTCTCCATACTTCTGATAATGCAATTACATCGAATCTGAACTTAACGCAATCTTCATATAACAACTTTAAGGAATCAACATTTTTGTTTAGCGAACGTACATTTACATGGGAGATACTAATTGATTTTTTACCGTCAAGTGGCAATGTACTATCAAATGAATTTGGACATAACTTGTAAGAATGTGATACAGTGTTATCAAACATATTATTAGAATATTTGTATCATGAAAAAAAGGACATTATGAGGAGACATTACTCCAACAAGCGGAGTCTGAAGTTTTTGTATTCGACATTATCCAAACCCACTGCGAACAAGTCGTCAGGGGTTGAAATTATCTTGAAGGTATCATCGTTCATTTTGCAGACGATGTTCCCTGCCTTAGTTGATACAGATTTCACCTCTGTAGATTTCTTTGCTGCCATCAAGACAGCATAGCGAGTAGAGGTGAGGTCTTCGTTCACAAAAACCTGCCTAAAGGATTCCTTCCCCTTCAAGTGGAAACGCCCCTGGTAGACCTTGTCTCGCTTACGTTGGGCGACAAAGCGCACGACGGTGTCGCGCTTCTTCCCCGCCACCTTCCTTCCAAGGCGATGGCAAGCCGAGATGTCGCTCTCTGCAAGCTGCATCCCGGTTTCCCCAGCCACCTTACAGATCTTCTCGATCAGGATCTCCTCTGTCTCATCCCTCTCCTCCTCAGCCAGACCGCTGATCCTCAAATTATCTTTCCTGCCAGCCTGCTCTATTGCATCTTGTCGAAACTGGAGGTGGAGAAGATGGGGATTGACCACCTCCTTAAAAGACCGCAGGCACACCTCTTTCACTGCCTGAACTATAGCAGGAACGGCTGCCTTTACTGCTGCCTCAACTGCCTGTTTCACAACATCTCCCATCATGCCATATTCGCCAATCTCTAACTCTTCAAGATGATCTCCTATATCAACGAAAATCCCCTTCTTTTCCGGAGATGCTGCAGCTGCCATCCCTCGTTGAGAGGCGACCTTGCGATCTACATCATTGTTGACCACAAATGTATGGTGGCCCTGAAGGGACATCGCGAAAAGACTAAATCGTGAACTTTTCACGATAAAGTTCACGATATCGTGAATTTTATCGCCAATTTTTCACGACGAAATTCACGAAATTCACGATAACGTCAATTTCTTCGTGAAAAATTGGCGATAAAATTCACGATATCGTGAACTTTATCGTGAAAAGTGTACGATATAAAGTTCACGATATCGTGAATTTTATCGTGTACTCTATCGTGTACTCTCCTGACGGGCGCTTCGTGAACAAAACCAGCCCTCTAACTTTAGGCCTAGCTGATTATTATGACGAGACGTTTTTACGATGATTTCTGTGAAAATGGTAGGTTTAACTTCATATTATGCTCTAGATCTATTTGTATTTTATGTTTGACAAGATAGGGATAAAAGTAATTGCACAGCGGAAAAATTACCCGGTAGACTAGACTCTATGCAATTAATGGTCTAACTTTAGATGCACTCAATGCATTTTCCCATAGACCTACATTCATTTCCATGTTGTAGACTAATATCTATTGAGTAATGTAATTGATCTAGATGATAGATCTAGGCCTACTTTTATTAGTAGGCCTACGTACTAGCACACTCAATTTCTCAAACTGAGTCAACAAAGACTGACAGAGTCCATTGCAATAGCACACTCGTAATCGTCGACTAGACGCAAACTGAGCTGAGCTGAGGCCGCCTGAGCCTGAGCTGATTCAATTCGATGTAGGTCTAGCCTAGAATAGATCTAGGCAAGCACCAGATCTAGATCTACAAATCATGATAGATCTATTACTTAAATCCAAGGAAAGGGATCATTTAACAATGTTAAGTCTGACTCTGAGATGCAATCATGCATGGCCCTAGATCTACGTGTGATACAGTGTACATCTAGATCTAATATCATTATTTTATGACATGATTAGGGGCGCTGGTCCGAGAATGAGGATCGTCTGCATAAACAAGGATATCCTAGTCATAAAAACTTACAAATTGCGTTCGCGAACGTCTTTTTTTTCATCGGCACTCTGCGGGTTTCAGGGCATGCAAAAAACAGATTCCTTGTAAGAAAATAACCCCAGTCTCCTTGGTGTTTGTTCAGAAACGTATCTAAAATTTGACCAGTAACTCCGGCGTGGAGATACCCTACTATAACATAGTCTAGACCCAAAATGAAGTAAATATTCATTAAATGTCCAAATAAAAATCATGAGTTAAAAGTTGTTATGTTTATTACCTGTTTCGTGTCAATTTTTTTGTTATTTTTGGAGTATTTTTCAGAAAAACAATGATAATAGTATACACTTTTTCTCAGGTTTCACGGCAAACCGCTGCACAATACAAGTGCATATCGATGGTGAGTTGCGGGCGGGCGCACGCCTGTGTGAAGTTATCTACCGTAATGAGGATCCGAGACATTATTTCACACAGGCGCGCATCCGCCCGCAACCTACCATCGGTTTGTACTTGTATTGTGCAGCGGTTTGCCATGAAAAAGTGTAGGTATACTGATATCATCGTTTTTCCGAAAAATACTCCAAAAATAGCAAGAAAATTGACACGAAACAGGTAATAAACATAACAACTTTTAACTCATGATTTTTATTTGGACATTTAATGAATATTTACTTCATTTTGGGTATGTTTTAGTAGGGTATCTCCATGCCAGAGTTACGTTCAAATTTTGGATAGGTTTCTAAACAAGCGCCATCTTCTTTTATGGGTTGTGCGGCTTCTCAAGGATTTATATTATTATGTGAAGGTCTCTGTACAAACTTATATAAGTCAATGTAAAATGAATCAATAAAAACATCGCGGAATCCGTTTTTCGCATCACCAACGCGTGGATTGGAAATTGGAAAATTGGAAATGCAGATGATCCTTATTCTTGTACCAGCTTCCCTACTGAATATTGAAGCCCTAAACAAATTTTGCTTGAAAATGATCATGAAGTGGCTCAAAAAAGTAATAATCTTTGAGTGACCGGTTTTACCATACTTATTTTCCTGAATAGACTAGGCTTAGGCCCTAGTTTATAAAAAACGTTTTGATTTTGATTTTGATTTTCCAATCATAAATAACTTGATAATCAGACAGACGATTGGCTTGTAAAAGTCACGGGATTCCTGACTGACCTAACAGAGGCTAAGCTAAAGGTTTAAAGGTTTAAAATTATGATTGCAGCATGAGCTAAATCCATGATTTTGTTTCAGAATCTGAGGCAATGTTACGGAGTCACTTTAAGTTAGATCTATATTACTATTAGGTATTTACTAGTCTAATTAGCAAATTACGGCTAGCACCCAGGCCAGGGGCCAGTTTCTCGAAACCGTCATAAGTCTAACTTATTGACCAAATCAGCTTTAGTAAGCTACTTGTCCGCTACATGTTTCACGAAGACCTCTTTGCCAAGATTAAGGACAACATCCTGACTAAGTACTACCGTATGTATTTATGATGCCTCTGACACGGTTATATCTCTGTCATAAACTTGATAAAAACATAAGACTCATAACTTTTTAGTCAATGGGCAGCGAACTCGTAGAGTCCTACGATGCATGAAGTCTAACCGTAAACGCTAAAGGGTAATCCACTCACAGTGTGATTATCTTACAAAAATTCATCTATTGGAGTAAAAAAAAAAATGTTTTGATGTTTTTCTTTTTGTTTTATATGTGCAAAGTTTATCACTAGATGTTGTTTGCATATGTTTCTTTTATTATTCATTCAACAGATTACCTGGTTGGCATTCATGCAAGCAAGCCCTACAACTTGTAGTACAACTGCCATGTATCAACACTCCATACAAACCAGCTCAGGATGATAGGAACTAAGCTGAATGTATCCTTATTGAGTGTATGCGTTGAAATGATAACAAAATAAAAATTATCTTAGATAATGATGGGTTATAGATTGCTAAGCTGCTGTTACAGACACTGATGTTGTTTCCCTTCTCTTTAACAACCCCTGGGGGCTGGCCTAATATGTTGTTTTCTTTATGAAGGAGTGTTACTACAGTCGAACGGCTTGTAATACTTTTTTAAAAATTGTCCTTGCTAAAAACCTAGTTGATACATTATACATACGATAATATAGTTGGGAGAATTTCGGAATTAATCAGATAATTTTTTTCAAATTTTGATCATTAATGATGGCCTGTTTTCACTCAAACTTTCAGATTATCTTTAAATGTATATCGAGCATTGAAGTCACTACCTTATCACCATTTTCTCTCATCTGAACAATGTTAACAAGAACCTTAAATGAAGCTTGCACAAGAAATACTTTTATTTGTAAAGGTATGAACTAGAAATGTCCAATAGACACCAGTCTAAATATAAAAAGGACTACTTTATTTTGAAGACCTGTTAGATTTGTCAATGGAGAATTGGGCAGTTACCCTTTTTGTTTAAAAATTGAAATGCAATGTACATACCACATGTATGCTCATCTAAAGGTCTTTTAAAATGAGATCTGCTTACTATTCATAAGGACCGCTATTCATAAGGACCACTTTTCATAATTTGAGAAAAGGGTCATTATTCATTAGGGTCATTATTCAAACATGTAAGAACCGCTATTCATAATCGAAGAAGGGGGTCGCTATTCATAAAGGAGAAGAGGGTGGCTATTCATAATACGAGAAGGGGGTCGCTATTCATAATACGAGAAGAGGGTGGCTATTCATAATACAATAAGAGGGTCGCTATTCATAATACAGAAAGGGTCGCTATTCATAGAAATTAAATAAGCAAACAAAATTATATTGAAGGTAGCGGGGCAGATTCATAAGCTACATGAACGTAATGGGGATGTCTCTATATAATCATCAAAGATAAAAGGTACAATATACTTTTAAAAAAGACATACCGGTAATACAGGGTACGCCATCGTTCGCGTAACGCCTAACGGTCACAATCATATCTTAATGGCTTAAAATCTTGAAAATCTAACTTCCTTACTTATATGGAAAATATATCTTGCTATATTGTGTATAATTTATGAAAAGATATATAACCAGGAGCGGATCCAGGGGGGGGGGAGCCAGCGGGCCTTGCCCCTCCCCCCCCCCCCCTCCCCCCTCAAAAAAGAGAGAGAGAGAGAGAAGGAAAAGAAGGCAAAGAGGGGAGAAAGGGAAAGAAAGAAGAGGAAGAAGAGTTGCAATTTTCCCGCTAACAAGTTGTAGTTCGGGGGGGGGGGCAAAAAGCCCTTGCCTCCCCGCCCCCCTTCCCCCGCCCCCGCCCCCGGGTGGGGGGGGGAGGAAGGGAAAGGGAAATAGGAGAGCTAAAAGGGAACAAAAAAGAAGGGGAGAACAGTTACGATTTTTCCAGCCAATAAGGTGTACATCGGGGGGGGGGGGGTGCTTGGGGGGTGACAGATGCCCCCCAAATATATTTTAAACATGGTTTATTTCTAATTCGATACCGGTGATTTACAAATGCTGCTGAAATGACATAGTTTTCAGAGATTTTTTCCTCAATGTTTAGTAAATTATACTTTTTTATGCGTTTGTTGGAAAATGGCAAATTCATGAAAAAAGAAAGAAAAAATAGTGACCTGCCTTTGTCACAAAATAATAAGGTGTCAAAATTTGCTCATCTGACCTTTATTAAATGCCTAAAACCCCTGAGCTTCGGGGGCTCCACCCATCGACCCCACCAGGGGCCCTAAGGCGGGCCCCTGCATGCTTATGTGACCGTTATAAAATGCCTAAAACCCCTGAACTTCTGGAGGCTCCGTCCCGTGGACCCCACGCCAATTCATGTCCTGCCAGTGTCACAAATAAGGTATCAAAATATGCTCATCTGACCGTAATTTATTGCCCAAAACCTCTGAGCTTCTGGGAGCTTCGCCCCTGTAAATGTGCAATTCATTCTGCAATACTTCACTTTATGTGTAAACCATCAGTAGGATCTTAACACATGAGTAACTAGTATTTCAAAGCTAACCACTTGATATAATAGATGTGAAAACAGTGTATATGTGGATGCTTTTCTAAGTTAAAACAAAAATTGTTTTGCTCCTTGATTTCACAACTTCTATAATGCACAGTACTTTACCAGATTGCCTCTTACGGTAGCAGGGTATTCATGGAGCATTATCGAGATGGCATCAGGAAGAGAGGTATGAACTAAGAAACAATTTTTGTATACGTAATGTTTTTGTATTTGTTCTAATTTTATTCATGGATGTACCTAACCCAAAATATAAATCTTTCAAAAACCTGGAACATTTCTTAATAACATAAAACCAACCCTCATGTATCATTGCTTTGAATGGCATGCTCATAAAATATCTGATAATGCTATTGCATAATTTTAAATCAACTGTTGGGGGCTCCTGTTTATGTATCATTATATGATTGTTTTGCACATGTAAACGTTGCTGGGTGGAATATTATTATAGTATATGTTTAGTGTATTTAGGGTTTAAACTGTGATATATTTATCTTTCCCTTTATAGTGTTCGGCAGGTGAAGCGCATTTGTAGAAGCCTCAGACTTCAACGCCACTGCCCAGAATCATCTGAGCAGGACATTGCCTGAGCTATTTGTCCGATGCCCTCTCGCCTTATCCTTGCTGATCACACTGTCCAACACTGCAATGTCATCAAGCTGCTCGGAGTGTTTATGCAGTCCAATCTCAAATGGGACACTCATGATTGATTGATTTGATGTATTTGTCCACAATGTGGAAATATGCTTCCCACCAGCATTACAATAATACGAGAAACAGAGTACAATAATATGAAACATGCAAAACAATTGAGGAAACAATTTCAGAACAGAAAAGATCTTGTCATTTTTGTAATATGCAATTTGTACTACCAATTCAATTTTAGGAATGCAAATTGCTGTTTGCCTTACCAAAATTGTGTCCTTGTAATGCCCTTATTTAACTGTTAAGCAGCTCAATAAATAGTGTACATTCAGAGCTTCTTATTAAAGGTATTACAAAGTTTTGGTATGGGGTCATGAATTTGGTTCAAATAAACATATTGGAAGCATATACTATCCTACAATATTCAGTGAACGTTGTCGCGGTTGAAATCGATTCTAAAGTTATGAAATTGTAAATAATTAACTTTTTATGTTGTATAACTCCCTCTCAAGGTCAATATATTAATTAAGCTATAAAACAATGTTTCTTGACTAAAATCGACCAATTAGCTATTTCGGTTTGGAAATTATATATCACAACGACATATTCTAAGATTTCATGGTCGCAGTTACCATTGTACGGCCGTAGGCGCTATTTGAAATTTATTGAAATTTTCCGGGAGCACCGGTAAATTTTTATATTCAATTTTTCTCGAAAACAGAATGTTTTAGGGGCTAAATTTGATAGTGCTTATGCTTATAATACATCCACATGGGCATCCAAATATATCAAAATTGTAAAGAATCACTATCCACCCAATTTTCAAAATTCCCCCAAACTTTGTATTACCTTTAAAGGTATTATGTCCCATTTGCAGGCCAAAACAAATGAAAAGGTTAAATTCCAACGGCATTTGAAAGATAATACTAATTTAAAATTGCCCTAAAGAAAGTGGGGCTTGAAAAAGTCTTCAAATGGGCCAATAAGTAACAGTCTTGATTATCAGACCATTGTACCGAATGGTCATATGTTTTATGCTGCGCAAAGATTCAATCAGTTTAATTTTGGCCATCACAAGAAGTGGGTTATTGATGTAGACAAATGCTCATGTACCCTTTACAGCTCATTTCATGTATGTTATTACCAGAGAAGAAAAAAAAGCCAGTCAGTCACTCAATAGTGTCTGACAGTGAAGTCTAGCAAGTAAACGGGTTTCCTTGCATAATTTGAATATTAGGACACTGCTAACGTTTATATTTTACAGAGAGGACATACATGACATATTCATAATTCCTGCAAAGTTCTACAGAATTTGAGGTTGGCTGCAAAAGGGACATAGTACCTTTAATATGAGGATTTTTTTTGTATTTTTGTTTATTTTTATATATATATATAATATATATATATTAATTTTTTGGTGGGGGGGGGGGGTCTTTAGTAAAGATTAACTTTACTTTTATACCTCTGGCACATATTACAGCAGGAAGCATTAAGGTTAATTGTTCAATTTTTCTTTGAAAAACTACACAACAGAATTTAATCAAATTTGGCAGGGATCATTCATGAGAAATGATAGGTTGTTGAGGTACCTTGCCCCTCAACGGAAACCCCGAAAATGTCCATACATGTATATAGCAATTTCTTTACTTTGATTCTAAAACTTAATGCTGGCACTCAATAAGATTTGACATTTGAGAGGGGATCTGAATTTGTTTGCATTGATTACCTTGCCCCTCATGAGGACTCAGGGGCAGTGCTCCCCTAAGGGTCTCAATTGTGGAAAATTATTACTTTTAGGTCTCTTGTACGTAGTGTTGCGGCTGTTGCCAGATGTTTATGTATGGGGGGGGGGGTATATTACAAAAATAATCATCTGTGGTACATTTTCGATGTAGTTACCAAAGGGCACAAGTGATAATATAGTAATATAGTATAGTAATTGATGTGGCCACTAATTTCACAGGCTCTGTTAAATACAAGGTCCATTGATCTCTTGTTATACATGTATGTTGTAATGAAGGTATTGAAATGATATTGATACGCAATTATGGTTTAAGGGGAAAAAATATTTGCATTCATTCCAAAGTTTTCTCTCCACTATTTATACATGTAAATTGTTTAGCAATTGTTCAGCTCTCACATTGCTGAAGCAAATGGTCATTTGATGCCATATAAGATACTCATATGTTTGCAATTTTCCATTCTCAAATAAGCAGGGGCGGCGATCCCTTGGGGACGAGGGGGGGACATGTCCCCCCCCCCCCCCTCAATTTTGTTAGGGTTTTTTTGAGAAAAAAAGTGTATAGCAAATACTGACTAAAGACTGCAACAAACTTTTAGGCTCTGGAGGGCCCTAGAGTGCAGCGTTTAGACAAATAAAAATGCAAAAATCTTCTCACTCCGGAGCTACGCTCCCCCGCATAATATTCTTCGAAGTGTACAGTAAATATTTTGGAAAAGTGAAGTGTGAAAAAGGTATATTGCTTGTTTTATACTATTCTTTTGCTAATTAAAGTATGTAATTTGTTAATACAACAAACTTCAAAAACCTGTGAGGGGATAGTCACTTCCGTAACCTCTACCCCTCTCGTTCACTTTGCTCTCTCGCCTTGGCGTAATGATGAGGGGGGGGGGGCTTGGGGGCAGTTGCCCCCCTAATAAAATTCAAACTTGATTTATTTCTAACTCGATACCAGTGATTTACAAATGTTGCTGAAATGGCATGGTTTTTCCCTGAGCTTCCGGGGGGTCTGCCCTCTGGACCCCACCAGGGGCTCTAAGACGAGCCCCTGGATGCTCATCTGACCGTATTAAATGCCTAAAACCCCTGAGCTTCATGGGCCTACGCCCCTGGACCACACGCCAATTTACGCTCCACTTGCTATGCTCGCTTTGCTCTACCTAATAAAATACTTTAGCCTCCCCCTCTATGAAAAACATTCCGCGAGGCCTGCATGTACAATGTTAGAGTGGGGATGCGGATTTTTTTCTCCCCCCCCCCCCCAACGTTTTTGTTCAATATACGCCACTTCTCCCCCGTCCCTCGCATTTCGTCCCCCCGGTCATGAAAAGAAATCGCCGCCCCTGCAAATAAGCATTACTGCCAATTATGTTATTAAATGTACTTCTTCTGTTTTGTCTTTCACACTGAATAGATGGGCGTTTTAAGCACATTTTTTAAATGTTCTTGAAAATCTATTACAAAAGCTGTGTGTATCAACTACAGATCTATTTTCCTATGTTCATACTTGTTTATACAGTTTATATTAAAATAACCTAACAAATGTTACCATAATCATGTTTGGTGTTGGTTATTACTTCATGTGTCAACAAACACTACACGTTTCAAGTGTAATCAGTTTTTGAGAGGTTTCAAGAAATGTAAAGTGTTAGCAGCCCAAATTTTGTGGCAAAAATTAACACACATTTCTGCAAATATTTTTAAAACAAATATGTTTGAAGATGAATATTGATGACAGAATGCCCTATTTGAGTTTACTGTTGTAGGCAGAAAACCCCAATTTCAGTTTTTTAAATTTTGCAGCAGTTTTTGTTTCAATATCACTTTATTAACAATCATGATTATATTACATACACTTGTATAGATACTACAAGTAGAAAAGAGAAGAAGCCCAGGTCATGTTTTATTATTAACAATGCAGGGCTAATACTTCATATTATTCATAATGGAATTTGTGATGCATAATTATTAACAGACACGTTTAACATATCGTCTGTTTGGGGTCACAAGGGCCCTGACTCCATGTCAAAGTAATACAGATCAATGCCACTGTGACTCCAAACAGACAATGTTACATGCATTCAAAATGAATAAATAGAATTTAGAAACAATATATGTGACTGATATGTGTAAATTACATTATAGAGAGAGAAAACAAATTGATTTTATCTGATTTACTCGACATTCATACAAAAGCTGTAGAACAAGTATGAATGATGAATTAAGCATAACAAGAAACTGGACCAAGAGGAATGATAGGAAGCAGAAGGAGAAGAAGAAAAAAAGAATGAGAGAGGAAAAGGGGTATATAGGAGAAGAAAGAGAAGAAGAAAAATAGACAGAAAGAGAATAAAAAGAAGGGAGAAAAGAGAAGAAAGAGAATAAAAAGAAGGGAGAAAAGAGAAGAAAGAGAATAAAAAGAAGGGAGAAAAGAGAAGAAAGGAAGAAAAGGAGGGGATCAAGAAACAGGAAGAAAAAGAGTAAGAATGTGGAATATGCATTTATTAAGACTTCAGAAGGCTGTGGCTCTCCCAACATGGCTTATCCTTAGAGCAGTATATTGAAAAGGAAGAAGTTACTGCAATCTTTGATACGGTGTAAAATACGTTCAGAAATTATACAGACGTGTCCTTGTAACAAACACAATCAAATAATTGGATCAAATTACCATAAAAAATGAGTGCTTCAGAGCATGTTTGTGGCTTTTTGAAATGATGTTGCTGCATATAGAGTTTTGGCAAGAACTGGATTACGAGTTGAATGATCATGATCGATGATCGTAACTTGGTCAACATCCCAATTAATTCCTAATTTAATTCTTCCTTTTCTTTCTACTGTGATTCACAAGAGACCAGACAGCTATAATAAAAAAATTGTGGACACAAGATATATCATTTAAACCATGAGCGTTTATTCAAATCCGTGCTAAAATCTAGCTGGGAAATATTTCAACAGTCACATGTTAACAATTAAGGTAGTCTATTTATAAAGCGAAAGACCGGGTTGGGGGGGGGGTGGTCTGCACCTCCTCAGTCTTATGTACTGGATTCTCCACAGTCACTCCATTTTTGCCGTGCATGAATGCGTAGGACACGAATGATATCACATGATGTATCCGGTTTTACTTGGTGAGCATCACGAACCCAGCACGTGTATGGTTGGTCAGGTGATCTGGAAGCGTATCGAGAGCTGTAGATGCTAATTTATCACAGTGAGTCAGTGACACAGCATTACTCAAGAAATACATGTAAGATAATCCAGGATTCTCGAGCGAAGGGGGCACACATTAGGAAAAACACAGCCAAGTAATAAAAACAACATTTTACTCATCTTTGATGTGTCTATTAATTAATCATATATTTGGCAAGCAAAAATGAAGGAAAAAAATGATATTGTTTCCACACAAAAAAATACTATTGGTTAGGTACAAAACTGTTTGCATACTCAATGGAAACTTTCAATTGAAAGAACACCCTATACATTCACACGGATTATACTTTAGCCTTAACTAAAATTTTAAAAAATAAACCTCTGTAACAAACAGGGTTCTTGAATAACTTTTTTAATAAATTCAGTTTCCAGATAGAGGATACAAACAGTATCCGATGGTACAAGACACAAAAGATACTGATGAATATGAATGAAGTCTTGTCAAGTTGGGTCCGACAACCCCCCCCCCCCTTCAGCCCCCATCAGAAATGTTCAAGGTCCCTGTATTTTACAGTTCTGTGCCCTGCCTGCCTGTGTACCCGAGCGTCATAAAGTTGGTGGGGCATTGTGGGGCAAGACGGTCGACACAACGGACACTGGGAGCAACAGATGGCAGTATATATAAATCTGATATAGTGTCAGTTGAATACTCTGCCTTTGAGTGTTACAAGCAGTCGTCTTGATTATGCCCCCCCCCCCCCACAACACACACCCAAAACAACACAGTCTTTCTGCCAAACTCATTTTACCGAGGTCTACAAAATAATGACCCCTAACTCTTATCATGCCACAATCCCCAGTGTGCCAAGCCCCAAATCCCCCCCGTGCCAGGTTGTTTTGGAGATAATCTGATTAACGCGATGGTTCTATGAATGGCGAGTGCAAAACACACAGCACAGTCCAATGAGCATGAACAATAACTGCTTTTACGAAAGCGTCCTTGCACGCCTACATGGCCTCAATAGCTAGGTAGCTCTCTCGCGCATGTACGAAGCAGCATAGCGATAGCGTGCATGAAGCCTTATGGCAGGCTATAAGGTTGTACACAAACATTTTGAGAGGACACGCTTTACTTTGCTCCAGCAGCAATCATCTCCGCTCGGAACTCGGTCACATAATCGTCAAACTGAGCAATATAAAAGTTCCCCGCGATGGACGCCCCTAGTCCGTACTCCTCGGCGAATTTTCTGGTGTTCCAGGGCTTGCGTCTCTCCGGGCTACGGGGGCGGTAGGAATCATTAGGGGTGATGGGTTGAGACTGCTTGTAGATGAGGTAAACGTACCTATGGATTCCTGTGCCGAGAGAAGAATTAAAGAAGGAGAAGGCAGGGTTATAGAAGTTTTTTCTTGGGGGGGGGGGTCACATTTACATAAAATCTTTTTGTAATCAAGAGAAAAGGGGGAGCTGGAAGATTTTTTCATTTTATTTTATGTATTTATTTAAATTATTATTATTATATATATATTTTTGTTTGGGGGGGGGGCCTGAACCCATAACCCTTCCCCTCTAGAATTACTTCTGTCATGGAGTTCAAATATATCTCCGGGGGGGGGGGGTAGGTGGGGATTTGACAGTTTAACACGATCGCGAAGACTGTCGGAAAATCAATTTAAGACAATTTCAACAATTTTGCCTCCAGCACCTAATGAGCAGATGGAATATTAGATTGCAATATTAAGGTCATGAAATTGCACTTCGGTTGATTTCTCAAGTCTTTGCGATCGTGCTTGTTTTAAGGAGAGTTGGCATACCTAAATGAGGTAAATTTGTAGGCAAGGTACGTGTTTCTTATTACTTTTGGGACCTTTTTAAAGATAAAGACCAGTTATGGTCATTGCAACAATGCTACAAAATATTTCATTTCATATGGTTATAAAGAAATGTATTTCAAAAAAGAATTAGGAATCAAAATCATAAAAGATATTAAATCTTATGTGATTTATAATGCACCTGGAAAATAATAAGCCCTCTGCCCTTTTAGGGTTTAAAAAAAAAAGGAGCACGTGCCCCAGCCCCCATGTGCCCCCTGGATCCGCCCTGTATTTACCTGATCCTTCCCTGGGTCCTGATTTAATGTAAGCAGCATGGACAAGTCCCTTGCTGACGTCACAACCAGGTATATTGAAAACCAGCCAATGAACGACCTCGACTCGGTTCGGATCGGTTCGAGTAGGCGAATCAGGATCTGTGAAGAGAATGGTATAGAGGGCGTCCTCCTCCGCCTCCCATTCCAAAACCGACGGTTGCTTTTGTACCTTTGGATATTAAAAAATATGGTATGGTAGGTAAAGGTATTTTATTTTCCAAATTACGATATAAAAAACTCCAATACAAACAAAATAGAAAAGTACATTTAAAATCAAGAATATAGTGAATGGCTGGATAGCCCACTCAGCTTTGTTAATATGACAGAACTGTTCTTCCTAAGGGTCCACAACATTTAATGAAAAGTATGCTTGCAATTAACAATTATTGAAAAGAAAAAAACACACACATATAAACAAAAAATCTGGTCATTTCAAGTCATTAATGCAGACAAGTGTTATTGTATATTTATGACAACTTAAAAAAGCTGAATTTCACAAAATCACAAAAATTCTTTGACATTTTGGTTTGTTGATGGAGGGATAAAAAAGGAAAGAGAAAGAGATAGAGAGAAATAGAGGGGAAAGAGAAAACATGTGTGAGATATATATATATATATACCGGTACATATATATAGAGAGAGAGAGGGAGAGAGAGAGAGGGGGAGAGAGAGAGAGGGGGAGAGAGGGGGGTGGACACATGTATGATGAATAATGCAACGACCTAGGCCTATCAATAACTTCATTTAAATTGTCATTACCCATAGATAAAAATTGCATCACCTTATCAAAACGAGTGGTTATCAAAGATAGAATGAATGTTCGGATACATCTTTACAGGTGATATTGTGGATCAAAATAATGGTTCGCGGTTTGAGTCCCAGTCACGGCACTCACGTCCTTTGGCAAGATATTTTTCTACTATAGTACTACAACTACTACTATTAGTACTACTATTACTATTAGTTCTACTACTATTATTATTACTACCGTAATACTTCTATACTGCTGCTACTACTACTATTACTACTACTACTACTCCTCCTCCTCCACCTCCTACTACTACTACTACTACAACTACTAATACCTTTACTACTACTACTACTACTACGTACTACTACTACTACTACTACTACTACTACTATTACTACTACTACTACTACTACTACTACTACTATATTTACTACTAATACTACTGTACTACTACTACTGTACTACTACTACTACTCCTACTCCTCCTACTATACTACTACTCCTACTTCTACTACTACTCCTACTCCTCCTACTATACTACTATTTCTACTACTACTACTACTACTACCGTACTTATACAACTACTGATACTATACTGCTACTACTACTTACTTGAGTTGGAGTAAGTTCATTACCAAGCATGCATCTGACGTCATCGTTCCATTCCACTCTCAAGATGGCGGGTGGTGGTTCATCCAACATGTGTGGGACAATCTCGTGTTCGTCACATCTATTTCATGCTTGTAGTCAGTAGCTCCTGCAATAATAACATAAAGAATACATTTATGAATACACAGAGAAACAGACTTTAGAAAATTATTTGGCAGAGAGATTTTCAGGATTGAATACAAGTTTGATTTTGCTTCAGAAGTTTAGATCTATCACTGCATCTGTGTCATAAATTATCAATTATCTCCAAGCTCCGATACAGTTTTACATATTGTTAGTGTTACCACGGTTAACAGTCCGTGTCTGCATGCATGGGCCTGGCCATGTACAATTTTTTAAAATTTTTTTAAATGAATATCTTTCAAACCCTGCTCTGCAGTTGCAGTACCATCACTCTGGAAACAATATCCAACCTAGGCCACACATAGCAGCATTAGTGTACTTTTTTGTATTAATTACCTCTATTGATTCTCAACATTTTAAACAACACTGTACAAAACTCAACTGAGATCACTCAAAATAAATTGGTACTTAAGTGAAAATTGATGACACCTATAGCAGTAAAATAGTCTTTTCAACTAACCGATGTTAGAAAAAATTCTTTGAAAAATCAAATCGTGAGTCTACTGTCAAACTTGCTGATCATATCAGCCACTTCGTACTCATTGTGTTCACGAGTGTGTAATTGTGTGCAATCGATTGCCCAATCAGCACGGGGTCCAGACAACTCGCCACAAAGACAACCCGCCCCAAAGACAACCCGCCCCAAGACAACCCGCCACAATACCCTGGACATCTCGCCACAATACCCTGGACAACTCGAGTTGTCCAGGGTAGGGTGACTTTTCGGACAACTCGCCACACTTTTTTCCCCCTCATGATTTTTAGATCTAAAATGATATGAAATTGTCATTTTTCATGATTTTCTATAAACACAGTCATTACAAAGAATAAAGCTGATTTCCCTTGCAACAATAGTATACTTTTGACAAACCAAAGGGCGTACGATCGCCAGATCATTGGGATAACTTCTCGGTATTTAGATAGGTCTATAACAGCTGCATTTTTCTGTCCCAGAATTTTTTTAATGGTAGGATACTGGAAGCACTGGCGTACTGATAGGGGGGGGGGGTGGGCAGTTGACCCGCGAAATAAAATTGGAATGTGGTTTATTTCTAGATTTTCTGGGTTAGTTTCGTCAAAGGCGGCATTCTTTGTTGGGGGGGGGGGGACACTGTGCCCCCACTTTTCCAGGTTCCCCTAAAGTGCCCCCTTATCCTTTGTACATGTCCTTTTCCCTTCTGATAATTTTTAATGGTAGGAATTCATGGAAGGATAGGCCTACTGGAAGCACTGGCGTACTAATGGGAGAGGGGGCAGTTGACCCGCGAAATAAAATTGAAATGTGATTTATTTCTAGATTTTCTGGGTTAGTTTCGCACTTTTGCCCATAGTCACAGGCGGCATTCTTGGTTGGGGGGGGGGCACTGTGCCTCCACTTTTTCAGGTTCCCCTAAAGTGCCCCCTTATCATTTGTACATGTCCTTTTCCCTTCTGATAAGTACCTACTTTTCTTTCTCAGATGTTTTAATTATAATGTTACTCATAATTACATAAAAGAACTTTTCTGTCTTTCTTCATTAGATTGTCTTTTATATTCATCATGTAATTTTTCAAATGGGAACTTATACTTTTTCCTTGCTTGCTCGAAAATCGATATTCAATCCATCACACCAAATTGCGGAGTACGTTGCTTAAACAATATGTTGTTCCACGTAAAGAAATAAACAAATATTGATGTCATTCGTGGTAGTGTATTCACAATCTTGATGAAGGCGTAGGCCTTAGTATAGACAAATATCTAAAAATGGTTTTTATTATTGTTGATGTGTCCCTTTGTAGGTGCCCCTTTTTTAAGAAATCCAGCAATTCTTGCAATCATAGGCGCCAGAAGTGGGGGCAGGGGACTCGCCCTCCTCCCAACGAAAAATTGTGTGTGTGTGTGGGGAGGGGGGGGGGGGGTCAAAACGAATTTCCACTCCCCCCCCCCCCTAAAAAAAAAATAGCAGTATTATTGATTACTATTAAGTAACCAAAAAGATCTAGATCTAGAAATCATGAGGGGGAAAAAGTGTGGCGAGTTGTCCGAAAAGGCACCCCACCCTGGACAACTCGCCTGTGGCAAGTTGTCCAGGGTATTGTGGCGGGTTGTCTTGGGGCGGGTTATCTTTATGGCGAGTTGTCTGGTAATCTCTCAGCACGTATACAGCGCTATAGAGGTCAATACGCATTAGCATTGTCTACTACTATGCTTTACTTGAGTGACCTTGGCTAGGCCCTAGCTTAATTAATTATTCATGTTGTTGCAAGCATTGAAAAAAATATTAAAAATAAAATGTCTGCCAATGCAATAGGTCTAGTCACTGGAGCCAAAGAGCCTACGACTAAATCATCTTCAATACAATCAGGCCCCCCAAGCTCCGCCATTTTGTCCGGATCCATTAGAAGCCAAAATAAGCCCCCTTGCATAATTCATGAGCCTTATGAATTATGCATTCTGTAGGATGCTCCCCGCGAAAAGTGTACTATAATGATATTCACTACATGGTAAAAGACAATACGCGTATCAGCATAATCAGAGAGGTCAAATAATCTACTATACGGAATTATGGGTAATTTATTCATCACGCTGCGCGCTAGCAACGCAAGTGATTCAGCGAATCAGCGTGGATTATTCTGATGCGATCACCGTTAGGTGAAATACGCGCTCAAACTTGTATTATCGATCACCAGTATAACAGCTGGTGTACCCAGGATGCATCTGGGAAGTGGACCTTAAAGTTCCACTCGTTGTTGTGTTGTTTGAGCTTTAATGGCATGTATATCATTCATTTATGAATATTTACGCCAACTTAAACATCATTACACCTCTACTTATTAATATTCCAGCATAAGATGTTTATAAAAATCTCTTTATTGACCAAAAAATGATAATAACCATCCATTTTTCACAGATCTCAAGCTTGCTATTTAAGCTCCACCCCTCATACCCAGGATGCATCGCGATATCGCGGAGTGGACCTTCATTGAATAAGAAATATAGATTAATGTTTAGATCGTTTTCCTTGTTTAGTCTAACAATAACTGGGTCTGTTTTGTTTTATTAAACAAAACATGCTATAAGCCATATAACAACACATTCTCTGGCTATGATTATACATTTTAAATATGCTGATGTTAAGTTTCCTTATTTTAGACAAACAAATTAAGTGGCACAGCTAGGGATGGATTTTCCCCATCCACTCTCATTGTACCTTAAAAATTCCCTTTCTCTCTCTTTCTCCGTCTTTCGAAAAATATCTTCTGCAAGGTTTGTTCTCTTGACTTAACAACCTGTTGCAATTCCTTTCTGTCTCACTTTCAGTCGTACTTGTTATTACCACTCATTTGCATGCACTCGCTATCAACTATACGATCAACCATTCCATATTCACTCCATTACTGTCCACATTTAACTTGGGTTCTCTTCACTTTTTCTTTTTGCAGCCCTTGCAGGAGCTTTGAACATTTTTAATGTAGAGACTAGAGAGACCGGAAAGTATGTTAATAATTTTATTCGAATGTTCTAACTTGAAAAAAGAAAAGTGAAACATTGTTTAATTTCAACATCTTGACATAAAAGATTTCTTTTAATTTTAAAGACAGTTGAATTTAACACTGGAAATTTTGAATTGGGTTGCTACCTCTCCCCCCCCCCAAAAAAAAAAAAAAAAAAAAAAACAACAACAACAACAACCCAGAAGTGGTACCAGGGTTTTAGTTAGGAGGCCCATGTCCTGTATAATTTTTATTTTAAAAAAATAAATCTCTTTTTTATTAATTTTACATTGGAAAACCATCCCTTTCCCTTAACAATCAACACTGCCATTATACTTATATTATTACTTCTAGCAACAGAAATGCTATAATTCATAACGTTTTCACTAAATCCTTCTAATATAAACATATGATAAATATAATATTGTTTACACTTTTGCAACCAGTTACATGGTCCATGTAGAAACAACACCAGGAAGAGGATAGCAAGCCCCCCCCCCCCTCCCTGTTTTCTTAAGTTAGGAAGTATCAAAACATGCTTTTATTAAAAATAGTAGTTTGGATATGAAAGGCAATGATAAAATGGCAGTCTTTCTATGTCTTTCTATATTTAATGCATTTAGAGAGTTGACTTTCAAACCTTCTTACATATAATACTTGAAACAGCAATAATGTAATAATTTACAAATCCTCTTAAATACAGAAGTCCATAGAGGTAAATGAATTTCAACATGTATAATTATAATTAAAATATCTTTGATTAATCAATCTTTGATATAGATTGATAGATCTTTATCACTCAAATTTCAAGGAAAATCTTTCTGCCCAGTACTCCTATAAGATGGTTGACATTGTTAAAATGTTAATGTTTATTCATTGGTGATTAGTTATCTTTAATTATTTGAAAGTTGACAAGATGATAAATTCATTAGCTTTATTGAATGTGGTATTCTACAAACATATAATATAAATAATAAATAAATATCATGTAAAATATCAAATTTAAACCCATCTCTACTGTCCTCTTTCATTATATGAGGGTGGCATCTTTAAGACGTTGTCCCATGTAGATGTCTCCTGCATTCATCAATACAGTTGTAGCCTAGTTTTCAGAAAAAAGGGCTGTAATGATAACCCAAGTCTGTTAAATGGAAAAATGAAATAAGATACAGTGTATAAGAAAATCAACGATGACTAATAACATACACCCTGATACCTGCTCTGACAAAATGACGAAGGACTGAAATTCATTTGGGTTTCTAGTGGGCAAACCTAAACTATTTTTCCTACAAGACTAGTTACTGACCACATGTTAGATTATTTCTGACAATAGGCCTGCTGGAGCTTGGATCAGACAAGGTATGTAATAAGTAGAACGTGTACAATTTACTTGTATTATGAACTTGTGCTCATAATTGAATAATATACTCGGTTAAGTATGGGACCCAACAACTTGGACCAGAGAATGTACTGAAAATAATGTAGACTTATATTTCATCTATATCGAAATTTTATTTTAAATCTAAATCACAATTGTGATATTCAGTCAAGTATTCTTTTACAAGTAACGGAAATCTTTGTCAGATCTATAACTTTCTGCATGATATGTGTTCTACAATAAGTTTACTGGGGGTACCTACATTGTATATTAGCACACTTGCTCGTATGAAGTGTAGTAGGCCCACATCTCTAGATATGATTCTGTCAATATCTGTTCTTTGTTCCTCTCCTGGGTTTGTAACCAGCATGCCTTCATCATCCACTGTAGAGAAGCATCATCCTACATAAGAGAAAACAATGTAGGTACTTCAATTAAAAAGTGATAATAATAGATACATATCAACCATAATACATCCTATAAACAGACTTTCATTAATCTTATTTTGTGTTCTTCTTCATCTTCATTGCTCAATAAGTGAAAGGACCACTTACAACAAAAAAAGTAATGAGGGTCCTGTGTATACCCTACATGTATGATCATGGATTGCCTTGAATGTGCATTAGACATTGTTCTTCTACACACAGGACCTCCTGTAAATAAGGACAAATTCCCTTTGTAAACAAAGAAAGGAAAGATATCAATATTTGTGCGCTAAGTGCAGAACTATAATAAAATATACCCTCCACTTTATACGCTTGCAACATAAACTTAGTTCCATTTCCTTTTTAGTGAATTAATACGAGGTCGTTTAATATTTGTGTGCTAAATATGCTGAAAATTTTACCTGCATGGCACTTACATTACAGCTTCATCTTGCATAATATAAGAAATGCTGTAATGTCTACTCATCAGTTAACTCCTTCCAGCTTGATCTTCATCAGTTTCAATCTGTTGGAACAAAAAGAAAACAAAATCAATATGACAATCAAGGCGTCCCTTTCTCCTTAACAAAATAAAAAATAGATCTGGGTCTAGCATAAAAGCTATTTTTCATGTCATGGTTGGCCTTAATTTTAATATGGTGTGGAAATCAACATTCCAATTTAATGGACCACAATACAAATTAAAATTAAATGGAAGATTTAACTTGTGCTTCAAAAAGTGCTTTATATGGCCTATACATATAAAGTAGTCTTAAGTAGAATTGCTTTATTAAGACAAGAAGAAGTGGACTACATAAGTAAACATAATTGTGGACTAGACTCTAGGGGTCTTCTCTTACACAAACAAACATTTATCAACATGAACTGCACAATTTGGAGAAGAAAAACAAATCTCTAATAGACCTCTAGGTCTATATTAAAAGAATAAATAGGGGTCAGGCGCGTATGCAGGGGGAGGGGGGTTGGGGTTACCCCCCCCCCCCCCTTGAGCTTTTTTTTTTAATGTGTATGTTTTTCTGGAACCCCCCCCCCTTTTTTTTTAGTGTTGGATTTTAAAAAAAAAAATAATTTTTTTTTCTAGATAATGGATGACCTAAAAAAGATGACTCCCCCCCCCCAAAAAAAAAGTCCTCTTACCCCCCCCCCCCCCCCTTGAAAAATCCTGCGTACGCCACTGATAGCTAGGGTCTAGATCTACTAGGCCTAGTAGGTCTAGAATCTAGTAGACTCCTAGACCTAATGACAACTTGACAAGCACGCTGGACCCACACAAAATCTAAATATTAAATAAACAAATCCTAGTGTTGTTTTTTAAATATATTTTATTAATAAGTTTCAGGTTTAGATCTACATCTAAATGAATAGGATTTTGAGTTGTTTGATTATCAATGGTCACAGATAATTTTGGTCTAGATCTAAATAAAGTTGACACGCACCGCGTATGCAACTGAGCTGAGCGAACGGATGGCAACGATATTAATAAGTAAAGCCATCAGAGTCCACATCTACTAAAGATTTTAACAAGAATTAATCCACTTGGATTATCAAAAAAATCATGCTTCGTGGATTATTTTAAGGTGTAACGTTAAATCTAGATTTAAATTAAATCGGTGATTGGTGAATTAGATTCATGATGACGATCAAATATCAAATAAAACTTGATTACAAAGTTTGATCTTGATGCAAATGAGCACCGAAATTCCCCGGGGTGGGCCTGCCGGAACCGAAATTCCCCGGGGTGGGCCTGCCGGAACCCCGGGGCCCTAACTGGAGTACTAGGGTGACATGACGGCAAACCGCAGTCAAACTACTTCATGACGATGAAAATCAAAGTGCAATTTCAAGAGCAATATTTTACTAGTCTTTTCCCCCAAAATCTGTTGAGAACCGTCTCCAAATGTAACGAAATTACCGTACATCACGAAGACTATTGCAGCTTTTTCAAAATTGATGACTAAATTCACTTAATCTACTCATATTTCAATCAATTACTCACCCATTCTCAATGAACTAACTCTTCTCAGTTTGTGCGAGTGTAGTGTGGTGCATAAATCTGCATAATTAAAGTGACGCAATGAGGTCAAATATATTATCCGGTTTCTTAAACGATACTATCGATAAAATACATATTCATGAGGCTCATATCCAATCAAAAAGCGGCCTCGGGTGCTTATTTTGTCTTCAAATGATCCAAAAGAGGCGGAGCCTAATCCCATTCGTCTGCATGGTTTCCGCGCGTGCTGCTTTCCGTCTAGTAATTATATTTAAACGTCTTTGAATACAATACACCAGTTTACGGTTGTATCAGTGCGCATGCGCAGACAGTTGACCTCGGGTCATTGGCTTTGAAACAAAGCCAATGACCCGAGGTCAGTGGTATTTCTGCGTAAATTAAGATTGCGCCCATGCAAATGATGATGTGCGCGCACAACGCAGCGCGTAGGCAGTATGTCATCATAATTAGCATGGGCGCAATCTTAATTTACGCATAAATACATGACCTCTAGGCCATTGGCTTTGATTAAAATGGCGCACGTACACAACCGTAAACTGGTGTATTCATACAATCATGCATTATTCTAGACCCTATAGCCTATATATCCTACATTAGACCGAATTTTCCGTCTCTTTCGTTCGTTAGCCTCTTATTGGGGTAGGGTCGGCCGGCTCTCTCTTTAGAGACGGAAACCGTCTATACACATTCCCTTGATAACGCCACGACCAACTCTGGTCGTAGCGTTTTGCCCCCAAAATCCCCCAAAATGTCATTTTACCTCATGCATTGATTATTTAAAATTAGGAGAAGGTTTTACTACCTCGGTTCCACTTACCAACTTGACTGTATAATCCGTTTAATGGTCCCTTTTAAGGAAATTACGGGTCTAAATTGACAGCCGTGTTGAAAATCTTGCAAGGTGTGTTAAACTCTCGCTGCCGGAGTCATCTAAATCAATCGCATCCCTTCTAGTCTACGCCGAAGGCAAAATGATTATGAAGGAAAAACTGTGATAACGCCATTACGAGCGTGTAGATGGCGCACAGTTTTTCCTTCATAATCATTTTGCCTTCGGCGTAGACTAGAAGGGATGCGATTGATTTAGATGACTCCGGCAGCGAGAGTTTAACACACCTTGCAAGATTTTCAACACGGCTGTCAATTTAGACCCGTAATTTCCTTAAAAGGGACCATTAAACGGATTATACAGTCAAGTTGGTAAGTGGAACCGAGGTAGTAAAACCTTCTCCTAATTTTAAATAATCAATGCATGAGGTAAAATGACATTTTGGGGGATTTTGGGGGCAAAACGCTACGACCAGAGTTGGTCGTGGCGTTATCAAGGGAATGTGTATAGACGGTTTCCGTCTCTAAAGAGAGAGCCGGCCGACCCTACCCCAATAAGAGGCTAACGAACGAAAGAGACGGAAAATTCGGTCTAATCCTACATGTACTAGGCATGCAGCTAGTGCACTAGTAGAATGCTACTAGGCCTACTAGATCGTTCTACATCGACTCTGTCAGTCTTTGTTGACTCAGTTTGAGAAATTGAGTGTGCTAGTACGTAGGCCTACTAATAAAAGTAGGCCTAGATCTATCATCTAGATCAATTACATTACTCAATAGATATTACAACATGGAAATGAATGTATGGGAAAATACATTGAGTACATCTAAAGTTAGACCATTAATTGCATAGAGTCTAGTCTACCGGGAAATTTTTCCGCTGTGCAATTACTGTTATCCCTATCTTGTCAAACATAAAATACAAATAGATCTAGAGCATAATATGAAGTTAAACTTACCATTTTCACAGAAATCATCGTAAAAACGTCTCGTCATAATAATCAGCTAGGCCTAAAGTTAGAGGGCTGGTTTTGTTCACGAAGCGCCCGTCAGGAGAGTACACGATAGAGTACACGATAAAATTCACGATATCGTGAACTTTATATCGTACACTTTTCACGATAAAGTTCACGATATCGTGAATTTTATCGCCAATTTTTCACGAAGAAATTGACGATATCGTGAATTTCGTGAATTTCGTCGTGAAAAATTGGCGATAAAATTCACGAAATCGTGAACTTTATCGTGAAAAGTTCACGATTTAGTCTTTTCGCGATGTCCCTTCAGGGCCACCATACAAATGGGCGCTGTGGTGATAAGGGTTTTGCCTGGCCCTGAGCGGCTCCTCGGAGAAACATTCCAGGCATATTATCCTTCTTCGCCTTTCCCTTACTTCCACGACCTGGCATGTTGATAACAGCAAAAGGTGGATGTTCACTTCAGGAAAATAAAGGGATGGGACTGAAATGTGTCCACAGCTACAGAAGTCCAGATTTGGATGTGAATTCTAGCTTCAAATTCTCAGTTTCCAGTCATCTGTTGATCTGTGAACTCTCTCCAAGTAGTGCCTTAACACTAGACAAAGGCCTCACATATCCATATATATGGATCAAACAGTGAAAGTTTTTGTTAAATCCAGTATTTTACAGGACACAAAATAACACATCTTCTCTTCCTCGCTGACTATTTGTACTAATTATGTTAGTAATAATTAAACTAATAATTATAACTGCACCATGCTCGAAAGGTAAACAAAAATTACAAACGACTTATAATAATAAGTACAATGTATAAGTCGTACCTAGCGTTAACAATTAAAAAGAGCCGTTAAACCACATAAGGGCATTCTCTAAAAAGTAATTGGTTTCAAACATTTTTAATAATAACATTGTGCATGTTATGTTTGTTCAAAAAAGGATTAAAGGGAACCAAAACAGTCATACTAAGTTACTTTTATTTTAAATTTAAGATATTTGAATAAAAATAAAATCAGTGAAAGTTTGAACAAAATCGGACAGGGAATGAGGAAGTTAAAGCTTTTTTTTTTTATAACTTGTCACTAGAGGGCGATATACGGGGGACATACTGTGTATGATCGAATCTCTTTGATGGTGACATCATATATGGACAACTCTCCATGTCTTTTGTATTTCAAATTTCATGATTTTACCACTTTCTTGTGATTGAGATAATCAACTCCCCTGAAAGCAAGGTACAGAATGCAAAATGATATTCTACTTCTCATGTTATGAAGTCGGATCCTAAACATGAATGAATACGAAGAAAATGAAAGAATTGTGAAATTCCATGGTCAGAGGCATGGAGAGTTGTCCATAAATGATGTCATCAACTTAAGTATCGCCCTCCGGTGACAAGTTATTTTAAAAAGCTTTAACTTCCTTATTCCTTGACTGATTTGGTTCAAACTTTCACTGATTCCATTCAAATCTTTTAAACTTTACAATAAAGGTAACTTAGTATGAAGGTTTTGGTTTCCTTTAAATAGAGATCATCAGTACTATTTAAAAACATCATTTGTTTAAGAAAAAGTGTAAGCATTTTTTGTCCGTCAAAATTATTGAATATCGGAAATGGTTATATTTATGGATATTTCAGTCGTCTCTGAACCGATTTTGATCTTACAAATATGATTTGTCATTTGAATTGTATGCCGTTTCAAAATTTACACTCAGTTTTTCATTATCTCACCAAAACAAAATATTTTGTTGAGCGCACTCTAGGCCTATACCAAAACTCTACCACCTACACTGTCGCTCATATAGGTGGAATATTTTGGTTTTACCCCAATTTATGGAATTATTTTTAAAATAATTTAAAAATAATAGATCTAGATAACAGTATACATTCTCAGATTTTATTGAATAATAAAATGTGTGTTTTGCGTGACTGCTAAAGCATGTGTATGCTTCTATGTTTATCAAATAGGGGACCTACGCCCCACAAAAGGGCACTAATATAGCACATCGACACGGTTTTGATCCTGGGGCCCACTGTTACGAGGCCATTGCTTTGTCACTGAACCATGACTGTTCGCAGCGGGGGCTAGGGTAGGGGGCAGCTTCCATAAATTAAAAAGAAATCAGAAAATGCAATAATTTTTCAATAATTTATTGCATTTTACCCCGGTTCCCAACATAAACAAAATCCTCTCTATGCATCCTTGAGCCATAATACATGGCCATCCAGAGAATTTGTTTATGTTGGGGACCGGAGTAAAATGCAATAAATTATTGAAAATTTATTGCATTTTTTTGTTTGTTTTAATTTATCATCATCATCACTATCACCATAATCATCACTATCACCATCACCATCACCATCATCATCACCATCATCATCATCACTATCACCATCATCATCATCATCACTATCACCATCATCATCATCACTATCACCATCAGCATCATCATCATCACTATATCACCATCATCACTATCACCATCAGCATCATCATCACTATCACCATCATCATCACTATCACCATCATCATCATCATCACTATCACCATCAGCATCATCATCACTATCACCATCAGCATCATCATCACTATCACCATCATCATCATCATCACTATCACCATCAGCATCATCATCACTATCACCATCATCATTATCACCAGTGATCACCACTATCATCATCATCACCATCATCACTATCACCATCAGCATCATCTACATTATCATTATCACCTTCATCAATATCACCAGTAATCATCATCATCATCATAATCATCACCATCATCATCATTACCACCATCACCTTCAAGTTTTTAGTGTGCCACTTTGGCTACAAGTTTCTCGACCTGACAAGCAAAACAAGAAAAGGCCAATAGTACACTCCAGAGCAAGTGTCGTATCACTTTGCACACAACACATATCTTCACAGTCAATAACAAACAGCAGATTTCATTATTGGTCTGGTTGTCTGATATTTAATTAGAGGTAAAGATGGTTTCAATTATATTAAGGAAACTTCATAACAATTAAATACAGTTATTTTTTATTTTTTTTAACTGATTTAAAATAAAGTATAACAAAGATACACCATTAATACAAATTACTTCTTATCATGGACTATCTAAATGAATAACATCTAAATGATATACTTTTGTATTACTGAATGTTATTGATCTAAAATAAAACAAATTTTTATAAAAAATAAATGTATACCTTAGGTTACACAAATGAAAGACCTGGATTATAATGAACACACACAATATTATAAATTAGACAACAAATATTTTGTCCTATATACAAAGATAATACATGTATCAATTTCTATAAAAATATCACAAGGTATCTATGAAACTCTATTTTCCACATAACATTGCTTGGAATACTTGGTAGCTCTACCAACACCAAGGGCCCAGTAAAACAAAATTGTTTACAAATTCATTGTAATATATTTTTTTGTAATCAAAGAAAGAATAATTTGTTGTTGAATGTCTAAGAAACGGGCCTAAATTTTCATCTTTTTGCGTCAGAGAGCTGTATATTTCAGCTAATAAAGGCAAACATATTGTTTATGATGAAGCCATTGCTCAAGTGGCCTAATAATACTACTTTATTTTGTGAGGGTCATTGCAGCTAGTGAGTATCAGTAAAATGACTTGAGAACTATATCCCTAAAGGCTCATTCAGATATGAAGAAAAAGAAGAAGAAGAAAAAGAAGAAGAAGAAAAAGAAGAAAGAAGGAAGAAAGTAAAAAGTATATTCATCATGATCATGTATATTGAGCGTATACTAAAAACAGGGCCTTGAGACTAAATCAGAAACGAGGTTGAACAAAATTTAGACAAACATAAAGTATGTGTTTATTGTGAGAAAAAAAATACAATTCACATGATTGTCAATTATATGTTGTACCTGTGAAATTACTGTGAAGCAAGTTTCTAAATATAAATATGAACAATTATCCTCTATGGACATAAATGAAATGAAATGAAATAAACTGCAGCATTTTTTTAAACGAGGTGTACCGGTAAATGAATGACAATTGCGCTCAATAAAGGTCCTAAGCATATTCACTGAGCTCTGTGAATTACAAGATACAGAAATGCGAAGCATGTTTTTTTTTAATAAAAAGTTCACCCTGTTGTATCTGAATAAAAGCATTCAATTCAATTCTGGTTTATTGTAAATAAAAACATACTGAATAAAAAGTCAGAAGACTCATACAATTCAGTTTACAAATTATAAATAAAGAATAAAGAAATCAATCTTTATATTAATTACTGATTCTAATGAACTAAACAACTAATATCAAATAATCATGAAATAATACATGTTCTAATTATGCAGTTATAACATTTAAATAGTAAAAGCATGAGATATAGACATAGAGCACTAAATATTCAGCTGATCCTTAAGATAGGCGGCTTTGGAATTGAAACACTGCATGTAACTCATCAGTGTATTTTAGTTACCAGTACTTACGTTGCTTCATGTCGCCCATATTGCAGTGTATATATGTCAGAGTATTCTTGATTAGTTTTCTCTGATCTGGTATGGCACTCCTAACGATAAGAATACTGTTTCACTTACTGCTACTAGAACAACAAATATATACTTGTCTATTGATTGATAAATGCAATTGGAAGACACGATAGAAGATCAAGCAAATTTCCATAACTTTTCTACAAACTTTTGACAAGTTTCAGACCAAACAGGAAATGGGTATGTTTAAAGAAAACAACCTTCAAGGTAATGAGGTCTGTTCTGGCATAATACAACATGTTACTTACATTTGTAAGTCTTAAGAAGATGTACATGTTAAAAACTATTAACAAATAAAATATTCAAACATTCTCATATGGTACATATCATAAGCAGCAATCAGGAAAAACTAATGCATGTAACTATAGAAAATTTGCCCCTGTAATATTTGTATGTGTAGTGAACCATGCAATACATGTAATCTCCCTTTCAAATAAAACATAATAGCCTCTTTACATGGATTATTCAATAAATAAAAGCCTCTTCCTCTAATTTGCACATATATGAGCACATCTATATTTGTAAAACTTTCTGGGCAGGACCTATCTAAATAGAGTTGCTATTGATTCAACTTGACTATATAAGCTTACTACAAGATATGAGTATGCATCTTTTTGATAGATTGGAGGACTTTTGATTGATTCATATCAGTCACAACTCTTTAAAAGAGGCCTGGGTATCATACCCCCTCTCCCCCCCCCCCCTTACATTGCGTATAGGTATTGCAGGAGAGTTTTTTTTTAGATATTTGACTAAAGATCCATGTGGCTTAGGTTAGAGTCCCGGCAATATTTTGGCACTATACTTGTGTTGTCATGAAATAGCATCTTCATCTACATTACTCTCCTTACCCAGGTGCATAAAGGGTACCATATCATGAGTGATCCAAGTATCATGGTAACTTGAGTTAGTATGTGCACAACTGTACAATGATAGTGGTTAGAGTGCTCCTTAAAGAGCATCTTCATCTACATTACTTCTCCTTACCCAGGTGCATAAAGGGTACCATATCATGAGTGATCCAAGTATCATGGTAACTTGAGTTAGTATGTGCACAACTGTACAATGATAGTGGTTAGAGTGCTCCTTAAAGAGCATCTTCATCTACATTACTTCTCCTTACCCAGGTGCATAAAGGGTACCATATCATGAGTGATCCAAGTATCATGGTAACTTGAGTTAGTATGTGCACAACTGTACAATGATAGTGGTTAGAGTGCTCCTTAAAGAGCATCTTCATCTACATTACTCTCCTTACCCAGGTGCATAAAGGGTACCATATCATGAGTGATCCAAGTATCATGGTAACTTGAGTTAGTATGTGCACAACTGTACAATGATAGTGGTTAGAGTGCTCCTTAAAGAGCATCTTCATCTACATTACTTCTCCTTACCCAGGTGCATAAAGGGTACCATATCATGAGTGATCCAAGTATCATGGTAACTTGAGTTAGTATGTGCACAACTGTACAATGATAGTGGTTAGAGTGCTCCTTAAAGAGCATCTTCATCTACATTACTTCTCCTTACCCAGGTGCATAAAGGGTACCATATCATGAGTGATCCAAGTATCATGGTAACTTGAGTTAGTATGTGCACAACTGTACAATGATAGTGGTTAGAGTGCTCCTTAAAGAGCATCTTCATCTACATTACTCTCCTTACCCAGGTGCATAAAGGGTACCATATCATGAGTGATCCAAGTATCATGGTAACTTGAGTTAGTATGTGCACAACTGTACAATGATAGTGGTTAGAGTGCTCCTTAAAGAGCATCTTCATCTACATTACTTCTCCTTACCCAGGTGCATAAAGGGTACCATATCATGAGTGATCCAAGTATCATGGTAACTTGAGTTAGTATGTGCACAACTGCACAATGATAGTGGTTAGAGTGCTCCTTAAAGAGCATCTTCATCTACATTACTCTCCTTACCCAGGTGCATAAAGGGTACCATATCATGAGTGATCCAAGTATCATGGTAACTTGAGTTAGTATGTGCACAACTGCACAATGATAGTGGTTAGAGTGCTCCTTAAAGAGCATCTTCATCTACATTACTCTCCTTACCCAGGTGCATAAAGGGTACCATATCATGAGTGATCCAAGTATCATGGTAACTTGAGTTAGTATGTGCACAACTGTACAATGATAGTGGTTAGAGTGCTCCTTAAAGAGCATCTTCATCTACATTACTTCTCCTTACCCAGGTGCATAAAGGGTACCATATCATGAGTGATCCAAGTATCATGGTAACTTGAGTTAGTATGTGCACAACTGCACAATGATAGTGGTTAGAGTGCTCCTTAAAGAGCATCTTCATCTACATTACTTCTCCTTACCCAGGTGCATAAAGGGTACCATATCATGAGTGATCCAAATATCATGGTTACTTGAGTTAGTATGTGCACAACTGTACAATGATAGTGGTTAGAGTGCTCCTTAAAGAGCATCTTCATCTACATTACTTCTCCTTACCCAGGTGCATAAAGGGTACCATATCATGAGTGATCCAAATATCATGGTTACTTGAGTTAGTATGTGCACAACTGTACAATGATAGTGGTTAGAGTGCTCCTTAAAGAGCATCTTCATCTACATTACTTCTCCTTACCCAGGTGCATAAAGGGTACCATATCATGAGTGATCCAAGTATCATGGTAACTTGAGTTAGTATGTGCACAACTGTACAATGATAGTGGTTAGAGTGCTCCTTAAAGAGCATCTTCATCTACATTACTCTCCTTACCCAGGTGCATAAAGGGTACCATATCATGAGTGATCCAAGTATCATGGTAACTTGAGTTAGTATGTGCACAACTGCACAATGATAGTGGTTAGAGTGATCCTTAAAGAGCATCTTCATCTACATTACTTCTCCTTACCCAGGTGCATAAAGGGTACCATATCATGAGTGATCCAAGTATCATGGTAACTTGAGTTAGTATGTGCACAACTGTACAATGATAGTGGTTAGAGTGCTCCTTAAAGAGCATCTTCATCTACATTACTTCTCCTTACCCAGGTGCATAAAGGGTACCATATCATGAGTGATCCAAGTATCATGGTAACTTGAGTTAGTATGTGCACAACTGTACAATGATAGTGGTTAGAGTGCTCCTTAAAGAGCATCTTCATCTACATTACTTCTCCTTACCCAGGTGCATAAAGGGTACCATATCATGAGTGATCCAAGTATCATGGTAACTTGAGTTAGTATGTGCACAACTGTACAATGATAGTGGTTAGAGTGCTCCTTAAAGAGCATCTTCATCTACATTACTCTCCTTACCCAGGTGCATAAAGGGTACCATATCATGAGTGATCCAAATATCATGGTTACTTGAGTTAGTATGTGCACAACTGTACAATGATAGTGGTTAGAGTGCTCCTTAAAGAGCATCTTCATCTACATTACTCTCCTTACCCAGGTGCATAAAGGGTACCATATCATGAGTGATCCAAATATCATGGTTACTTGAGTTAGTATGTGCACAACTGTACAATGATAGTGGTTAGAGTGCTCCTTAAAGAGCATCTTCATCTACATTACTCTCCTTACCCAGGTGCATAAAGGGTACCATATCATGAGTGATCCAAATATCATGGTTACTTGAGTTAGTATGTGCACAACTGTACAATGATAGTGGTTAGAGTGCTCCTTAAAGAGCATCTTCATCTACATTACTCTCCTTACCCAGGTGCATAAAGGGTACCATATCATGAGTGATCCAAATATCATGGTTACTTGAGTTAGTATGTGCACAACTGTACAATGATAGTGGTTAGAGTGCTCCTTAAAGAGCATCTTCATCTACATTACTTCTCCTTACCCAGGTGCATAAAGGGTACCATATCATGAGTGATCCAAGTATCATGGTAACTTGAGTTAGTATGTGCACAACTGTACAATGATAGTGGTTAGAGTGCTCCTTAAAGAGCATCTTCATCTACATTACTTCTCCTTACCCAGGTGCATAAAGGGTACCATATCATGAGTGATCCAAGTATCATGGTAACTTGAGTTAGTATGTGCACAACTGCACAATGATAGTGGTTAGAGTGATCCTTAAAGAGCATCTTCATCTACATTACTTCTCCTTACCCAGGTGCATAAAGGGTACCATATCATGAGTGATCCAAGTATCATGGTAACTTGAGTTAGTATGTGCACAACTGTACAATGATAGTGGTTAGAGTGCTCCTTAAAGAGCATCTTCATCTACATTACTTCTCCTTACCCAGGTGCATAAAGGGTACCATATCATGAGTGATCCAAGTATCATGGTAACTTGAGTTAGTATGTGCACAACTGTACAATGATAGTGGTTAGAGTGCTCCTTAAAGAGCATCTTCATCTACATTACTTCTCCTTACCCAGGTGCATAAAGGGTACCATATCATGAGTGATCCAAGTATCATGGTAACTTGAGTTAGTATGTGCACAACTGTACAATGATAGTGGTTAGAGTGCTCCTTAAAGAGCATCTTCATCTACATTACTCTCCTTACCCAGGTGCATAAAGGGTACCATATCATGAGTGATCCAAATATCATGGTTACTTGAGTTAGTATGTGCACAACTGTACAATGATAGTGGTTAGAGTGCTCCTTAAAGAGCATCTTCATCTACATTACTTCTCCTTACCCAGGTGCATAAAGGGTACCATATCATGAGTGATCCAAGTATCATGGTAACTTGAGTTAGTATGTGCACAACTGTACAATGATAGTGGTTAGAGTGCTCCTTAAAGAGCATCTTCATCTACATTACTTCTCCTTACCCAGGTGCATAAAGGGTACCATATCATGAGTGATCCAAGTATCATGGTAACTTGAGTTAGTATGTGCACAACTGTACAATGATAGTGGTTAGAGTGCTCCTTAAAGAGCATCTTCATCTACATTACTTCTCCTTACCCAGGTGCATAAAGGGTACCATATCATGAGTGATCCAAGTATCATGGTAACTTGAGTTAGTATGTGCACAACTGTACAATGATAGTGGTTAGAGTGCTCCTTAAAGAGCATCTTCATCTACATTACTCTCCTTACCCAGGTGCATAAAGGGTACCATATCATGAGTGATCCAAGTATCATGGTAACTTGAGTTAGTATGTGCACAACTGTACAATGATAGTGGTTAGAGTGCTCCTTAAAGAGCATCTTCATCTACATTACTCTCCTTACCCAGGTGCATAAAGGGTACCATATCATGAGTGATCCAAGTATCATGGTAACTTGAGTTAGTATGTGCACAATTGTACAATGATAGTGGTTAGAGTGCTCCTTAAAGAGCATCTTCATCTACATTACTTCTCCCTACCCAGGTGCATAAAGGGTACCATATCATGAGTGATCCAAGTATCATGGTAACTTGAGTTAGTATGTGCACAACTGTACAATGATAGTGGTTAGAGTGCTCCTTAAAGAGCATCTTCATCTACATTACTTCTCCTTACCCAGGTGCATAAAGGGTACCATATCATGAGTGATCCAAGTATCATGGTAACTTGAGTTAGTATGTGCACAACTGTACAATGATAGTGGTTAGAGTGCTCCTTAAAGAGCATCTTCATCTACATTACTTCTCCATACACAGGTGCATAAAGGGTACCATATCATGAGTGATCCAAGTATCATGGTAACTTGAGTTAGTATGTGCACAACTGTACAATGGCAAGTGGTTACAGTGCTCCTTAGTGAGTGTAGTTAAATTGTACCCTGTAAGTGTCTAAACATAATACATCAAACCCCCAATATAAAACAATAACATTTATCACAAAATGTGTCATAATATCATTGTGATGTCACAGGTTTCTCATTGTGATGTCACAGGTTTCTCATTGTGATGTCACAGGTTTTTCATTGTGAAGTCACAGGTTTCTCATTGTGATGTCACAGGTTTTTCACTATGATGTGACAGGTTTCTCATTGTGATATCACAGGTTTCTCATTGTGATGTAACTTTTGCAGCCATCCTTGGGCTTAAGAGTGACTGCTTGTATAAACTCAAAGCTCTGGTTGGGTACAAGTTGGAACTCCAGTTGCTGAATGAGCTTACATATGACCACCTTGGATTCAATCTAATAGAAATACAATCAAAATTACAAAAGGAATCTGCATCAAAGGTTGAAAATATATCCTAGTTGATGGATACAAAAAACAATTGAAAATATGTTCATTTTGTTTTTCATTCAATACCATTACAAGAGATGAGAAGAAAATAAATATTGATAACAACACAACTAAAAATTCTGTTCATCTGATAACTGTTTCAAGCGGACAGCCCTCATAAAGCATGATTCATATAAAACATCAAATAATACAATATTTTAATGTCAAGTTACGTTCACAATTCCATGATGCAAAAAAGAGGTTTGGGACATACAAATTCATTAAAAAATTCATGTTTTACAACTATGCACTGCTATGGGATTTACATTGCCCTTGAGGGAGGCCAACTGTAGATTGAACTACTTTGATTGATTTACTCACCATAGCAAATGTCTGGCCGATGCAGGATCGAGCACCCAGAGAAAATGGCATGTAAGCAAATAAGGGGCTGCAAGATCAAAACAGAAAGTTCACAATATAAGGTAATACAGACAGTTGGTCAAAGGCCACAGGTTTCGTGGCGAAACAAAAAATTGATATATTTTTCTTGTTTATCCTCTTGCACTCGGACTTAATTTATGGTTAGATTCCTCCTATTGGCTTTGAAAGCTATTGTTACAACATAGGTTGGGGTCATTCCAATCACCAGAAGATTTTTTTTTTTTTATAACCTTTTTACTGATTTGAGATTTATTAACACTTGTTTATGGTTTCACACCATTTATAAGAAAAATGCATACCTTTTTATAAACTAATTATCTAGGCATCATTTTTCAAGTGTGTGTCAATTATGTGACCCAGCACCACAAACCATCAAAAAGTCGCTATATGTTTGATTCGGCTAAGAGGAGATTCTCAGCTTTAGAATCATATATTTATTATTCATTAAATTTGAAAGTCCCTAAACCTACTAAAAAAGAGAGAAAAATTTCAATTCCGAAATAATGTTCCTTGGAGAAAAAGTTGGCCAGAGTATGCAGTCTCTTGAAGCACTTTGACTCTCAAGGTGTTGTGTGAGGTGACAACATGAGGATTAAAACTCTATAATGGGATACATGGATTGTCCTAAATCTTGTAACATCAGTTAGGCACATCCTGTTCTCTATTTTGTCTATGTATCAATACAACAGCTTACTCTATTTCAAAGTTGTAGGAGATATAAATGAGACCAGTGGGCCAGGGTTGCAAAGAAATGAAATTTACAACACTATACAGACTCAAAATCAGTCTACACAACATGCCTAAATACCTATTTTAGATTGTTTAATGCTTCCGAATTTTGAAATCAAAAGTATATTCTTTCACAGGATGCAAATGAAGTACAATGTCATATTTCATATTTATAAAGCTCAAACTGAAAATCACACCATGTGACTGTTTTGGTGTCTTGTGATGCCGGGTCACATATACATGTACCATTCTATTTCTTTCATTTTTTTAAAATTAAGGTTTAGAAGGTCAGAGAAGATCAAAACAAAGCAACAAAATGGCTATGAAATATATTAATAAATTTCATAGATTTTGTTTTTTTTCTCCAACTAACACTAATAAATATCAGGTTTTTCTTTGACATTATGATTGATTTTATTCCTACCTGTCTTCATCCCTTGTGAATCTCTCCGGATCAAACTTCTCTGGATTCTTGAAATGTTTCTCATCCCTACCCATTCCATATATGGGCATCTGAATAGAAAGAAAGTAATAGGAATTGTAAAACAAGGGAAACGCTCTCGGCGGTCTCGCCTGCATAACGCAATTCAATATGATAAACCAGAACGTCAATGACGTAGCGCTCATCCGCATCTCGCAACAACAAATATCGTAAATTTTATGTGGTACACTATTGAACTGGTCAAAAAATAAAAATTTGATGCCCTGGAAGGGACATAATTTCATTTCATTTGCATAAAGTACCATAAATAATCAATGGAGCAAAATCTCAAAATTCTGTGTAGAAGTTTAGTGTTCCAAATTTAGCTCTACCAGATAAGGCAAACCAAATCAAAATCGGTCAAGAAATGAGGGAGAAGAAGCAATTTTTGTTATTTTCGGAATAAATTTGCATAAATTACCATAATTAATCAATGGAGCAAAATCTCAAAATTCTGTGTAGAAGTTTAGTGTTCCAAATTTAGCCCCACCAGATAAGGCAAACCAAATCAAAATCGGTCAAGAAATGAGGGAGAAGAAGCAATTTTTGTTATTTTTGGAATAAATTTGCATAAATTACCATAATTAATTAATGGAGAACAATTTCAAAATTTGGTGTAGAAGTTTAGTGTACCAAAGTTAGCTCTACCAGATAAAGCAAACCAAATCAAAATCGGTCGAGAAATGAAGGAGAAGAAGCATTTTTTGTGATTTCGAATAAATTTGCATAAATTAGCATAGATAATGAATTTCAAGATTCTGTGTAGGAGTTTTAAATCCCCCTCCTAGCCCTATCATATGAAACAATCAGAATCAAAATCGGTTGAAAAATAACGAAGAAGAAGCATTTTGAATATCTTGATGTTGATGCCACAACAAAGTCTAAGTTTGTTGACCTTAAATGACCTTTGACCTTAACTTAGTGATCTGAAATTCTACTCACATGATTGGGGATACTTGATTACCCTATAGTCAAAGTTTCATTGACTAAGAACTTATACTCTCAAAATTATATCAAAAATTCAAAAACTTAATCTTAGGTTAAGTTTTTGATGTTGACGCCGTCGCTGTCGCCGTCACCGGAAAAGCGGCGCCTATGTCTCGCTTTTTGCTACGCAGGCGAGACAAAAATGCTTGGATTACTTTCATAATCATACACATTATAATACAAAATTATAGTGGGCAATACAGAAATGAAATACAGAGGAAGTTATCAAGAACACGGTTTATGACAACCTCTCCTTGTATCAGGTTAATTTTGCTGGTCCCATTGCTTTGTATTCTGTTCTTTGTCATCCCTGATTAAAAAATTGATACAAGAAGGTCATTTCTTTGGCCATAAGAAATTTGTTATAATGAAGTTTCTACTGTATATGAAATGTACACTCAACATGACTTACAGTGGTACATGTACATGGAAAACATAATGAGGAAAAAGAGCAAGATAAAGGAAGTAATTGAAGACACCAGGGGAAGACTGTGGATTTACATACTTACCAATACAACACTGCCTTTAGGCACTTTGTATCCACATAGATCCATCTCATGAGGTAAAATTCTATTCAACACACCAACAGGAGGGTTCATTCTAAGAGTCTCTTTCAAAACCTGAAAAAGAAGACAGTCAATAATAATATAATAATAATACACAATAATATTTTTGCTTATATAGCGCTTAATACATCGGGAATGTCCAAGTTTCTAAGCGCTTTACATTATTACCCTTTGGTAAGAAATTTCAGCGTTCTATTGCTGTAGATTAAAAATAGATTTCCTCAAAGCTGAAAGGAAACTTAGAATCATACATACATATCCTGTAAATAAATGCCCTGTAAGGTAACAGGTGCATGGAATAATATAAGGTTCAAAGCTCTTGAGTATGCATGTTTGAGAAGTATATTTATGAACTAGGAAATCCAGAAGTATTGAAATTATACACATTGATGCCACAGCAAGGCCTACGAATGGTAGCCATAAGTAAGACACCATTTTTTTTTTTTACTGTCCCCCAAAATCATAGTTTGGGGTCTTCATCAGACATTGGTTTTGTGAATGAAACTTTGGTCCTATGGTTCATAACAAAAAGTGTAACCTTTTGATGTAAAAAGAAAAGAATTACAGTCTTACCAATGTTAGATACTTCATCTTGCTGACATCTGAATATTCAACATAGTTTCTCCCTTTCAATACAGTATCAATTTCATCACGGAGTCTGGGTAAAAATAAAGAGATCAAAATGATTTATAAATACCCTTTAGTTGAATTAATAAATTTCTTTAAAGGTAATACAAAGTTTTGGTAAATTTTGAAAATTGGCTGGATAGTGATTCTTTACAATTTGTATATATTTGGATGCCCCTGTGGATGTATTATAAGCACCAGAAAATTAAGCCCCTAAAACACCTCTGCTTTCGAGAAAGTTTGAATTAAACAATTTACCGGTGCTCCCGGTAAATTTTGATAAATTTCAAATAGCGCCTACGGCCAAACAATGGTAGCTGCGACCATGAAAATCTCAGAATATGTAGTTGTGGTATATAATTTCCAAATGGGAATAGCCAATCGGTCGATTCTAGTCAAGAAACATTATTTTATAGCTACATTGATATCTTGACCTTGAGAGGGAGCTATACAACATGAACAGCTTATTATTTACAATTTCATCACTTTAGACTCGATTTCAACAGCGACAACGGTTACTGAATATTGTAGGATCACATATGCTTCCAATATGTTAATTTGAACCAAATTCATGACCCCATACCAAAACTTTGTATTACCTTTAAGATCAGCAGGTATCTGTAATATTTCTACTATAAAAAAAAATCACAATAATTGTTAGAGAGGTAAATTAATGCGCCTTGAACATCTCTAGAGATGGATATGTTTTGCGCTTTATAAATAAGGTGAAAGATCTTCAGAAATGTCATCCAAGTAATTGGCATCAACAAATACGCAAGATCACTGGGATGAAAAAGAAGTCCACTCTTCTACCTGGTAGCGAAATGTGCATGTCTGAGCAAGTAAGTTTTATCAATAACCATTTCTCAGGAATTTGTTGTCAGTTACCTCCGCTCGATAGGTCTTCTCTACCAGGTTTCTTGCCTGCTTCACATCCTCCTCCCAGCATTGAAGCTTATCAAGTGTATCGTGAGCTGTGCAAACTCAAGCCATCTAAGTCCTCACACCATGATGACCTACCCACTAGACTTATCTCTGAATTCGCTCCTGAGATAGCAGGTCCTTTGACTATGATCTTTAATAGATGCTTAGAAACAGGGATCTTCCCGTAATGTAGGAAGGTTTCAGACATTGTTCCAATCCAATCCAATCCAATCCAATCCAATCCAATTTTGTATTTACCATGTTTATATTGTTATATTTCTTGAAAGTGCCGAATAAATAATACAATACAATACAATCCCTAAGAGTACACCATGTAAAATTGTTGACCAACTAAGACCAATATCACTCACCCTTACCTTTGCAAAGGTATTTGAAGCATTTCTTACTAAATGGTTATATCAGGATATTATGAGTAAAATTGATAATCAACAGTTTGGTAATATGAAAGGATCATATACGCTTCATACCCGGTATCTCTGATTATTTGGCTGTTACCTGTTTGCTCCGTTTTGACAAGCCCAAACAGAAAGATGCAACTTTCTCTTCTCGTAATATTAAGGGCATCAACAGGACTGATTTTGCCAAAGATGTTACTAACAGTAGCATCATGTCTTCAGCAACAGAGAGCGTTGATGCTGCCGTTATCCGCTACAACTCAGAACTCTGCATGTTACTGAACTCCCATGCTCCAGCCAGGACTCGGAAAGTAAGATCTCATCAAGACAGTCCTTGGTTTAACCATGACATCACCGAAGCAAAGAAAGAGCGGCGGAGACTTGAAAGAAAATGGCGCGACAATGGAAAGCTCCAGATTGACCGAGAGATGTTTGTGCTCGGAGAGACTGGGTGAGCTACCTTGTCTCCAAGGCGAAACGTTTGTATCACACCAGACTCATCGAGGACTGCGGCGATGATCACAAGAAACTTTACAATGTCGCCAATCGACTCTTGAACCGCACACAGTCTTCTCCGTTGCCCTCATATGTTGACGGCAATTCCTTGGGCTGAAACGTTTATTCAGTTCTTCTGTGTAAAAGTTTAAAAAATCTGAGATAGTCTTAATCCAAATGTTAAACCACTCAAACCTCTCACCTCTTCCACACCGAGGACCTTTCAACATACCACCGCAGATGAAATTCTTTCCCTTCTTTGTAAATTGCCTCCTAAATCTTGTCCATTAGATCCAGTTCCTACCATTCTTTTAAAAGATTGTGCTCCGATATTTGCCCTGATTATTTCTCACATTGTTAATCTTAGTATAAAGCAAGCCACCGTACCCTCAGTCTTAAAAACAGCACTTATCCTTTATAAATCCCTTTATATAGTCTTATGCTTGTTTGTTTTTTCTTCTTTGGACTCTCGGTCTGTGCCTGATTTAGTTATTGCACAGCTCAAGAGTCCTTTATTGATGTAATTGTAATGATGTATACCGTACTTATTGTTGCTATTGTTTATATGTCCTTTTTGCAATATTCAGTGATAATAGATGTTTGATATTTTAACTTATGTAACTTATTATGTATTCGTTTCTGCTATTTTATTATGTATACTTGATTTAAATTTTATATTGTTCCCAAGACAGGTGTCAGTCTTCGGACTGTGTGTTCTTGGTTTTTTATGTGATTTGATTTCAATAAATCCTATATATATTGTTATTATTATCAAGCAAATTGATGAATACCAGAAAAAGTTTCGAAACATGAATTTCGGTAGTATATCAGAAAATTATTGCAATTTCAAATTTGCCCATTATAAGAGTAATTTTGACTTCAATCAGGAAACAAAGCCATTCTATGTGTAAATATAAATTTCTGATACTGCTACTCAAAATTCATCATTGATTACTTTATCAGCCATTGCAATGAAACAAACTAAAACATTCATGAGGTCTGATGAGGGGGGACAAAAATCAGTGAAAATCTCTTAATGATTTAAAGGGATTGTTGAGTTTTGTTGCAGAGGGCGCTACACAAAATAACTTTTTTGTGATATAATGAGTGTCATATTTGAAAAAATATACAATTTAAAAGACAAATTCATCTTTATTTGATCAAAATCGGTTCAGAGACAGCTAAAATATCCATAAATATAACCATCTATATAGTAATACTCTAAGGCGTCGAGGGGGGTCGTTTTGGCTCCATTTTTGGCGTCCCAAATCTCCCTTCCCGGGCGGTCGAGCGGACGGACGGCGTTTCAATAAATTTTCCATCATAGCAATCTTAGGTTCTAAAAGGGCAATAAAAACGTCATAAGAATAAGAGCAAATACATGACTTTGAAGGCATTTGCAGTTTTAAACAAGAACTCAACGATCCCTTTAAGCCTATTTTTGGTTTGATCCCTAAACAGGCACAGCGGAGCACCCCAATTTGCATATCATTAGCAGCCCGTTCTATTTGAATAACCAACGGACATCTGCGTGAATCCGAACATGTGTGTGCTAGAATGTCAAATCTTAAAATTCGCGTTGCGCCTTTATTACTGCCAATATCGCTATGAAACTTTCCATACTAACTAAAATTATTATGAATTTGATGTCAGTGAAATAAATACGAAATTCCATGGAATAAAACTCGAGATATTAATGTGTTTTGAGCTTCGCCCCTCGAAAAACACGAGGTCTACTTTGTTATGACTTGACCCTATCTAGCAATGCATGAAGTAGAGACTTGGTATGAATATTCATGAGGGTTGAATCCATACATGGGCGAAATTTTCGCTTTTCCGCTGTATTTTTTATAGTTATAACGTTCTTTTTCATAGGGCTTCATTTGTGAAAGTTGTAGTCAGCGAACTCATTGAACATGACGTCATTGGTCTCAGCGATGTACTGCGCATGCGTCTTAGGGCTCAGTGCAGGCCAGATCGAAACAGCTGAGCCATTAGCGTGCACGTGTGCATTCGGCTGGCAAGACTTGTATAGCCAACGCACATGCGAGTTTCAGACATAACACACATTTGAACGTATGGGACTGGTCATACAATTTGCGACAACAAAGGATTATTTTTGTTCGATGAGATTCGGACATTGGGGTATGTTTTGCTCTGACTCGACCCTATCTAGCAACTATAAAAAGAGATATTTCAGAAGGATTGAGATTATTAAATTTGCTTTCTGGTCATTCGAGGCAATTCTTTTGCGCTCTAGAAAAAATGGTGAATTTTAAGGTGAATTTTAAGGTGAATTTGTATCTCATTTTGTTCGTTTTTTTTCGTCAAAATTATCCCTTAAATTTCACATTTTCGGTGCATCAATAACTCTTTTCATACACATGAGTGTCTTGCAAATTTATTAAATAATCGATTTAGTAGCTTTGATTGCTGATATTCATCACATTAATGAAGAATTTGCCTTCAAAATTTGTTTACTTTTTTTCGCATCCAGCAGTACACAATTGTTTATTTTATGCAAATGATGTTTACTGGACGAGAGTCGATCGCACAGTAATTGGGGTGCTCCGCTGTGCCTGTAAAAATAGTTCTGATCACACTCATATACAACAATTCTGCATTTTATAAGGGAGTTACATCAATGTAAGGATATGATACTATTAGATACAAACAGGAGGTACATCTATTTGAAGATACCATACTCACTTTTTCATGACTTGAGGATTTCTACCAAGATGAAGAAGAGTGAAGGAGAGAAGATTGGCTGTTGTTTCTTGACCTGGTGGGTACAAATATCATTGAAATGTAATATCTTTCAACATTGTAGCATTCAACACTAGATGGTAGATATACAAACCAAACTACAACTTACAAAGAGATCAACCTGACTTCCAAAAACATCCCTGTCAAAAGCTGTCATGTTATATTTACACAAAGTCTGTTTATATATATAAATAGTCTTGTTTTGATAAGGCCCCTTAAAAATCTACTGTCTGATTTCTTTAATTTAAGTTAATATTCAGTTTGATTACAGCAGGGTTGCGTCTTTGGTTAACAAACTGCTATCCGAGGGCCTGGCATAATAAAAGAACAATACATTTAAAACATTTGCACACTCGAAAAGTATAAACTGCACACAACAACAGTTATAAAACATAAGAAACTTAGATTATGAATACAAAATGGTGACAAATGAATGATTGTACACTATAATCAAAACATCAAATAATTAAATTAATAAATTGTTTAAAATGTTAAAATTGAATATTTGCTGTTGTTTTAATAAAAAGTAAAATATAGACAGTTGGATTACATTTACAGTCTGTTCTAGGATAGCATGTATTGTAGGAATGATTTCACAAAAACACCAGCTTACCAGCTCCGAAAAAGGTAAAAAACTCATCGACCATATCTTCTAAGTTAAAGTCTTTGATTCCTTCCAAGTTGTTTGACTCCTTCAGGATGTAAGTTAGAATGTCTTGAGGAACCTGGTCACCCCGTCTAAGAGCATCCATACGAGCCAAGATGCAACGCCGACCCACCGCTCGGATCTCATTCGCTGCTGCTCGAATCTCACGTTTGTATTTGATATCTTCGGGAAGGATGCTGTACTGTAAAGTATGAATACATGAATAAACAGATACATTATAAACATACAGCTAACCCATTGATTTTATCCAAATACCTTGAAATGAAACACATACACTGTATAAAATAAACAGCCTGAGAACCATGCAATGATCACTTATTGAACATAATTTCTTGTTGCTTAATGAGTAAAGATACATTTCCAATGTATCACATTGTCATGAATGTATCCCTATCCCCATCATAATTTAGAAATTTATCAATTCTGTTTGCAGCAGTAGATAACTCTAAAAGAACTAGAAATATCGCAATGCGAATGTATCCCCCGGCAGTGCCAGCGATTTTGTGTCATCCTCCTTATGTTCAAAGGAGGGACAAAGATCCCCTCTCCCCTCCCTGAAACAAAATAATGACGTAGAGATCGCCACTAGTGGCTCGGACTATTGTCAAGACTAGGAGCAGCATCACCAAAACAATATGTGTGTAGATTAGAGTATAATGCATTTCTGTAGAAAATTTGAAAGAAATCTGTCAAGAAATGTGGCAAGCTAGAGCACACAAAAGACAGCCACCAAAATATGACCTTTGACCCTTTAAAGGTACTATGTCCCATTTGCAGGCCCCAAAAATGAAAAAGTTAAATTCCAACTGCATTTGAAAGATAATACTAATATAGAACTCCCCTAAAAAAGGTGGGGCTTAAAAATGTCTTCAAGTGGGAAAATAACGACTATTAGTTGTCAAATCGACTTTAGGGCTATAGAGCCCAAAAGTAATAGTCTTGATTTTCAGACAATTGTACCGAATGGTCATACGTTTTATGCTGCGCAAAGATTCAATCAGTTTAATCTTGGCCATCACAAGAAGTGGGTTATTGATGTAGACAAATGCTCATGTGCCCTTTACAACTCTTTCATGTATGTTATTACCAAAGAAGAAAAAAAAGCCAGTCAGTCACTCAATAGTGTCTGACAGTGAAGTCTAACAAGTAAACGGGTTTCCTTGCATAATTTGAATACTAGGACGTTGCTCACGTTTAAATTTCACAGATAGGACATACATGACATATTCATAATTCCTGCAAAGTTCTACAGAATTTGAGGTTGGCTGCAAAAGGGACATACATGTAGTACCTTTAACTCATATCCTGCCATAAGGCCGCATGCACGCTACCGTTATAGTGCTTTGTACACGAGAGCGCGCTATCGATTGGCTGCTTAATGCACGCAAGGGAGCTACCGGTTCACTGCTTCATGCATGTTTGCTCGCATTCGTAATAGCAGTAATTGTTTATGCCCATTGTATTGTGCTGAGTTCTTCCCACGCGCTATTGATCGCACCATCAAATTATCAGATTATTTCAAAATAAACTCTGGAATGGGGCAATTTGTGGCTAATTGGCACAATTGGGATTAGCCCTGTGGCTCTGGGATGTATTCATTATGGCAGGATAAGAGTTAAAAGATGAAACACAGGTGGGAGCATCACCAAACAATATTTGAAAGAAATCCGTCAAGAAATGCGGCAGTTAGAGCGCAAAAAAGAAATATGACCTTTGACCATATAAAAGATGGATCAATGAGGGCAGCATTGCCCAAAAGTGTTAATGTGAAGATTGTACCAAGATACGTCTCCATACAAAATTTGAAAGAAATCCGTCATAAAATATGACCTGCAGAGCTCATACTAGACACCAACCAAAATATGACCTTTGACCCTATGAAAGACAGAACACTAGAGGGCTAGAGGCAGCATCACCAAAATCTATAGGCTTGTAGTTTATACCAAGATACACCTTCGTTCAAAATTTGAACAAAGTCCCTTGACAAATATGGCCTACTAGTAGAGCGCACACAAACCATCCACAAAAAAATGGCCTTTTACCCTATAGAAGACGGAACACTGGGGGGCAGCATCACCAGAAGTTGTAAGTGTGTAGATTATACCAAGATACACCTCCATACAAAATTTGAAAGAAATCTGTCAAGGAATGTGACAGTTAGAGCGTACACAAGAATATGACGTGGCCGTGGACGTGGCGTAACGCTGCTGAATCCAAAGTACCCCCACCGGCATACTGCCGGGGGATACAATTGATTGGATGTGATCCTAATAGGAAGATATTTGCAAGGGCATCTGACTAAATAATAGGAAATATCATTCTAGAAAGCAAATGAAGTTATTTCACTTACAATTACACTTAATTGCATTGGTTGCCGGTGACCTACCGCATAATGTACAAAATCTTAGTTTTAACTTATAAATGCATTCATGAATTGGCACCAATTTATCTGCAAGAATTAATCGAGGAATACAAACCCTCACGCAATTTACGGTCATCTTCACAATTAAACCTCGTATCTACTTCTGTGTCAACTCTCTCTTATGGTAATCGCTCCTTTCGCAAAGCTTCTGCTGAACTTTGGAACAAATTACCTTTAAATGTAAAAAACTGTCAAACCGTTAACCTATTCAAAACTAGTCTCAAGACACATTTATTCAAAATTGTGTTCGATGATTTATTAACTCTGTTCACTTTGATGTGTATTCCATATGTATTGTTATTTGTAGATTTATTTGCATTTTTAGTTTTGTATAAGATGTAATTGTATATCAGTCTATTTTGTGTGTATAGCGCTTAGAGACTTCGGTGGTAAGCGCTTTATAAGTAACGTTTTTATTATTATTATTATTACATAATCGGCCAAATACAATAATCAAAATTTGAAACAAACTGAGAACATTGAAATAGTGAAATATTGTAGAGTAAGCGCTATGAGCAACCAGTAGGGGTTGGCACTGGCGCTATACAACAAACCACTATCATCATCAACTTATTGTGAAATATAAATTACAATTATATTCCCAGGAAACAAACATATGGAGGGAGGGGGGGGGGGGGGGGGTCATTGGGGATTGTGACCCCCTACATGTATATGACACGTGGTCTGTGACCGACATACAGTACCTGTAATAGTGGGCGTCTGTATATAGATTGTATGCCAGACATAACCTTTGGAAAGAGCTGGCAAAGAGGGGAATCTGGATTCCCAATGATATCATCCTCCATTCCAAATCCAACCTAAAAAATACAGAAATACTTTGAAATCAATACTAAAATCAAATTACAAAAATTTACAACACAAAATACATACTTTAAAGCTACATACATTTTGTAACATTGTAACCTGAATGGGGAAAAAATGGTCCCAGGTGAATTACACATATACTACCGTAGATGTATTTCTACTAAACCCTAGAAGAGGCAGATTTAAAAGTTTGAACAAAAATATGAATTAAGTGTGTGGGGGTGGTTTATATCCGAGGGTGGATGTCCAGGGGGTAGGTGTCCTAGAACCGTAAAAGAGACCGAAGAAACATTTGATTTACAACAGTAGCTGTGATTCAAAGTACACCAAGGTATACTCTAGATCAAGAAGTCCAAGAAAGCTTAGCCAATGGTTTAGATAGCTTCCCTAATCATAATACCACAAATTAAGTCAAGAGGTAATCTTAAGATTGCATCATCATATTGAGAAGAAAGCCCAGACAATGCAGGAATAAACAAAATTAAACTAAAGCCATTTCTAAAAAGGGATGGCATTCTGAAAATGGTGTTATTATGTTAGCAAAAAATATTTCAACTGTCATTACAAACTGGAATTAAAACAAGTCATTTGTTAAATTATGCACAAAGCTGGCTGTTTAAATGTACAGTTAATGCTACGGTCACAAAGGTTCGTACGAACAATAATTTCGTACAAATCTCTGTTTTTCCACTGTCTTTCCGAATTTCCATTGTCTGAAAATCGTTCGTACGGCGTTCATAGCAGTTCGTAATGGCATTTGTGACCGAGGCTTAAGAAAAACATCTGTGCAAGCACCAACACTAAGAGTCAATTCCATGCAATTTCAGTTTCCCATAATGACATATTTCTCAATAACATGAAAGATAACACAGTTTTCAACATACACAAATGACCCAGGGTTAATAAGAGAACTTTTAATAGTACACTGACCTTTCCAATGATTTCCATGGTCAACCTTTCAAATTCTTTAGACATGACGACCTCCGTCAGACCATCACTTAACGGGGTCAAATGATCGACCAGTTTAGCTGAACAGCTATTGAACTCATTCATCAGGCCCATTAAATATCTGCAGAAAAGGCATCACAAATCAATTCTTTAGTAGTTTAGCAAAATGTAGTGGCACAAAAACTTTAAAAACATGCATTTAGAATATGATTAAAATTGATTTCTTTATAAACTTTATCTATTTCCACTCTACTCCCCATTTGCATTGTACTTCACATTCAATTTTGAAGGTGTACATTGTACATATTTGTTATCTTGACAGAAGAGTTTGAAAATGTTCAAAGAATGATTTTACTTTGTATTCCTCATCACAGGACAGAACAAAGCCTTTTATCAAGAAGTCACTGATATTAATATGCTGTCCATGTTTCTACAGATCAAAACAAATTACAGGAAAATGGCATATAAGGTAGACAGATTGATGATAACTGTTCAATAATCAAAAGATCTTTTGCTATTCATCATAAGACAACATGTTCACTTTTGACAAATTAAACAAAAAGGCCTTCTCATTTGATTAACAATGGATGAAATTAAACTGTGTTTGATTTCTAGTTGTCAGATGTGCATTGTTGGAATTGTGGTTGAGACTTGTAAAAAAAGCAGAAAGTAAAATGTGACAAAATTATAAAATGACTGTTCCCCCCCCCCCCCCCCTTTCGTCTTATGAGGCAAGGTCAGCATCTGTCTTACTTGCGATGGAAAGCAGGATTAAAGAGAGCACGTTTCTTCATCCAGACCTCATGGTTCAACTCAGAGATCAGACCATCACCTAGGGTCCTGGCTCCATACACAGACTTCAAGCCACGGTACTGATCAGGCGACTTCAAGTATTTGCTTCGTGTCAGAAGTTCCTTCATAAGAGAAAATAAATTACTCAGATTGCATCATGATTGAAAGTGATTGAAAATCACAAGATGCCATTTGTACAAGAAACTATCATCTCATTCTGCTTTAAAGAGAAGGTTAATTAAAATGGTTAGTTAAAAAATGACAAATAATTTGTGAGCTTTCTTGTTCTTTTCATGTTAGTTTGGAAGTGTATTATTGTAGAAATGTCCCCTGACTCATAAATGCCCTCACATCCATAATATGATGAGAAATAAACACCTGTATGTAGCTTAAACGTTTGGACCAAACTTTCATGTCATGTGTATGTTCCCTTATGAATTATAATACACATTTTTGTGTGCAGTGCATCATGTGCATGTAATTTTCAGCAATAGGCCTACTGTGTCAATTTATTTTCATTTTGATCATACCAAAACCTCAGTATACAATAATTCTTAAATACTACATAATCACCATTGCCCAAATGGCTTCCAGTTTCTATCTAATCACATGACCAGACTGGTCATTCCCTTACTTCTTTAAAGGGGGTGTAGCATGGCAAATACTGGTTAACGCCAACTATGACTTCTTTTGGACAACTGTACGTAAATGATGGACTTGATTAATGGTCAGTGCGTGCTAGCGTTCACGAAACAGAACAAAGTTCTCACGCTTCGGCTTCGCGTAGGTTGCACGCACATGAATACTGCGGTTGCGTCGTCCGTAGTTGTATTATACCCAATTGACCCTGAGTCAGGCCACGGGAAAGACACGTAGTCTATTCATGCTAAACCCCCTGTAACATCATTTGGGTCATAACTGGTATCAGAAATACAAGTGTAACTGTGTTATTTGTTTCTAGTCCAAATGTCTAATACAATGAAGGTTTACAAATGCTAATAATGTGAATTTTCCCTTCCTGACATAAACTTTGACAAATTACATTTCTAATCTTTCAGTATCAGGGATAATCTTAACCTGAAACCTTGCCATTCATATTTTCTCTCTCTTTTTTTGGTTCTTGTCTGAAAGGGGTGTAGTAATTTAGAATAGGGGGGAGGGGGCACAAATAAATTATTCCCTTATACACTCAGGCATTTCTCTATCCATACTATGAAATGATTAAATAGTTAATATCACTTAGAAGCTGAAATTTAAACTGATGGTGAAATGATGGAGCGCTATTTATGGGTAATAAAAACAAAAAAACTGTCCTCAAAATTTAACAATAGTTCAACCAGAATTTGTAAATCATTATCACTTTGAAATTAAAATTGAAACCGACAGCAAAATGATGGAGCTCTATTTATGGGTAATAAAAACCTAAAAAAATTCTCCTCAAAATCTCCCCTATGCTAATTTAAGAATACTTCAACCAGAACTGTTGTCCATGTATAAAACATTATGCTTTTGTACAAGTCCTCCCATAATTTTTTTGAACAAATGAAGACAAAAATGGCATCAAATGTACTGTAATTCTACATAGAAGTTACCTTTATAACTGTTGAGTCTGCACAAATGATGACAGTTCTGAAAAGAACGCGGACACAGAACACTGGACCCAGTTCTTTGTTCCTAAATATTATCAATAAGTAAAGGGGAGACCAACAATTTATTTTCTAAAATCTGATTAGTACTTTAGCACTGCCTGTATATAAAGCAGCCAGTCAGTTTATTGAATTGCAAATATATAATCAGAAATTCAAACAGTCTTTATCCATTAAGTTTGCCAATACTTGAGGCCCTAGGAATGAAGTACAAAACCATAATTTCTACACTGCTTCAGTTATAAGCATGACGGTAGTCCAGTTTTATAACTTACATGTACTTTGTTTGCCATGGCCAAGTTATATAATACTAGTAGTAGCAATTAATTACTGCAATGCTTTACCCCCCCCCCCCCTTGAAAGCCAGAAGAGTATTTCTTACCACTCAGCAATTTTTTTCACCACTGTTCCAGTTTTGTTAACCTCTTTCAAGAGGGATAGATGTCCAAGGAAGAATCTGTGTATGAATAATAAGATAAACAAAAGAATTATGCCATTGATTTTTTTTTTTAAATTTAACTGATCTATTTCTCTTTTGAAGTCTTGAGATAAATGCTAGTCAAGATAATATCGATAATAATTTGTTCTTTTATAGCACATTTCAGGACCGCAGACCCTCTCAAAACACTTAAAAGATATATTATTACCCCGGTCATCAGATTGAGGCTTTCCCCCACACAATGTATGCACATTTTCCACTCCCTGGGGAGCATTCCAGCCAGGCGTAATTTTTTATAACCGCACACTTGCTCATCTAACCACATTAACTTTCACATCCTACTGGGTACCCATTTAACATCTGGTTGGAGAGTGGCAAATGTAGATCAATGTCTTGCCAAAGGACATTAGTGCCGCGGCGGGACTTGAATCGCGGACCTTGTGATCCACAGGTGATAATGGGGAATAAAGAGCCGGTATGGGGGGGGGGGGGGGGGGGAGGAGGCAGCAAGGTCTCCTATCCTGACATTATAAAAAGGTCTAAACCCAGTGCAGGTAGGTGAAAGGACTGTCCCCTCCCTGCCCAGTGTTATTAAACTTAGACCTATTAAACCAGAAAAGAAGAAAAAATGTTCAAACAAAAAGACTTTCTTGTAAAAAAATAAAGTTGATAATTGTAATAATTATTATCAAATTTAACTTTCAACTTGCTATCTTATCAGAGTTTTTGGCTAGAGTTCCATATGTACCCCCCACTAACATTGAACAAAACTATATAGAGTGATAATGATATAATATATAAAACATGGGAAACTATAGACCGAATTTTTCTGTCTCTTTCGTTCGTTAGCCTCTGATTTGGGTAGGTCGGCTCTGAGAGAGCCGACCTACCCAAATCAGAGCCGACCTACCCAAATCAGAGGCTAACGAACGAAAGAGACAGAAAAATTTGGTCTAGGGAAACTAGGGTTAGGGTTAGACAATGAGAGATAGAAAGAAAGTGTAATATTATTTAGCGGAGGTACATACATGTATGGAACTCTTTCTGAGTTTTTAAGCAAGTGTGCAATTTTTGTTGGGTGCTGGGATGGTGTGATTACAAACATATTTTAGGGTTTGTTTACCTGCCTCTCCGCACACGTCTACTCTATGGCAGCTGGTTAAGGCTTGGTAATATCAATATCATAAAAATATTATCACCGAGCCTGGCTAGTATAACACACAAATACACACACCACACACTATTGCATACTAATGCACAAAATAAAACCGATGTGGCTGATTGGCAAATTTGACTTACAATTTGAATTTTTAAATTATTCTTTTTAACAATAACATCAATGATCAACATCACCCAACTTCCTAAGTTGAACAAAATTGTATTTTACTGCTAGATCTAGTGCTAGACTATTTAATTAGGTGTCATCAATTTTGAGTGAAATCAGTTGAGTTTTGTAGTTTGTACAGTGGTGTTTGAAATGTTGAGAATCATGAATAAAACATCTTTGAATACACAGCCAGAAGAGTAATGCAGCGCAGCCATCGACTATGTCTATGTGTGAAGTGTGGCTACACTACTACGGGCGGCTACGCCTTCTCGGCCCGCCTACGGCTGGCCGCGAGCGCGAGCCGGGGCCGCGCTGGCGTAGGCTTACATAGAATTCTTGTTATGACTCACTGAAGAGGTTTCGGACGAGGAATGTGACTGTAGATGTTCCGGATGTACGAAATATAGAGGGAAATTCCAAGTAAAATGAAGACAAATGCCGTCACAAGAAGACCAAAAGCAAATAATATCAAATTTCCCTCCATTTCTAGTTATTTCCTCTTGTTTTCTAGCCTTTTCGTGAATATTTTCCAGAAGTAGAACTAGAAGACGTTGTTGTTGTTGTGTTTTGAGTTAATGGCGATTAGTCAGTAATTTGACTATTGTCACCAAAATACTTTACGGCACGTGTTATATTAGATCTATATCTCTCATTTTTGTATTTTTAAAAAATATAAACGTTGTTGTTGTTGTTGTGTTTTGAGTTATTGGCGATTAGTCAGTAGACCTAGGTCTATAATTTGACTATTGTCGCCAAACTTTACGGCACGTGTTAAATCTCTCAATTTTGTATTTAAAAAAAAAAAAAAATTATTTCGTTTTAGATCTATATTTATCATAGAGATATATACTTAATAATATCTCTATGATATTTATCTATCTTTTAAGATAGTATTGAACAATAATATCGTAAGCAAAACATTGGTTGTTGTTGTTGTTGTTGGGTGTTGGGTGCACGATAAGGGTGCACTGATGAGACAAATTCAAGAGGGGAAAAAAATCGTTCCCTGTCTGTTGTTGTGGGAAGGCGGGGCACTTTATAGGCTTATATGATTTCTGTACGATCTGCGAGACAGCTTCAGATAAAGTTCAGAAGTAGGCTAATATGTTTTAATCCCCGGGATGGGAGGTTACTCACAACGTTACATTATATGAAAGCTTTTGGGATTCCAGATATCTTTGAACAATCGATATCGGTAAATGCAATTTTGTTTTAATGATAATAAGCTGCCTATTAAATTCAGACAATGACATATCAAAGAAATGAGGAATTTGGTATTTTCTGAATTCTCGACTGGTTCCATAGGTTACATTCTTGATTGCATTTCTTGCTCATACCATTGTGCCAAGCTTGTTGTTTGATGTCTTTCATTCTCAAAATTCACAAAGTGATACACCCCTGACCTGTTTCTAGTTATAGGCACACATCGAAGAGATGGAGTAATATTGTCCTTCATTAGTTTAAGAATACTACACAATGCTGAATGCATTAACATGATTAAAGCGTAATCTGAACTGATAGACTTAATGTACTGAGTGGTACCTTTGAATAAATTGTTAAACCAAATTGACCTTTTTTCAGTCACATAGTGACTTTATCGTATGACAAAGAGTTTTACGGTTTAAAAAGTGCTGTGTCTTCATGCAGGTATTTCGTGTTTAAATAATTATTTTTTGTTTATTATTTTGTTTGTTTTTGTTTTGTCTTTTCTTTTTCTTCAAATCATGGTACCTTGATACTGCATGACTGCTACGACATTACTTATGTCATGTGTCTGATATAGTAGAGACCCTTATTGATCTCCATGCGAATTTTTTGTTATAGTTACTGAGTGTGTATGGCTCTTGTTACTGATTTGGTATTACGCCCGCTTGTGACCAACTGACCTCGTTATTAGCCAACTTTTCCGTAAAAGATCAGCCAAACTTCGCTCTTGCGTATTAAACAAAATCAGGTTTCCTTTCTTTCTTTCTTTCTTCTTTTTTTCTTTTTTTATTCTTTTGTTAATCAGTTGAAGCAACATGTTTTCAGTGAATTTTATGATCTTTATTAGCATACCTGAACAATATTGTTTCACACCCGACCGACTGAGAAAAAAAAACAGTTGATAATATCTACTGTTTTTTTCGGTCGGGTGTGTAGGCCTATAATTTCCGTCCAGTTTGAGAAAATAATATGCCTCTCCCCCGCAATACGTTTTCTCCTTGTATATTGCTGCATGACAAGGATTTTCAAACATTACGACGATCCTGACTCTGCTTCTGAATAAACTTCTAAAACCCAAGGGATATCGGGATGATGACTAAACTCCTCTTGCCAAACTCTTCACGCCAACGCAGTGCATTTAATTTCTAGATATGGCCATGATTGATGTTTTTGTCCAAAACTGGACTTTTATGATTGGGATTATGTCAACAGGTCTGTCAAGCTCAAGTTTAGTGATTAAAGTTAGGTCACATCACCGTAGTTCAAAGGTCATGTGAGGTCGTGCTATCTAGAGATCGGGTCTCCATAAAGTTCCTCTCTCAGCTCATAGTCATGTATCGTTATCCTTTTCTTCTTTTCATTTTTTTATTTTTAGGTGGGCTGTATCTAATACAGACCACCTTATATTTTTGTTAAAATCGCCTTTATTTATTTATTTTTCTTATTTCGAACCACTTTTTTGTGAGCAAGATAACTAAAAAATGCCTAAATCAAATGCCTTGAAATTTGGCACACATAATATGTATACATATTATGTGTGCCAAATTTCAAGGCATTTGATTTAGGCATTTTTTAGTTATCTTGCTCACAAAAAAGTGGTTCGAAATAAGAAAAATAAATAAATAAATTTGCCTATATATAGGCAAAATAACGTTTTCAACTTTGACCTTCACTGATGACGTCATCTAGGCGCCATTTTGTAAAATTGTCTGAAAATCAAGTCATGATCATATCTCCATAACCAAAAGTTATTTTTCATTCATATTTATAATGATGAAGATCAATATCAGTCCGGTCAATTTCAGGTAAAAAAACGCGCACATGCGCGTATGTCCGCGCGTCAGTGCGCGCGCAAAATTTCAAAATGCTCAAAATCGTCTCAAATTTATTTTGCATACGTTTCAAGTCATTTTAAGCATTTTATAAAAAATCGCGCACACGAGCATGCGCGCGCGTTTTCGCGCGTAACACCATTACAAAACATAGAATCGCCATTTTTTTTTCTTTCATGATATTTCTCTAATTTTTTCGAGGAATTTGATACCATGTTTATCTCTTTGTGACCATTAATAACAAGATGAGCGTCAATTCAAGATAAATGTCCGTGCGCGCGAGCTCTTTTAATACATAGCATATATGGGCAAAAACATGCCTATACAAAATCCATTATAGCTCTTTGGAATAAGCCGTGACCTTCAATTTGTTTTCATATTTAGATAGAGTATGAGTCGGAAATATGATTTAATGTCTCATTTGGCGATTAAAAATATTTTGACATCATCATAATGGCCTTCGAACTAAAAATAGGAATTTGCATAATATGACGTCAGCATATTTATGGAAAATTGATTGTATCTCTGTATATATTGATCGATTTTCTTCAAATTTTCGATATGTTGTAGCTAAGATAATTCTCTACAAGTTCAATTATAACCATTTTTCATTTTGATGACGTCATCAGAGTAAATATTTCGATTAAAGGCCTCATGTCAGAAATTTCATAATTTGCGTGTTATGACTATAGAAGGTGAATTTCGTTCACGTAATGAATCTACATGATATTGTTTTTTAAGAATTTTTAAGCAGTATCTCGCTTATTTTTGCTCTATTTTGTTTTCAAATATAGTTGACCAGCCCACCTATACTTGTTCCAAACAAGTATTATATGTCTAGTTTAATTTTTCATTTTTTACTTCTACTGCTATTTGTTATTCTTATTCTTATTCTTCTTCCTCCGCCTCCTCCTCCTCCCTCTTTTTCCTCTTCTATTCGTTCATATTATTATTGCTACTTTTCATTTCTTCTTCTCTTTCTTCGGTCATCTTCTTTTGCTCCTTTGTCCTCTAATTCTTTTGATCAACATCATAACTATGTAAAAAGCAGAGATATTACTTCCTTGACTTATCATTTTGGTATACATATACTGGTATTACTACAAAATGATGAATGAATGATAAAGACAACATTTTTTGTTATATCGATGCACACCTTTTATAATTCATTAAGACTTCTTTGCTTAGTGGATAAACCAACGATAATAAAAAGAAGGGTATTTTTAAGACCCAACCCTGTGGGTCGATACGCCATTAACCAATGTCATAATATCACTATGAACATGATCTGTTTGTTTAAGGTGGGTGTACCTAATCGTTCCTACAAACATTTTTGGCTTAACCGCGGGTTAATGGGAATGAACTTGTAGGAGGATTGTGAAGGGGGCGAGGGAAGGTGGGAGGTCGTCGTCAAAGATTGATCGAGTTATCTATGCTGACGGATTTAACATGTCCAAATATAGCATTTAGAAGTGGAGCAATGACTTTATCAAAGCAATCATAAAAATCCAAGTGCTCAATAGGCATGATAGAAAGGACTATTTGAATGGAAGACTCTTGCGATCATATTAAAAATATAACAATTTAGTCTTTTTTGTATATTTTGGTGCAGGAAAGAGAGAATGTATCAAAAGTGTAAACGTAACAGCTCAAAATTTGTCAAATACCTGGTGTATTCTAATTGACAGATATCTAAATCCATTTTTAAGTAATTTACAGTAAAACGATAAAGAATATTATTTGAACTTTTTAAGGGGATGGATGAAGTACAAATAGACGTTGTTAATTGCCTTTTTGGTTTGTAATAGGCTGTTACATGTAGAAATTAAAGAAGCATAGAATTTCTAAACATCGTGAGACATCGTGCATAAAGACACGCGATGCTAATAATGTCTTCGTGGCTCGTAATATTATTTACCGACAAGTAGCCAAAAATTGAAAATAGTAAGATGTAGAATAACTAATAAGCTAGATAATTTATTATTATAAGCCGTCAAGGAACAAAACGGTGGACAGATTTCAAAATTTGCGAACAGATCGATATTCAGATCAATTTTTCTACGATAAACAATTTAAGAACGACTAAAATGTGTGGTATTCCTCTTTCCCATCAATGAGGTACCTTCAATTCTCCAAGAAAATAATGATGAAATCTTGGGCAACACCAACAAACTGATCATCGTAATGAAAGCACTTAAACGCAGTATTCGAAATCGAAATGTCAGTCCCGGAGGGAACAAGGGGCTGGCTGTATTATACTAAATCAAATATCGGGTCAAAATTACTTCAGTAATTGCCAATGGTGTGATTTGGTATTCTTTGAGCAGACATTCTTACATTTCTGGAAGTGCGTTGCATGTGTTTGACCCCAGAGTTTGACTTCTTGCAGTCTGACTCGATCTGAGTTAAGGTGGTATATAATAAATTATCAGCAAGCTTATTTAATGAAATCAGAAATCAGACGATTTATAAAGGAGATAGACACTCGTGTCTCTTAGTTGTCATACAGCGTGTCTCTTCTTCTAATTTTGTCAAATCTCACTGAGTAAAACTTGCTGATATTTTTCCATGTCACCTAAACAAAGCTGTAAGAATCTTCGGGAAGTCAAGCTCTGGATTCAAACAATAAACAGGTACATTAGGTCTACAAGTAGATCAGGCAGATTGAAAATGAATTGTATATTATTATTAAAAAGCGTCATTATGTGATTCGAACCAATAAGTCATGGCAATCGTTTATCTCATACATAGGGTAAAAAGGTCGAAAACGCTCTTTTAACTCGTTGGAGTGGTCCTTGCCATATACAGTATATGATGATGATATCGCAGCTACATGGATCAGAGCAGGAAAACAGATGCACACGATTAATAGAGAAAATGTGTTATCCACATGGGAATTCACACGAAAACATATGCTAATGAAATCAAAATGTTTATCAAGCAAAGAAAAAGATATCTGCCGTATGAGTGTTCGTTGCGAATGAGACTCTTTGCGAATTGAACACTTGAGATAAAATAGATATCATAATGAATTAAGTGTGAGTGTTAAATAGTTGTGACTCACTGCACAAGTTGGCTATATTAAATGTTTATGACTTGAGGTCAATAGAAAGTAACACGAACACCAAGCATGCAAAGATAAACAAAGTATAAATTTGTTCTTTTTCATGTTATGAGCGTTGCCTATAGTCACCTAAGGAAGAAAAATAAAGAGGCTAATTTTTGTCAGGATGCACTCAACATTCTCTAAAACACATTTCAAACTTAATATAATGTGCTCTTTATTCAACCACTTTTAGTTCGAGGGAAAGTTAGCACGGTAAGAGAACCCTCAAGCAAATATCTACTTTGTTCCTATTCTTTTCTAAATCACTCTGCTGCTCCTCTTACCCCCCCCCCCCCCCCTCTCTCTCTCTCTCTCTCTCTCTCTCTTTCTCTCTCTCTCTCTCTCTCATCTCCTCTCCTTCGTTTTCTATTGTTGTTCCATATTATCCATATATTTGCATAATTTTTTCCCAATTCAAACAACTTAGTAACATTGTTTGTAACAAGTATAAGCTTTTTAAAGACACTATTGATTTCAAATAAAATAACATGAAAAGTAACTGTTTATTAATATTCTTTCATATATCCGGCGGTGACGTCTGGGCCTCGGAGCAAAATTTAATTGATAGCGGGGCGTCAACAAATCGACAAACATAAGGCACTTTGTAGAGAAGATTGCGGTCTTGAAATAGTGTTATTATTCCCATCTGTATACAGTGATCTCTGTGATTTCTACAAATGAACTCCATCTGAAATATTGAATATTATCTGTTTTGCGCAGGCGAGCTAGGAAGTACACTGCCACTGGTCGAAACCCCCAAGGTTATTGCTAAGGTCAAATTAGGAAACCATGTTTTTCAGAGAAATATCAAGATTGCTTAAAAAAGAAAAAATAGAAGGGTGTTATTTTTGTCAGATTGAAGAAGAAAAAGAAGAAGAGGATGAAGAAGAAAAAAACAAGAATGAGAAGAGGAAGAAGAAGAAGAAGAAGAAGAAGAAGAAGAAGGAGAAGAAGAAGAAGAAGAAGAAGAAGAAGAAGAAGAAGGAGAAGAAGAAGAAGAAGAAGAAAAAGAGGAGGAAGGAAAAAGAAAGAAAAGAAGAAGGATGGGGAGGAGAAGGAGGGGGAGAAGAAGGGAAGACGGAGGAAGGGAGGGATTGTTGTGGCATCGATAGACCATTTTAAATGGAGAGGATTGTACATGCAAAAATAAAATAAGAATTTACGTGTACGAAGAAAAAACATCGCACTTTTCTATAACACAATGTAGTGAAAAAAATGTAACATTGCAATTATTTAGTAAAGGATTAAATAAATTTGCAAATAAAGGGGGATCACTTTTGAGCACAAAGAGTAGCAACACAACATCGCAATATGATACTCAAGGGCTCAAATCCTAATCGAGTTTCCTTTTTTAGTTTACCCGAGCGCCTTTGCTCTGTGAAGCATGCCAAATCCTAAATCCCTGCGTTTCATTAAAGCTAAATTGATATAGATTTATCCTGTAATGGTTAAGATGACCGTAATTCCGAAGATCAAAGTCTGTCCGACTTCCATTTTATAACTTTTTCGTTAGTTTTAGAACAAAACATGACCTAAATAGACGAAATCCCGATAAGAATGAGCTTATGAATGATTCAATTCCCCAAGATTATCTCTTGAGAGCAGGCCAGACATTCCGAAGGGGATATTAGTTTGACGCAGACTAATAAGAACATGTGCTTGCTCATGACGAATACATTCCTATGTTATGCTACTATTTACTGTTATTGGGGAACGCACTTCCATTTAATTATGTTCCATCGTTTACTATTTATAATTCCGAGAATTAAACATGATACAAAAATTCACCTGCATGTAATCTTGAGGCTACTCATCTTTCTTCGTTCTTTTATATTTATTAATGATCGATTACGCCTCTATCGGCGGTGTCACACAGAAAAATCCCTTGAAAAATCCTTTCAAGGGAGAATTTTCTTGCTTCGTTAGAGGATTTTTAATGGGATTGATGACAGACAGCAATTAAGAGGATAACTAAAATCCGGGTTTTTGGCCTCTGTGTGATACCGCCTTTATGCATATTTTGAAGAGGGCAATAATGGTGTAGATTTAGGGGGCATGTGGGCACGAGCCTCCGCTGCGCCAGAGGGCAATGATTTCACATAACCTTTACAATTCTCACATGCAAGCTGTTAAAAGGTCAATTGACTTGAATTTGGCAAAGAATGTTACCGTGGGCAGCTTGCCAGATGTTATGATGCATTTTTTTCTAAATTTTTTAAATGATAATTTAGCTAAATGCTAAATTTGATAATGTAAGTGTTCCGGCAATGTCAAACAAAGCTCACTTGATAAAGTGACTGTTGTCTTACGTCCATTAATGTCAAAGATATACATTTCTATGCAACATAAATGTGCTCTGTTTTGCTCTTCATTTATTGTTTTTTGTCAATGTAACCGGTATTGTAATTTACAATGAATTACTGTTTATATTTTCCATGTACACACCCAGCGCATGAGTATTTCGCAAAATGGACATGGCGCTTTACAATACTCATTATCATCATTATCATAAAACCTACATCTAACAGAAATCATATCTTTCCTCATAATTATTGTACACGTATATATGATATGTGTCAAGATAAGGATGAAGCTCAACATTATTTGCTCTGGGTTTTAAAGATATAATTGTTATTTGGTCATTTAGACCAAATTTGTATTGACAATGGGATTATATTTAGCTGGTACGCAGATAAAATGTATAAATGCGTCATCACTTAATTTATGAGAATTTGTTGTTCAACCAGTGACATTTTAAAGAAAAGAAAATTAATCGTCTCTCGTAATTTTCTTTGGTTCATAATGCACGATAACAAGGTATTGGTGCATGCACATGTTAAAGATAAGTTTGTATTAATATGCAACTATTCATGTGTGTCTCAGATAAAATATTGAATATTCAGGTTTTTTATTGCTCAGCACTCTATTTTATAAAGACAAAATTATATTGCAATATCTTTACCGTATTGCATGATCTTGACCATCGCTAAGTTTTGTCCGGAAATGGAATTGTGTTTTAGAGCCCACTGAAAACGGGACTCGTGAGGCACAGGACCGGGGCACTTCATTTCATAACTTAAAACCAGGTTGACGCCATTTTACTCCACGCAAATGGCATGATTGGGTACTTCTAATTTGGCTAACTTTGAGCAACACCACTCCTAGACTAATATTATACTCAGCCTGTTTCACGAAATCATGGCAAAGTGTCTTCAAATAAGAAGCATTTTAAACGGATAGAGAACTTGAGAGCCAAGATGAACAGGATAGAATGATTCATTTCCGACAAAGTCTACCCGGTCATCCAAGTTCGATAATTTGACTTCAATATGAATGGTCTCTCTGGTCAGTATACATCGGAAGACTTGTATTTTGACGAACTCAAGATTTAAGACGGCAAGCCAATATAATGGGTATGGTTTGACCTATATGTCTTACAACAATAACCGGAACAATAATTAGTTAGGGCGTAGCTACGACGTATCGACAAAACTATATTGGATTATGATCATGAGGATTGTGAGCTTTAAATCAATATTTCATTTTTGTAATTTGATTATATTAGTTATTATCATCACTGAGAACAATAATCATGATAATAAGAGTCTGAGGGAAGTACACATGGAATAGCGAGTGCGGAGTCTCCATACCTGGTTGTCAAAATAATGTGAGTTTCGGTTAAATTGCACGGTGTAATTTCATTCAGCGCCACTTTCTTTCGAAACTGTCTCAAGCGGTATTTCCATCCTGCCACAAGCTCACTCCCGTCGCTGTCCCTTATTAAACTATTTTAGAGTTACATATCTATTTTACTAGCGTTTCAAACTTTAAGAATTCCTTTATTCAACTCAATTCAATTCAAGTCAAATGTATTGGTCCGAAAAGAAATGTACATGTGACACAATACATACAACATAAAACAAGTATATTGAGAGAATAAACATATAGCATTTAACATTCAAAGTTGTTTGAGTTTTTCTTTTTGAATGAATGGGTATCAACAGCACCCACCCCCCCCCCCCCCCCCCACAGTAGCTCACACGCTACCACTTAATGGGAAAATATACATTGTGTTTCTGTACAAATCTTTTAGACAATAGCAAAAGTAACATTTGTAAATTCAGCCGAAAGTATAAAACAGACCTAATATTGTAGTTTCTAAACTTCATTATAGATAATTCACTGTGGCGGATCGTCGATATTTTGCAGGGAAAGGGGGAAGGCGCGTATGTATGTTTACATTGTTATGATACGATTATTCCCCGGAAATGTAAATTTGGGCCTCCCGACTCTCCCGGACCCAGAGGATGGGCGGGGGAGGGGGGCATAACCTTTTCGATATTTTGATCCATGAATACGATTTCAGGAATCCCGCTAGCCCTCGCAATATACGATTCTTGATTAGCCGGAGACATGAGGGACATAATTATATGACCCCCACTCCCACCTTCTTCCCCCAGAACCACCAACTGACCAACCATTGCAGAATACTATTTAATCCTTTCTAAACTGTCAACAGTCCCACTCCCATATTTCGATGTTTGTCATCCGATAGCGCCAGTAGCCGATTTGAGCACCCAACGCTTGCATCCAATTATCGCCTTGTCATCGAAGAGATGTAAGCCCATGATGGAAAGGTGACACTCATCACAGCCAGCGGCAATGGGACAAATCTAAGTTCAGCCATGATAACTTTGACGCGAAAAATGAGGTCAGAGGTTTAAACCATGCAATTCTAACCGATGAACTATGTTGGAGTATGTTGCTAGTATCGTAAAACATGGCGTACAACCCCTCCCCCTCCGTCCTCTCGCCATCCCTGATGAAAAGAACATGGGGAACACATTAATGTACATACAGGCGGCAACATCATCACCCCCCCCCCCCCAGCGCGGCTACAAGATAATGATCTTAATATAATATTATGGATTCCCCATCATTAATTTGAATAACCATGGTAGCGATAACATGTCGTTAATCACTACACACAACTTGAAATTGTAAACATGTTGATAAAAAGACCAGGGGCTTAGACATATTCTATTGATTTCAATCAACGATTTAAGGCGGTGGGCAGGAAACCAGAAAAATTAAACCAACTTGATGTAAAAATGTCCCCCAAATTATAATTTCCTTGATGGTTCAGATGTGATTTCCATACAAGCTAAAAGGTCTGAAACATGGGATGCCATTCGCCCAAAAATTCTTACTGTCAATCGTATACTTTAACCTTATAAGTTTTAACAATGCATAATTGTTTGAAAACTGGGCACGACTCAAACATTACTCAATTTTGTTTCAGACTCAGACAATCTTTATACAGTAATGACACTTTTATACTGAAGAAAGTGAGGCTTGTTTTTGGTCTATATCTGACTCTCAGGGACCCTTGCACTCCAATGATTTTGAGGCAGCAAACAGCAAGAAATTATGTGAATAATCAAGTCAACAGGATTTTTAACTGAAGGCACTGCCTCTTGTTTAATTCAAAAATTCTAAAACTGAACTTGATTTAATCTATCAGACATCAGGTTTTTGTTTTGAAATTTCGCGAGTCATTTGACTAGCTCGGGGGGTATGCATGCTCATCCATGACCCCCCGACCCGGATGTGATTCAAGAACAATATATAAAGTCATCAGGGAATCCTGAAGAAAAGAAAAATATCATAAGTCGGTTATCTACCCTGAATCATGTAATTTTTCTTGAAGATGAACAAAATGTGAAGAAAAACAGGAAAAGAAAAATTAGCAGTCACTGCCGGCATGTGGTAAAACTTACATGGGATTTTAATGTTTAAAGTTGCATAAGAGAAAGGGGAGAGGGAGAAAGAAGAAAGGGGGGGGGGGCGCAGACAGAGTCTGAGACAGACCGGGTTTTCAGTTATAATTGAGTAGTAAGAACATCGAAAAATATATACGTATATAATAAAATGACATTAGTTCTAACAAGAAAGTATGCATACATGCATGCTAATAAAATCTTCCAAAATGTAATATTAATCTAGGACAATTTTCATGGTGCTTTAGAAGGATAGAAAGAAAGACAATTGTAGATTTGAAAATACAAAACATGATGCATACTGGAGGGGTTTTGGTAGTCGAAAAATGGAGATTAAAGAAAGCAATAAAAGCATGAAAAGGATGGCCCACGGAAAGAAAGAAATGTTGAAAAATGAAAGGGCATAACTATATAAGAACAAGGTAAAATAATCATCATCCCCGCTCCCCTCCCCCAAAGAAGAATCTAAGTAACTATGCATGATAATTTTATGCATCAATACCTTTATCAGTAAAGTGATGACATACACAGCAGGCAACACAAAAATATGACGTCATTAAAATGAATCAGATACTCCTGTTGTTTGCCTTGACCGACAAATTACTTGATTTCCTCTGTCATCCATTATATATATATTGCGATACCCCCTCCCATAACCTACATGTTTAGAAATCCATCGCAGTACCTGAGCAATAACAATAGCCCATTCACCCTTGAGTAAATCTTATTGTATTGTATTGTATTAGTTAAGTCTTATTTGAACGTATTTGCACCCAGGTATAGAATTTGTAGAATTTTATTGACTCTTTGACCCCCTCTCGGGGTATGAGAGTACAAACAAACATAAAGTATAAATAACAATGCATGACTTATGAATACAGTTCACATACATTATACATAGATAATGACACAAAGATAAAAACGACGTAGTGTATAAAAGTACAAACATGAACAATGAACCAACTAGTAAACACAAATTATGTATACATGTACATGTACAATGAATGTGCTGCAATGAATGTGCTCCAAAATTAAAAAGTTTCTATAATAATATGTGTCTTAATACTACGTCAGGGCATTAGGAGGTCCATGGTCAGGTTATGTTTTGTGCAAAATATTGCCCCAATGTCATTTAATGCCACGAAGGAAGTGTGTCCTGTGAAGTGCTTCCGTATTTAACACGAACTTACGTGATAAGGGCTACAATATTTCTAAAAAAAAGTGACGCATAGAGACATAATAAGGCGCTATATAAATCCAGAATATTGTTATCATATTCAATGAGCTGACTTTCATTCGTGTAGACATCGTGTTGAGCCTCGTTCTGTTGGTCCATTCTTCATAATGTTTATAAGCAGCCATGACAGTGACGGGACCACGGAGGATGGAGACAAGGAGGAAATTCATCATTTCCACCATTTTCGGAAGCAATCCCAAACTAGGCCAACCAAGACTCCTGTTTATTTCTCCAGGCCTCTAAAAGTTGTTATCATCCTATTTTGAATTTAGCTGGTAAATAGAACGTAGGCCGAAGAATGAAAAGGGGGCTCCGGGCTGTGCCCCCCCCCCCCCCACATACGCACACACTATTATCAGTTTATATACCGCATTTGGCTGTAGGATGTTTTAGAATTCACAAGAAATCTTCTCGCTCGGTCGCTCCGCTCTCTTGCCCAACACATCTGTATTAAAAGCACCACATTCATTAGTCCTCCGATTCATTATAATATGATCAATACATAAGAACATGATTGAATGTGGGAAATGTATGTTTGTGCCTCATAGAGGGTCTGCTAATCAAATGGATTGGGGGATGTCTCGCATGGAAAATCTGGACAATGGATTGAATCCCTCCCCTCCGAAATTTAGAAATCGTTCCATAGTATGTAAGTTAATGATATAAAGCTGCCTCAACCCATTGAGAGAACGGGGAATTTGACTCAAATTTTCCTCAAACTACAGAACTCAACTTTTCTTGCTAGGTCTCTGTAAAAGAAATGTGACTTTTCAGTGCGTCGGCAAAGTTTCATCTTCCTCATTCACATGGTTGTGTCGCTATGTTCCCTTGAATGTTGTGTTACCCTGCTCCCCTCCCCTTAAAAAGGAAAGAAAATTACAGACCTTGCTTGCGACAGCCGAACGGAGCCCCCGTTATCCTAGAAGCTACATACTTCTAATGAATTCCTCTAAATAGTCTTGGAAATGTTGTATATGTTATGATTTGATTTCTTAATAAACACATAATTAAGCCAAAAAATCCGCTAAATAGTCAAAGAGACGCTCTTTCGTCTGGTCGTATAGATACAGGGGTGTTAATGTACATGTATGCATATCGTTTTGATACGTTCGCAGTTTTAGTTGGCATTAATGTTATTTCGCTCGGAAATGGATTTGTTATTTCTGAGGGGAAATGAAATGCACTCCCAAGCCGCTAGATCACTTTGATATGACCAATTCTCGTCCAGATTTTGATGTTTTGTTATTATAGAAGGCTGCTGGCACAGAATGCTCTAGAGTTCACGTTGATCGAACCTCGCTTATGACGAATATGAATATGGGAACAGTTTACTATACTTTCATGTCATGTGCCATGGGCTTCAGGGGGTATTATCAGGAGCTTAAACGCCACCCCCATCAAGAAAAGCATGGAAAATATGGTTAGGATCCCCCTCTTCCCTCCCCTCCCCTTCCTCCCACCTTAAACCACCATCAATTCGAGACTACAGAAGGACGGTGAAATTCCCTCGGGAAAATAAGTCCTTTCAAAAAAGCAAACGCTTTTCGGCAAATTGTTTAATTATTTGTTAGCAACCCATTCCAACACTAAACATCGAGAAAGAATATTTTTCTTGAGAAAGGTGAAGCTGGTGTGATCCAGGCTCCTCTCCGTAGTTGTGGTATTCAGTGCTGCAAGTGTTTTTCCTGTATACTTGTGGTTAATATTTTGTGGGGTTATTCTGGGATTGCTATATTGAGTGTATTTAAACGTTGTTCAATTTCCTCTGTGTTTGCAACCTATACTTATGTTTGTACTGGGCCTCTCATGAAAACAGTTTTAATATTGAGAGAACTACTCTGTTTCATTAAAACGAATAAATATGTATTTATAGATGAAACAACATTAATACATTGACCTTAGAATGGTTAGCACCAGCTGATAAGCCTTATCGGTTTATGCATGAATGTCAAATTAAACAAGGAGTAATTAAAGGGAAAGAAATCTTATATCAAGTTTTTACGAACTTGAACTATAGTCTCGGGTCAACATTTTTTTCAGTCTCACCGATACTCCAGAAAGTCTCAACACCATATCTTCCACACATGTGGTTAATTTTTGTAGTGTCATAACGCTGCCATAAAAGTAGTTAGAGGGGTCAGTCGTACTATTGTCTTTTCCTTCTAAGGAGTTTTCACGCCCCCCCCCCCCCCTTGAGTTCAGTCATGTTCTGGAGGGGTTTGTTCTAATGAATAGCCATGATGCCCTTGGCCCTTGCAATCGTCTGCTTCTCGCCCTTCCTGTTTGGCCGGTGGTAGTGAATTAAAAGCATATCAGTTCAAGGCCCTGATGGAAACAGTATGAGGTCTGGCAGGGTCAGTATTTCACTTTTTTGTGCATTTCTCCATAAAGGCCACCTCACACAGCTGGCCATATACTCCGGTCACTTCAGCGAGACCGACATGAGGCCGGCTATTGACCATCCTCACACAGCTGACCATAAACTCCAGTTTCACCAGCGAGACCGATATCAGGCCGGTTATTGACCCTCCTTATAATTATACACAGCTGGTCAAATATTCCAGTAGACCGACATCAGGCCGGCTATTGACCCTCCTCACACAGCTGACCATATTATTTTCCAGTAACACCAGCGAGACCGATATCAGGCCGGCTATTGGCCCTCCTCAGATAGCTGACCATATACTCCAGTCTAAACAGCGAGACCGTCATCAGGCCGGCTATTGACCCGGTCGTACAACACTTGCTCGTACGAAAATTATTGCTCGGGGGCAATTTCCAGGGCTTACAAAATGTATAACTCTAGCCTTGGACCAACGAATTACATTTAGAGTCGATCAATATAATTTGTCTTTAAAACAAACTGATTTTTCTATATTTCATGAATAGCAGCTCGTTTAATTAGAGTGGATAGAGCAATCGGTAAATAGGATGTGGGATGTACACAAAACAAATCTATTTTTTTAGTAAGGATTCTTTTTCACCCTAGTCATAAAAGTATAAGTGTACTAATACATTGGCAACTTTTTAGTGTAAAGAAATATGAGCTCCTAAAACATGTGATATGAACGTTAACTCTGTACAAAACAAGTCCTTCCTGTAGATAAGGGGGAAGTGGACCCGAATATAAAAAAGAAATAGTCACAGTCCATTGCTGATGCCATTAATATGTTTTCAATACCGCCAAAGAAAATACAAAAATTGAAATTCGAGCTTTGACTTGAACTTGAAGGCCATTGGGAGAAAAGGAGAAAATAAAGGTCCTCGAGTTGGTTTGTCTACTGAAAGTACTCCCATATGTCTAAACAAGGATTTGATAGCACGCATTTCGAGTTTCTTCTTTTTTGTCGGTGTACTTTTATTTCCTCCCAAATTATTGGAAAGTGGTGTTACAAGAATGATCAGTCGAGATTTTCTCGTTGCAAGATAGTATTTTACATTTAAAAGTGAAAACGAGATAGATTTAATGGAGCAATGTATTTCAGGATATGCCTTGCCTTTTTGATGTTATAAAAGAAACATAATTTTGTATAGTTCTAAACATATACATGTCTTCAAACAGTGGTGAAATAGAGAATTCCTGATGAGAAAGGGTCTTCAGAATGTTCTCTATAAAGATATATACATGTATAAATGTTCTATGTGTGTATACAAGTATTATGCACCTTTTCTGTGTAAGGTAGTCATGTATTCATCACAATTTGTACCGCTCACCCACCTCCACCGCCCCCAGCGCCCCCACTTCCCCCACCGCTCCTCCATTCTCAATTGTTGCCATGTATATTACAGCAACCCTCGATATTTGACATTTACACCTGCCTATTTCACCCTTTAAAAGGGTAAGGGCCAGGGAGATCACCATGATTCTATTAGAGAAAGTTAAAGAGCAAGTCCAGCCTGACATGTAATCTGCATGCCTTCTCTTACCTCTTTTAGTTTCGGGAGCATCCTAGTAATTCTTTAGCTAATTCTCGAAGATATTCAGAAGGGTTGGTTCATAATTATGGTAAAGGTAAAAGTAAGTTGTGGGCCGTCTCATTCTTTTTCAATCCCATGTGGAAAAAAACATTAGAAGTAATATCCTATTAAAAACAATTTCTCTTCAAAACGATCACATATGACTAGAAATAGTACTTTTCGTTGTTGTGTTTAGTCGATTTGTTACAATTTTGATGATTTATAAATATAACTATGCATAAATAAAACTTGCCGAAAGTCTGCTTTTTTAAAAACAAGTTGCCTGACCCTACCTAGATATTATCTGTATAAAACTACATCGCAGAATAGACCCGTCAGCTGAAGTATTAGCTGTAAAATGGCATTATTCATAATATTTAATTGGGGTTAATGGCCGGAAAACCAACCGATTTGAAAACCCACACTTTCCTTAGAGTAGCTCTTCAAAAGAATAAATAATACATATAAAAACATTTTCTTTGCCGTCTCAAGATATTTTTTTTAGGGAAAAGAAACAAAAAAAAAGATGATAAGATTAGAGAGACAAAGGAAAGATGGGATAAAGCAAAAGAGAGAGGGAAGAGAGGCAGAGAGATAGAGACATAAAAAGAAACAATGGATTAAGTTAGAATCTTTATTTTGAAAGGAAAAGAAACTCCGACAAAAAAAAATAGTCTGATTGTCTATGCATATCCCGACAAATGTGATTTGCCAATGTCTTATTCAACTATACAACGTGTCAAACGAATTTGAGTCGTTGTGTGTCTTTCAATATTATATTGATATGTATTGTGTGTAGCTCCTCAATAAAACTGAGCAACTTGTAGGTAAAATTTGGTGAATTCACATTCCCCCTTTCAATGAAAGACAGCCTACTTTTCAGATTTCTTTGATTTCATGGATGATAAAAAGCTAGCAATATATCTTATTGGCAGTTCTTTGCACGATTGTGGCTAGGGTGCTAGGCGTATAGAGCGCCGGTGATAGCCTCATCATTATTAATTCGTTACTTTGAGATGTCTGTCGTATAGGAAGCCACTGACCCAAATATTAAAATATTAATCTTTCAATACGTATGGGAGAGTAACGGACCATTATTCAACAAATGTTATTCCAATATCCGATTTGGTACGAGAAGTGAATGTTGACTGCAATGGTTTTACTGTTGTGTATAGAATGTATCTAATCAGGTGTGTATAGCGGATGGGCAGGAAACGCTACATTTTGGAAATTTCAACAATTATTGAAACCAAAAACGATTACACTTTTTTTAAAGAGTAGAGTTCATGGTTTCATGGACGTTGAACTTTCTACCAAGGGTTTTATACCCCTTCAAGGCCTGGTGGGTCTTTGCTGAAAGTACATGTATATATGTCCATGATATAACATTCCAATGCAGACTCATCTGGTAATTAATAAACAGTGTCCGCTTTGTTACGTAACACACTATTCCCTTCCAGCTATCTACGGCTGTGGCGGCTTAAAAGTGACGACACTTCGCAATTAACTTTCCAATACTCATCAGATCATGATACATGTCTCTTCCTCATATCCGTATAATATAGATCCTGATTTGTTTAAGGGGAATTCCACCCTGATATTAAGTTGGATTTGAGAGAAACTAATCAGTGAAAGTTTGAACAAGATTCGAATAAAACATAGGAAAGTTATTCAATTTGATGTTGTCATCAGGGAAACACAAATTGGCAACACTGTGACATATCTTGCGAGCTCCTCTTCAATTAACTATGTACAGAAAATGTCATGAACGTTCCATTTCTTAGTTATTGATGATGGAAAAGATGTGTTTCATACAGGGGTTGTATATAATCAATAACCATATTTAGGGTGAATGTATGATTGAAAATTTTCTTTAGGAAAATATAGATTTTTAGAGTTTTTTAGTATAGTGCAAATTTAATGGGAGGGGACCTCGCAAGATACATGTACGTCACATCACAGAGTTGCTAATTTGTGTTTAATAAATGACACCTTCAAAAATTCAGAGCCTTACTTTCTTATTTTTCATCGGTTTTTGCTCAAAATGCCACTGACATGTTTCTCTAAATGTTCTGCTCCTATTTAAAATCAACTTAATATCAGGGTGGCCTTTCCCTTTAATATTAGTGGATTTTTTATATAGTGTATACCTTGGGATCGATCGTAAGACCATGTGGAAAAGGGCAAGGTCTTTGCACTTTCATTACCAACATGGATGAGTAAATTATCACGTGATTATTATTACCGACGAATACATTTTATCATGCTCATTAAGAACCATTAAGAACTATCTTGAAGCCTTCGATAATAATTTTGAAGGTATAGGGGGAAATTATCTACGAGTCTTGACAATTGGTTCGTGATGGAAGTATAACAGAGAGAGAGAGAGAGAGAGAGAGAGAGAGAGAGAGAGGGGGGGGGAGAGAGGGAGAGAGAGATGGGACGGGGCACTCAAGAAATTTCGAACATATTTTTGTTCAAGCCCTCGATCACCTTTCCTGATCAATTTCCAGGTAATTAGTCGCACACTGTTAACAGAGGGAGGCGGTAACCATACACGGTCAACTTCATCAGTCAGTTTGTTCATCAAGGTCAATATTTTCTCAACTTTTAAAACGGTACTATCAGGGTATTATGATGGAAAAATAAGTCTAAACGCTTTATTAATATGGACCTTACTAAATTGTGAAAGGACTTATTCTCTTCAAAAAAATTGAAAATGTAACTTCCAAAAACCTGTTCAGCTCACCGTCTGTTTTCAATAACATTGGTGTCAGGATAGCCAGACTATCCCTTTAAGCCCATTTTTGCCCATTCATAGCTCATGAAGTTTATGTGTGTTCCTTCCTATATGACAAACAGTTGAACATTGTGTAGACATATGTGAGTCATCTTTTGTAAAATTCGTGATGACTATGGGCTCCACTACAGATTGGCAGAAGTGGAACAACTAGGAGGACACTAAGGGGGTGTAAACTCGTATACCATGTTTGATTCATTCTAAATCGTTTATTGGTTGGCCCATCTGCAGTTCAAAGTAGCTCCATTAAGTTTTAACCACATCCATGTAATCTGGCTTTCCATAAACTTTTTTTTAATGACTTTTTGTTATCTTTAAACAAATTCAAGTTAGAATTTATACAATTATACGATTTGCCATCTTACATTTTGTTTCCAGTAGAAATTTGGCCATCAAACGCCTCCCGAAAACTCTGCGAATAGTTTAGCTATGACGTTGCATTAACAAAATACGTCGCTTTCAAACAAGTTACGCCTTTCTTCTGTTCTCTTCCGACGTCAAAATCATATTTAGCCCACGGAGAGAACAAAAAAAATCACATATGTTTCTGATGAAAGGGGGACCAAAGCAGTCGGGTCAAAAGCCAAATTATTTTTGTGGTTTCCGGTTAGACGTACATAATTGGGTTGTGAATTTGACGAATCGCAGATAGACATTTCGCGATGTCTTTAATAGTGCAATTCCTTTTAATCGCTCACTTTCATGACAAACTGACGAGCGCGTTTTGGGGCATCTTGTTTCCATAGCAACCCTTTGGTAAGTACCGAACGCATCGCCCACACAAATGTGAAATTGCCTAGAGATATTGTCAAAGAAATAGTTTCACCCTTTATATTATGATCCTTTCTCGTATCTGTTTAAAGACTCTATTTAGTTTCTTCTATGCTATGTTTGTTTTGTTTTGTTGTGTTGTCGTTGATGAACTAAAATGAGAACATAGCCTAAAGCGTTGCACCAAGCCTCTTTCCTATTCTTCATATATAATAGTGGGGAAATGACTGATCGTGATTTCAAATCTAAAGAATTTACCTGTTACTAATGAATGAATCGCAATCATGGGTGTCGATGATGGGGGGATATATCCCCCCAATATTTCAGGTGGGGGGATGGCCTGTACAATCACCCCCCCCCCAATAATTCACCATAAAATTTTTTTTAAAAAAATGAAGAGAAAAATTAATGATGAGATTCCGATGAGAGTAGTTAATGGTTATTACTCGCAAGATGACCATCAATATACACATTTTGCTATCTCATTTTCATAATACATACATTATGTACGAAGTAAATAAGACAACCGTATATGAGACAAGAATAAATTGAATTCTCGCTCATACGGCTTCATCAGGAATTGATGAATTTATTCAATGTGTTCAATCAACAGCATCATAGAAATGCAATGCGCCAAATGCAAAGACGCAACATCAAAAGCAACGAGCTAAATGTTAAAGCGCGAAGCACAAAAGTAGCAATCTGCAATGCACATCAGACAATCCTGGACAGTGTAAACATAGATGAACTCTGTGACGATTTCGTGATGAGATCGGAGACAAGGAGAACAATTTTCGGACATTAGTATGACTTATAAAATAGTTCACTAGTTGTTATGTTGTTTCCGTTCACCCTTTTTAAAACTCGCGTCATTGTATCTTTATTTTTATTTTTTTCACTCATTTAATTTCCTGATATTTCCTAAAACATTTTTCATTTTTGGAGAAAGATTATTATGTCAGCAACTTATTTGTGACACAACTTATTTTCAGTGGGAAAACTGAATTAAGACAAGGATTAATATAGAAAACAGTACAACGAATCGTCTTCTTTCTCTAATAATATAGCGAACAAGGCAAAGCTGTTAGGGGGCAACTGAATTCAGACGTGGATTAAGAGTAATAATCAAATGAAACGTCAAAGTACACGATACAACAGTACTAATCGTCTTCTTTTACTAATAATTTAATGAAACGTGAAAGCTTCCGCGCTACGCGCGGAATGGGCGAAAATGAATACAGACAAGGATTAAGAGTAATAATTTATTGAAACATTAAAGCTTCCGCGCTTCGCGCGGTAGGGGGAAAACTGAATTCATGAAGGACACGATACAACAAATCGTCTTCTTTCTCTAATAATGTAATAAAAGTGATAGCTTCCGCGCTTCGCGCAAGAATGGGCAAAAATGAACTCAGACAAGGATTAAGAGTCGAGAATGGTACATTTCTTTAATAATCTAATAAAACGTCAGAGCTTCCGCGCTACGCGCGGGGGAAGGGGAACTTGATTCAAACAAGGATTAAGAGTCGAGAATGGTACATCGAATCGTCTTCTTTCTTTAATAATCTAATAAAACGTCAGAGCTTCCGCGCTATGCGCGGGGGAAGGGGAACTTGATTCAAACAAGGATTAAGAGTCGAGAATGGTACATCGAATCGTCTTCTTTCTTTAATAATCTAATGAAACGTAAGAGCTACCGCGCTACGCGCGGAGGAAGGGGAATTTGATTCGAACAAGGATTAAGAGTCGAGAACGGTCCAACTAATCGTCTTTTTTCTCTAATAATTTAGTGAAACGTCAAAGCTTCCGCGCTTTGCGCGGGGGGGGGGGGGGGACTCCCCCTCCCTGCACCCAACCCCCTAGGAACCGCGCTTCGGGTGCTCACTACCGCCCCCCTAAAATTAAATCCTGGCTACGCGCCTGGGAGGGGTGCAACTTGCCACACGCTTCTACCACTTTGGTTGCTTTGATCCATTGCCGAAAATATTTTGTCACCTATCATCCCCCCAACCACGGATACAAATCGACACCCTTGATCGCAATACTTGGAATCCAGCCTGCATACATTATCTGTTGCTATGCCGGGCAAGCCTTCAAGTTATCAAGAAGAACAACCTTTGTTTAAAACGTATGCATAAAATTTGAATATGTTAGTAAACCGGTCATTCCCACAACAAACATCGCAAACTATTCTTTCCCCATTTATTAGAATGGTAGAGTTACATTTTCGCAGGATGACAATCATATCAACATTTTGGTCCTGCAATTTTAAGAAAATGTATGTTCTCTTAAAAAACTTGAAGGGAAAACGGATTTCCAAAGTAATCTCATGCTGCCACAACGGGTCATTAAAAACATGAGAAAAAATAGATTACAACAGTTCATCTAATCAGTTAATCCTAGTACTTTAAACCATTAAATTAATGATATACCACACCACTGATAATCACGCGGCAAATATACTTGCAACAGGATATGCAACAAATTAGGTGTTTGGAAACGGCAATGCAATCAAAGTGCCGGAAATTCTCAAGTGAGCACCCTCAAATCAGATAGGCATTGACTATGTCATCAGGAGAATGGTATCATGAATGCATAAATTTGATTAGTGTTCATTTGATCAATGAAATTCCTCGGCAGGGCATGAACTCGTCACTTCAATTCGAGTGCCGGTGTATGATGGTAGCTATCTAACGAGGTAGGAAAACTGGATGATATCTTTTAAAGGAGAAGTAATATTTTAACGGGGAATTCAAAATCATTATGGTTCAATGAGCATACTTTTAGGAAAATATGAAAGTCACACAGGCTCCGAAAACTCTAGGCAGCATCGTTGTTTCGAAGAGAACAAGGAAGCTCTTTGGTTAGACATCATTAAGAAATCCATCCTTCAGTCATTTAATGAAAAAATAAAATGGAAAGTTTCCATTTTCAGATCTAGAATTTAAAATCAAAGTTTTAAATACTATGGCTTGTGTCCATGAAAGAATGAAAGCCTGATGAAATCATCAAATTATTTGTGAAGTATTATAATCAAAGTCAATATAGAAATGAAGTGAAAATGAAAAATGAATTGATGAATATGTCGGTTTTGAACTCAGCCTAAAGTTAGTTCGATTTCAAGAAAACCGGCCGATGATAACACATCTTCAAATTCTGTAAATTCAGGGTCTCACCATGGACCTACCTACCATGGTCTCACCTCCCTGGTAAACTCGACGGGTCCTAAAAGTCGCCCGTGCCCGTTATATCACCACAAAATCCCCTGCGTAGTTTGCTGAATAGTCCAGATGTATGGGGTAACGATGCAGTGGTGAAGCGTCCGCTCAGTCAAGGGGGTGTGTGGGGGGGGGGGGGGGTGTTACTATATCAATGGAAGAATATTATTATATTACAGCTTACTAGGATTTTCTCTTTCTCTTTATCTGTCTTCGACCCCACCTTTCTCTCTCTCTCTTGCCCTCTCTTTTTTCGTGTTAAAAAATTATTTCCAAAAGACTATTTGCGGACAACAAATAAGAGATTAATAATGTTCCGCAGAGATCGGAGGGGGGGGGTGGTACCTCATCTCAGCTTTGTAGAGACACAATAACCAAAACCGGGTACCCCCACAGTTACCCTTGATTACAAAATTACATATATGCCACATACACAGGGCCCACAAATCCGCAGCGCGTGCACACATCGTTTGGAGGAGGCGCGCGACTTCCGCAGAGCCAACGCAGACGACAGTAGTTCCCATTAGTTCCTCAAGATCCTTGGAAAGAGCAGTAAGGTGAGGGTTAGAGCGCAACCTAGCTATCAAACATTATCTCGCTTCATTTTCCTTCTCAGTTCGCCACAGCCAGCCAGCACACGAGTTTGCTTACTACCAGAACAGACAGGGGGCAATTCCTCAGCTAATGACAGCCTCTCTATGAACCCTGTACCGTAAGCGGCGCGTACCGTAAAGGTATGGACAATCTGATGCATTTTGTGCACTTGGCATTTATCATTCCTACAGCGCCCAGGAATCTCGCCATACCGAAAGCATCCGAAGTGTTTGTTTTTAATTTCCAGCTTTTCTATAAACATGCTAACCTCTTGAAGGTTGTCAGCAGGATACCTATTATCTCCTGCAAGTTTTCTTCCTGATATCCCGCATTCATCCATCGCTGTCATCCGAGCGCGTGCCTAGAAATTCTGCTATAAACAAGAAAATTAATCAGATTTTGGATTATGATGCTGCCATTCTAAGGATGTACGTCAGTTTTCTGTAATAATGTTCAGTATTATTTAGTCAAACTATTTCCCAGTGTATCCGCGATTACCGAGGGATTTCGTTACACAGGATATCTTGTTTTGGAACTGGCCCAATACTGCCTACTCCTTTGGATATATTGTATTATGTATATCACCAAAGTATCTTCAATATATCTTCGACTGAGCTGCTGATGGCCTGCTGCTGCAAATGAAAACGGACAAGGAAGCTTTGACACGGGGTAAAAACAATAATTTACTTGTCATTACTCTTTCATAATTATGTACATGTTGGCATATACAGCCTACAGGAGAATATGTATTTGGGACTTGGGAGTCATTATTAACGTGAAAGATCACATCGTTTGGAAATCCACGCTCAACAAAGTGGAATCACCTCTCAAAAGAGTTAAGTTTCAAGTTTCAAGTTTCAAGTTTATTTATCTTTCTTTCATAACGCACATTACAAATATGATATGAATATAATGGAGTGAACAGAATATGGCGTTACAATAGAAAGATGAGGAGACCTTGGTTGAAAGCAATACAAGGCTTGTGGATTTAAGGTCCCTCATGAATAGTTTATGAGTATGTCCTAAAAGAACAAACTCGTCAGATAAAAATAATGCGTACATTTAAATGCTTACAAAACTAAACTAACTTAACAACTGAGAAAATATTAAACATAAATAAGTACAATATTTAATCATCGCTTATTAGTAGATTTAACTGAGCTCTAAAGAGATATCCATCATGTGACTCCTGAAGAAAAAACATTCTCTGCATGAAGTGAGTAACATTTAGACCTATGGTATGATATAAATTTAAAATATAACTATGAATAGATTACGAACATAATGTCGTCATCGTAGCCATCATGCTTCGCAAACGGAAATACAAGGAGAAGATGGGAAAGAAGATGTTTTAGTCGCTGTCACGACACCTACCCATTATATTAATCATAACTTATTAATGAGGACTATTATGCAATAATCTACTATGATGATTCAACTTTAATACATAGCGTTCATAGTTGTGCGATATTATACTTAACAATTTACATGGACCACCGATTCTACTGGTTGGTCTGGTGTCGGCCTGGTATCGTGTGTCTCGTATGTGTAATGGAAGTAAATTTGTTATTTCATACAAATCCATTGTCACATACATGTAGACATTCCACAGAGCAAACATAATTTTAGTGAAAAGACATGCCCGTTGAATTGACCGGAACAACAACGCTTTTCAGTAGTTCATTTTCGATGCCATGCTACGGCCCACGGGACCGTCAGCACATGCGAACGGCAATGTCGGTCTCGAGGGCCTTCTTAAAGTTATCCTAATTTTCTCAAGACCGTCGGGTCTCGAGAATGATATGTCGCTCTCATGAGCCTCAGGCAAGTGTTCTCGCCTCTCGGGGTTCATGAGGCGAACACGGACATTGTCCGTCTCGTTGGTCGTCGCTCGTCGGTCTAGACTGACCGTCACTGACGGCATACTAGGATGTCCTCTTTTCGGCAAATTCAATTCAGGTTTAGGCTTACTATTCAGAAAGAATCTGTTACGATGACTGGTTATATTTTTTGAAGTATAAACAAGTTTTTAAGCTGCTATCATGTTCTTGAACTAGATAGTTGCTATTTTTAGTTTCAAGTTTGATCCGGCTGTTTTAACTTTATCCACGGCAGTTCACTTCTTATTCTAATTTCCTCTATCCGCATGCCCTCCCCTTCCTGGGCCCCTTCCTTACGCCACCCACTACCCTCTCTCTTTCTCTTCCCTCTCTCTGATCATATATATCTATAATAATATGTATCTCTATATCCCTTCCTCTCTTCAGAGATATATTGTTTCGTAACACAGCTGTAATCCATTCCAATAGTAATGCTACCAAAGATTAATTGCCAAAATGAAAAACAAATCGTGCATGTAAAGAGCATAATTTATTGAGCGGAGGGACATTTCACAATGAACATGTTTAATATTCAAGACAAGTGTATATCCACGTCTTGTAACATTCACAAACCTTCTATGTATCTGGTAAATCACACATGTTTGAAATCACAGGCTTATCTGAATGTGACCCATTTCAAACATGCGACCGTCATGACTTTAATTCTAACTATATTATGGAGACTGAGGGGGTGTAAATGTTTATGAGAGGGGGAGAAAGTAGGAGAAAAGAGAGAGAGAAAAGGAGAGATGATGAACATGGCAAGAGAGTGAAATGTAGAAGAGAAGAATATATATAGAGGGAGACTGAGAGAAAGGAAACAGTGGATCGGAAAGAGGGAGAGAAAGAAAAAATAGACATAAATAGAAAATGTGAATACAGATAAGAAAGAGGGGAAATGAAAATAAAGTTGTGGATGACGGGGAGACTGAGAGGATGAGAAAGTAAAGTTAATTCAAAACAGTAAGTCATTGGGAGGTCTTTAAAATCATGCCCCTATTACCCCAAACATGAATCACATCTCGCTGTTCAACTAAATTTATTTTATTTAGAACAAATAGAGATCCACACGCTATCGTATCAGCCCGTTATAGGCCAAACACTTGCTCTATTTGGCATGGAACTAAGCAAAGACATGTTTCAACTTAAGTACAATTCGGAAATTCGCTTATTAATAACCCTTATTAGGGGAGGAAGCATTGCGTGCGACCGAAACAAAAGCCAATGTTGTCTCTTGAGGTTATCCTGTCTTAAGTGCTTTAGTTCGTATCTACTTTTAAATTCACTTGAGAATTACGATTACCCAGCTTTTAGTGGTATTCATGTAACAAATCGGTGTACTTAGATCATTCTGTTTAATTTGTTAAACAAATCCGGCCAAAATTTAAGAATCCTTTTAATTAGTTTACATAGTTGATTAAAGAAGGGAATTGAATGGACCTAGTACAATGATTTTATGTAGTTCTTGATTATTTAATAAATTAACTGGCGTTTTTAATTGTATTTGGAAAACTAGGGGGGGGGGGTTGCATAGTACTTTTATTACTTGACCTTTCCAGAGTAAGATGGTTTGGAATGCATCCCCATTTTTTATAATTTGACCATATAAAAGAAATAACCCTTCTCTCAATGTAATTCAATATATGAAATTTATCCAAGTTGTGTGTATAGCTCATGCTCCTCAATTGCCTCTACTGGCAAATGTAAAAAAAAACTTTATTTTGGTGTGGTTTTGTTTGTCTGTTTGTCAGACACTCTCAGTAAAACTGTATTATAGCTCTGAAAATTATTAATACATAATAGGCTATCTTTTCATATCTATTGTGCTTGTTAAATTTGTAAATATCACCCCCTCCCCCCACCCTAACCCCTTCACGCAAGTTTGAATTTGAATTCAATGCACCTTTTAGTTTTTCATCGAGGTTAAATCCGTAGTTGTGAACATCTTTTGTTTTGAAGAAAGTGCATTTAACTCGTTGCCTCAGTGATGTTGATGAATGCCAACAGGGGCTGAAATAGGAAGCTTGTTGATTAAAGCTAAATCCATTTTCATCTTGAAGACTTGATCTTCACAATCAGCTGCCTAGGCACCTGTGAGCAAAGAATAGTAACAACGATGATGACGTACATCATCGGGTTAGTCTTGCTTCCAGAAGTAATGCCGAGTAGGACATAGGTGACGGGACACAAAACCGTTAGTTTTTGTCTCGCCTGCGTAGCAAAAAGCGAGACATAGGCGCCGCTTTTCCGGTGACGGCGGCGGCGACGGCGGCGGCGACGGCGGCGGCGGCGACGGCGTCAACATCAAAAACTTAACCTAAGGTTAAGTTTTTGAATTTTTGATATAATTTTTAAAGTATAGGTTCTTAGTCAATGAAACTTGGATTATAGGGTAATCAAGTATCCCCAATCATGTGAGTAGAATTTCAGATCACAAAGTCAAGGTCAAAGGTCATTTCAGGTCAACAGACTTGGACTATGTTGTAGCATCATCATCGAAAACTTAACCTAAGGTTAAGTTTTTGAATTTTTGATATAATTTTTAAAGTATAAGTTCTGAGTCAATGAAACTTGGACTATAGGGTAATCAAGTATCCCCAATCATGTGAGTAGAATTTCAGATCACAAAGTCAAGGTCAAAGGTCATTTCAGGTCAACAGACTTGGACTATGTTGTGGCATCATCATCAAGATTTTCAAAATGCTTCGTTATTTTTCAACCGATTTTGATTCTGATTGTTTCATATGATAGGGCTAGGAAGGGGATTTAAAACTTGTACACAGAATCGTGAAATTCATTATCTATGCTAATTTATGCAAATTTATTTGAAATCACAAAAAATGCTTCTTCTCCTTCATTTCTCGACCGATTTTGATTTGGTTTGCTTTATCTGGTAGAGCTAACTTTGGTACACTAAACTTCTACACCGAATTTTGAAATTGTTCTCCATTAATTAATAATAGTAATTTATGCAAATTTTTTCCAAAAATAACAAAAATTGCTTCTTCTCCCTCATTTCTTGACCGATTTTGATTTGGTTTGCCTTATCTGGTAGAGCTAAATTTGGAACACTAAACTTCTACACAGAATTTTGAGATTTTGCTCCATTGATTATTTATGGTACTTTATGCAAATGAAATGAAATTATGTCCCTTCCAGGGCATCACATTTTTATTTTTTGACCAGTTCAAAAGTGTACCACGATATTTGTTGTTGCGAGATGCGGATGAGCACTACAATGTACGTCATTGACGTTCTGGTTTATCATATTGAATTGCGTTATGCAGGCGAGACCGCCGAGAGCGTTTCCCTTGTTTTTAAAGTAAGAACAAATCGTTATTATTATTTTCATTTCGATTTTCGATCCTATTCGAGAACCGCCTTCAGACTTGCAAACTAAAGAGCCATTTTGTTGCCTTGAGTGTGTTCTTTTAATGTTTTAATCATAAATACATTTCAAAATGAAATATCAGATATCTCTACTCATAGATTACTATTCCCGTAGTCGTGAAAAGGAACACTCAACAATTTCATTCAATGAATTTTCCACTGAAAATATGGAGGAAGAGGTGAAAGGACAAAAGAGAATTTTCCTCCACTAAAAACGAAGAAATAAGGTATTTAGTCAATTTCATGGCTTTGGTAAAAACCGCGTTCATTTTTGTCTGGTTTCAACTTGGTTACTGAAAACATGTTTTCTTCAATTAGCTCAAACTAAAAGTCGGGAACATTTTTTTGGCGGGCATCAAGGATAAGCTTTATCTTACATCATGGCCATTCGTGGAAAATTTAATTAATTTCTTCATAAAAATTTCTTTCCGAGCCAAAAAATATACTGAAGTCTCGTTGGGTGCTTGGGGGAACTACAGCCCCCCCCCCCCGAATTATATCAAATCATAAAATAAGGCAGTAATGACTTTTTATGATCTGAAAAAATAAGACTGGAAAAGGGTACAGTGCCTGGCATTATATTGTAATTATCAGCCCTTAGTGCTCATATTGATCACTGTGAACCATTCTCTCTTGAAACCCCATACAATGAAGTTAGCCTATGACTCATGACAATCTGAGAGTTAGAAACAAAGGCATTTAAATGTCCATTATCTTAGGTCATGTCTCCGTACACATTTGAACTGCGATGTAAATAGACGAGCTCACAAATCGCCTATTTCCTATATTGCTTGAATACCATAGGATCTCAACGAGTTCATTCATTTCTGTAAAGCTTGGGAACACAAGTATATTTCCAAAGGTTATTGCTACTTCAACATGGTACAGGAAACTGTGGATTTATATAGATGGACGGTTGTTGTCTGCAAGGAAATTCAAACAATGCACCGGTCTATTAAGGATATACTGTATATTCTTCTTTACAAGTGAAACAATGCAACACCTTAGAATTGTGTTTGCTGGACTTCTTATGTATCTACTAATCATAGCAATTTAAAGACAAGAGCAGCCTTACAACGGTGCATTGTTTAAATTTCCTCGTAGACAACAACTGTCCACAAAGTAAATCTAAGCCCTGCTCGTGCATTAAATGGACCTTAGTATAGTTTGTTTACAAATTTATTTATTTTTGGTTTGTTTTTATTATGGGTCTCCTGCCATATTTTTTACAATAATGCTTCAGGATGTCTTGGACCCCTATATTAATGCCTACGAAAAACGACATTCGTGCTGATAAGGCTGTTCCATCCCAAAATGGTAAATACGTATAAATATATTATATATATTGTTTTGATTATTTTTAATTTTTTTTAATGATAGAAGATGAAAATAAAAATGAAAGGAAGAAAGTCTTATAATTATCCCAGTCGCACCAAGGAGGCCCATACTAGACCAAAAACAGACTTAACAAAAAGAATCAGATTTAAAGAAATTGCCAAGAATCGGTCGGTTTGGCATCGGTTTAGAGACAGTTCGGCAGTTTGACCGTGGAGCTATTCTCTCCAGTCTGGTTTGACTGAAGTCTAATGAGCTGCAAGTTCTGTCTATGCTTTATCTATACAGGCATGTGGATACAGTTCGATCTTTATCTTCAAGAATACATCTGGAATGTTGAAGAAGACACTCTTATCTTTGTTTACAATTCAGACTAGACATATCAAAGCCTTTAACAGTTTCATGAAGATGAATTAAGTTAAGGGTCAGCGTGCAGCTGACAGTGACAGAGGGTATAAGCGGGTGATGGTTTATGTTTTGTACTTCCCTCCTACCATTATTTTCCATTTTTGTGAGATAGTTCGGACACGTACTTGTGCCCCCTTTCTGGTCCAAGAATCATGGATCCGCCTCAGTATGTGAACGATACTGGTTCACTGACTTCCACAGCTCTTGACACTGGGGCATGACAGGAAAGAATCTACTAAATGGCACTTAGTCCTCATTCATAGTCTGGACAATATTTATTTAAGAGATTCCGGATGTTTCAGCCTCTAGTTTGCAGGAACCAAGCCTTGTTAGTCGTAATGCGTGAGAGAGTGTCTGAAATGTGAGTCTATTAGACTGGACGGTCATAATCATGAACTCCAAGCATAGACCCTGTGCCAAATCTGCTCTCGACACGCAGCCTTTTTACACACAGCTAAAATTCTATAAACATGATTAGTTTAAAGGGCTTTAAACTAATCAGCTGTACATACGACATCATTCACACACAGAAATTTCGGTGCGTTCGTTAATCGTTTCGTGATTAACAACTGCTCTTAAAATGCGCAGAAGTGCCATTGCGCATTGAAGGTCAGGTCATATCAAACAAAGCACACGCTCCATCCAGTTTAAACACGTTTAAACCGTTCACACACAAAATATCAAGCTCTCTAGATACGAACTTCGTATCTGCAGCCTGCTTTGAGGGGCGTATGAATCGCGACTTCGTATCTATCCAAACATCGTATAAACTATGATCACACAGAGAAAATTTTCTTTAAAGGTGTTTAAAACTGTTGAGTTAAACATGTTTATACTAATCATCTCTAGATACGATGAATTTTAGCTGTGTGTGAAAAGACACAGCCAGAGACTGACAGGGTTAGGCTCGGCTCAAGGCTTTATGGAATTGTGTTTAGGTGTCAGATTAGAGTCTTCATCTGCAGACTAGCTTCGATCCGGAGTTAGATTAATCATCAATACTTAATCACCAATTATTTAGTAGTACACATACCCAGGAGACATATAGTTTCCATAAAATAAACATCATTTATTGTGTTACTCTACTTAAGGTCAACGAGTGAGGGATGACGAATTACACTGGTCACTCTAGAATTTGTAAAATTTGTTGACGTTTTCTCTTTTTGTTTATGTTTTTATTTCCATGACTGTAGCTCCTGACGTTATGCAGCTTAGTTCAGTTATACAATTGTATACAAATACTTTTAAACTTATCTTTCTTCGTAATACATTATGAGTTTTTTTTTTTACCTGTTCATGTTGTATTACTAGAACTGGCTATTTCCTGTCATGTATAAAGTAATAGTTTTTTTTACTTGAATGATTTAAAATATTATTGTTGTTATGTAGAAAACTAGAAACGTGTTTCAAATTCTAAAACTTCTCCTATCAGAACCTCGCACACTAAAAACATGATTCTCTAATATCATGAATATGTCTTCAGATATTGACATACCTGAATACCTGAACGTGTTATGTCACATTGATGATATGTTTATATCTATTTAAACTTGTATTTACTTTTGTTGTATTCCTTTGTTATTAATCATGATTGTTAATAAAGTGATTTTGAAAAGAAGAAAATAAAGATATATAATATATATATATATATATGTTAATTAATTGTTTACCTTATTCTTAGGAATGTGCTATGGTAATATTTGTACATAAGTTCAGCGAAAAATTACCATTAATACTCGAATGAGGTCGCAGTATAACCACCAAAAAACACAAATGATCTAAACTTCTAAAGCTTGTTTTGTATAACCTATATTCTTTATATTCTTTGAATGTGATTTGTGATCTAGGTCTGCTATGTTGTTTACATTTAAGGTCATCGGAACAAGACAAATTTGTTTCCGATAGTCCGTCCGGCTGTGTTTCAACCGCAGGTACAGTGTAGATAATAGTGCACTAGACTTGACTGTCTAGAACCGTTATTTATTATTCCAATTTCCATGACACAATGATAATCAGAGAAATAACACATAACATGCACTTTCTGCGAATATATATGACAACACTCCCTTGCCCCCCCCCCCCGGGGAAAAATACTTTAACAATTTCGAGGGCTACTTTTCAAGCTTGTTTGCCAGAAAATAACACTCTTTAATTTGTTTTGCATTGAACTCTAATTATGTAGATTTTTGAGGTTCTTTTATGACTTTCGGGGGCTCTTTGGGGGCATTTCGGGGGCTAATTCGCACCGAGCCCCCGTGAATTTTTCCCTGCCCCCCCCCCCCCCCCCTCTGTAGTGGGTCCAGGATCGCCAGATAGGGGCGGGATCTCGTTGGAAATGTGAACTACTATTTCGTTCACATTGGATTGAGATGGTGGTTCTTCCTCTTGCTTTCTTGTTACTTGTTATTTCGTCTGGTTTAACAGCTCAAAAACATGAAAAGCAGACAGAATTGTTTGGCAAAATCTGGGCAGTGTGGGGTCATGCAGGTGCGAAGCTGTTATCGACCTTCCTTCATATCCGTCTAAAAGGGCATGTAAACGACGGAGGTGTTATACTGCTGTCCTGGAACTGTTTGGACTGGCACGTTCACCATCTCATAAATCGGGAAGATATTGCGGGGCTTCAATAACGCCAAAGAACAAAAAGATCGAGGCCCCTCCGTTACGTAAATACACTTTGTCTTTTCATCCTTGCAACTTAATAAAGATTTTTATACCGTGATAGACATGTGTCAACAAACCTTGCACAGAGCAATGATTCCGTGATTATTGTGAAAAGATTCCGCTTTTCGCGGAATAATCATAATAGTGACACCTTGAACAGGTCGCTCATGTAGCGTAGCACGCCCCCCCCCCCCCCCCCCCTCTACACCATTGAATTATGCAAGGGGGAAAGAAGAAAAATCTTGAAAGAATTACAAGCCCTTCCTTCAGGCCCTATCTCCCTGAGCGGCGAATGCTTGCGAACATAGCGAATTTGGGGTTTCGCCAGGGTTCGTAAAAAGTTGCAAAAGGTTGCAAGAAAGTTCACAAACAGGAGTTTACAAAACAGTCGTAAGCCTTTGCAAACGGTTGTAAAGACGATGTCGCTCTTTGTTTTCGTCAGTTCTCTTTGTTTCGCCAATGCTAGCGACCACGTTACCATATGGTTCCTTTATAAAAAAAATCGCCCCATTGAGTACCAGTAGTTAACAAAAGATCTCAAACGTACACAAATAGTGGCAAAGGATTGGAAAATAGTTGCTAATCTTCGCAAAAACTTTCGCTAACATTTGCTTGGAGTCGCTAATAGTCGCCAACTGCCTTTCGCAAACACTTTCGGAGACATTCGCTCAAACGTTGCTAATTGTCGCTAATACTGAGCGGCGAATGCTTGCGAGCGTTGCGAATTTGGATTAGCCAACTTTTCTGACGAATGTTTGCGAAAATCAACGACTTTAAGTGACGTTAGCGACAATTAGCAATATTTGAGCGAATGTTTCCTAAAGTGTTTGCGAAAGGCAGTTGGCGACTATTACCGACTGTAAGCAAATGTTAGCGACAGTTTTTGCGAAGATTAGCAACTATTTGCCAATCCTTTGCCACTATTTGCGAGTGTTTGAGACCTTTTGCGAACTCCTTGTACTCAATGGGTCGATTTTATAAAGGAACCATAACGTGGTCGCTATAGCATTGGCGAAAAAAAGATAACTGGCGATAGAGAGCGACACCGTCTTACAACCGTTTGCAAAGGCTTACGACTCTTTTGCAAACGCTTACGACTGTTTTGCAAACGCCTGCCACTGTTTGCGGAAAAAAAAGTTGGCAAAGAAAAACAGTATGTATGCGACAATGAAAACTGTTTGCGAACGTTCTTGCAACCTTTTGCAACCTTTTACGAACTCGGGCGAGACCCCAAATTCGCTACGTTCGCAAGCATTCGCCGCTCATTGAGATCATGGAGTTACTGATAGGGCCTTGGATTGTCCAATTCACAGCTATTATACCAGAAGGTTTGGATAGAATATAAGAATTAGAATTCATAGCCTGACAGCTTTTAGTGTGGTACGGTATGTCACTGTAACAGCTCCCGTAGGATTTTTGTGCCAAAGTTGATTTTTTTGCTGTTTTGGCTTCAAAAGGGTCCCAATTGGCCAGAAATGATGGGGTTCAAATTTTCAGACCCCTCCTTCATTTCCTGGGGGGTCCTAGACCGGGAGCCAGGGGGGTCAACCTAGCTGGGAAGGACTCGATTTCCATGTGCACAGATGTAAAGATAGCATAGCTCCACATAACAAATTGACCGTCTGGCATGTTCTAAGTGGTGGGTGTGGCCAGGGGGACGCCCCCACCAAAAAAGTGTCCCTTTTGACGACAAAATAGTATTATGTAATTAATATTTTAAGAAAACCTTGAACCACCATGAGTTGGGTGTCATATGAAAGTGAGTTAAATTATCTACATTTTGGTACCAATTTCAAAGAATTTGGGATTAATTAACATCACAAATTTAAGTAAAAAACATGATTTTGTGATTTTTTTTCGAAAAATTGAATTTTATCAAAAAACATTATTTTCCATATATCAAAATCGGAGAATTGCATTTTTTCATAACTTTCCAGGAATTTGCTTATGTACAACGACAATATCCTGTGCGAGGGAGAGGGTTATATATCGTTTCAATAAAAAGTTATAGCAATCCAAAGTTATTGATTTGATTTCCACAAAAACAACATTTTTGCCTACATGTGTAATAACTGTATGCATATACGTGCATTAGTGTATTAAGGACCTGTTTGGTGTGTTTACATCGAGTTTTAAAGATAACTTTAAACTAAAACCTCTAATCACCATGTATTTGAGTTCAAAAGATTGATAATTAAAATACCTTCATTCTGATATCAATTTCAATGAGTGATGTAGTGTGTGAAATATAAATTTTGAGCCAAAAAGGTGCTTTATTGTAGATATTCCTCTGATTTTTGCCAGTATATCGGTATATTAACTGGACAAAAGTGATTAGACATTTAGTAGTGCAGAAATTTCAAAGGATTAAGAGCTGAGTGCAATTGATAAGTTCTTCTCCTGTACTCTGGGATGTTTCAGGAAATGTGGAAATTGGCAGTTGCCTCCCCCACCCACCCCCACCCCGCCCCTTCCAGCCGCTTGTCATAATCTTGCCAATGCCCAAGAAAAGTTAGTTCATTGATCAACATGAATATAATATAATATCGCCATGTTTGGTTTAATGGTTTATTTTGCCTGACTACTGAGAAAACACGTGTATGCTTGTAAGCAACCAATACTCCGCATAATTCATATTGTGATAAGATTAGAATGACATAAACTTTTCTCAAAAAATAGTTTCGGCTAGGTATGCAAAGTTATTTTTTCTCTCGATTACAAGTAATTCAGTACAAAAATCGAAGGAACATTATGAAACTACTTGATTCGATTGAATCTCAGTTTTAGTCTTTGTGTGTTTCAAATAGGAAGTTCCACAACTACAATTAAGATCAATTTGAAATCTTTTCTGCTTAGCCATGAATAATTTAAATTTTTGAAGCCAAAACAACAACAACAAAAAATCAACTTTGGCACAAAAATCCTACGGGATTACATACCATACCGCACTATTTACTCTGTGTAGGCTTAAATGACAATGAAAAAAAAGATTTCGAATGACCATAAGTATAGCGGTCATATCCGTCATGCAGTGTGATACAACTGGCGCTTAGACATTATTAATTTATAGTCAGGCTGCCAAGGTAACAAGCGATGAAGCATAGAGTGATAAATGTAGATTGATGTCTTGCTAAAGGACGTTAGTGCTCGGCTAGGGTTTGAATCCCGTATCATGTGCTCTACAGTCCTGTCACTTATACACTAGACCACATCAACTTTTCTTTAACGTTGTTTGCCATCGACCTTGAAACCATCATGATTTTAGATTTAGAGACAGGTGCTGTGTGAAAGGTGATAGACTGGTAATATTTTAGGTAACGTAGGAAAATGCAGAACAGAGTTATCTGTGATCTTTTCACCTTACACTTTAGGAGGTATCTGGAAAAACCACCACACCAAATTTGAGCTTGTCAACCATTTTCTTCTGTTTGTGTAGATCAGATAATGTGCATGTTGCAATATTTGAGTAGATGTATGTTCAATGGTTTTGGTTAAAATAGTAGCTGCACCGTCAGTAACACCCATTGCTTTTGCGTTGCTTTGTTTTTGGCATTGATTTTATCATCTATGACCGTTTTTTGTACAAATCTATTCATGAAGGTAGTATTATCTGTGTTTGTACTTTTCCATCGAACCCCCAAAATAAGGAAGTGCATTCCCATCTCTCAGTATCTCCCGTCCTCTCCTCCTCCCCCTCTCCGCCCCCCCTTCTCTCTCTCTCTCTCTCTCTCTCTCTCTCTCTTCTTTTCGTCGGCTGTTCTATCGGGTCAATGTCGCTATTCATAAGGTCCGCTATTCATAAGGTCCGCTATTCATAAGGTCCGTTATTAATAAGGACCGCTATTCATAAGGACCGCTTTTCATAATTGGAGAAAAGGGTCATTATTCATAAGGTTCATTATTCATAAGGACCGCTATTCATAATCAGAGAAGAGGGTCGGTATTCATAATAAGAGAAGAGGGTCGCTATTCATAATGCAAAATCGGGGTCGTTATTCATAAGGGTCGCTATTCATAATAGGAGAAGAGGGTCGCTATTCATAATACGAAATGAGGTTCGCTATTCATAATAGGAGAAGAGGGTCGCTATTCATAATAGGAGAAGAGGGTCGCTATTCATAATAGGAGAAGAGGTTCGCTATTCATAATAGTCCATCTACTCCTATTATGAATAGCGACCCTCTACTCCTATTATGAATAACGAATCCCTACTCATATTTTGAATAGCGAATAGCGACCATCCACTCCTATTATAAATAGAGACCCTCTACTCCTATTATGAATAGCGAACCTCATTTCATATTATGAATAGCGACCCTCTTCTACTATTATGACTAGCGACCCTCATTTCGTATTATGAATAGCGACCCTCTTCCCGTGTTATGAATAGCGACCCTTATAAGTAATGAACCTTATTTCGTATTATGAATAGCGACCCTCTCGTCGTATTATGAATAGCGACCCTGATTTCATATTATGAATAGCGGTCCTTATGATTAATGACCCTTAATATGAATTATGAATAGCGCCCCTCACCTCACGTTATGAATAGCGGTCCTTATGATTAACGAACCTTATTTCTTTATGAATAGTGACCCTCTTTTGCCATTATGAATAGCGGACCAGGAAGTACGGGAATTTACACGTTATGAATAACGGTCCTTATGAATAGCGGACCTTATGAATAGCGGTCCTTATGAATAGCGAATAGACCCCGACTAGTCCATCCAATAAGTTATAATGCTTCAGCCTAACAACTCCTTGGCCCATCTCTACATGTTTGCAGATGTACGTTGTTTGTCATCCTTCATGTCATGATGTCCATTGGACATGTTGGATAGAGTATACGAATCTGGAACAGATTTATGGTGATGAATGCTAGTGATAGTCGCGAGCTTCCGACCAGTCGTTAGTTGAACGTACTGTGATGAACAGGAAAGGGAAACGTTCTTGACTCCTTTTTGGCCTGAGTGAAGTCCATCACGAACAATAAAACAAAACAAGAGGTCAAAATAAAACGAATTACCCAGATCCCCAACAAGGAGACGCGATGAGAGCTAACTACCGAGTGCCTTTAAAATACATTATTTAGGTATAACATGGAATAACTAAGGGTAGCCCCCCCCCCCCTTCCCCACCATCCCACTATGAATGTTGGAAAAGGTCGTGAATAAAGAACTAGCATATACCTTCTCGTCATGGGTTCGTCTCACTCATATATTTGTAGTCCTTATCCGTTAGCAAATACACAGTGGTAACAGTAATGTACTAATTGCACATGATAAATCGTAGGATATAGAAAGATAAATACTAAAGAGAGGCCTATGATAGTTTTTGGCACTACGCAGTTGGGAACATTGTTTCGTGATGAAAATAAAGAAAAGAAATATATGCCCATAGCAAAGTGAATAGGTGACTTCCGTCGTCACATCTTCACCCCACTGCCCCTGTTCTAAATTTGTATGCCCTTCCATTTAATGTAATTGTACCCCTTACGTTACAAAATAAGAGTTCGAGGGTAAGTTCACTATTATGTGATAGAGCCTATAGAGCCTTTTAGAGGCCTACAAAGTTACATTTGGGATCAAACATGCAGGAAAGCATGTCTGCGTCATTGTCCTGTGTGTCTCTTTCGTTTGTGGAATATAAATGTATATGGGAAGATAATTGAGACGGGACACGGCTTTTCAAAAGGGAACACGCTGTCTATTGAAAGGACTATTTCAAAATATGATCTTGATCTTTTGGGATTTGTTTAACGACTATGGGTCATAACTCATGAAACCGTCAATAATTTTGTTAAGTTAGCTCGTTTAAAGTCAATGCTACAATTCTTAATTTTAGAAAAACTAGTATATTGAAACAAGTTTTGCTTCAATAGCTTTTTCTCAAGAAATAATACACTCATAGTTGATCATAATTATGTCCCCACCCCCACCACATCTCATCCCGAAGTGTTAATGTTCGTTTTAAGAGCCTACTTATTTTAATCTAGATTATGTAGACATTTCTGTTTTGTTCTGCTTTGTTGTAGCCTATAATAGGTATGAACTTGCCATATAGGACTGTGAATTTGACACATTTCACGTGTGAGTTTCTGATTTTGTTTGTTTGTCTAAGGTTATAGTAATCCGGTAAGTCAGTGTGATTCCCTTTAATGTATCTACGGTTAAGTGTTGTTAGTAAAGCCGACCCCTTACTAGTATCCTGTCAGTATGTCACGTTTAATTATATCCCCTCCTTGACAATGATCCCTTAACCACACGCTGTATGTCCGTCAGACTCCCGGTCTGTACTATAGCCCTTTTCTTGCCTCCACCATGGGCGTATAAGACTCCACCACTACAAATATTTAGTAGACCTGAATCTGTGAAGGTTCAATATCATCTCATCTCCGTGGTGTGTGTGCATGTAACACGTTTGCGAAGACTCTCCTGAAATCAACTCGAGAACAATTTCATCGTATCCCACAGAAACCATGTTAGGGTTACGTAATACATGAAATACATCATTGTAAATATGCGCGCACATTCTGCATTTTGATAGGTGATCAACGAGGCTGTGAAAATTACCTGAAGTATATCCAAAGAAAGTCCTTGTGATTGGTGTCCCGCAGTATTGTACTTGGCCGTCCCCTTCGGTGAACTTTTTGTTCAATCTACTCCACGATCCCGGTCAATGTCATCATTGTATATATGACTTCAAATGACCTTTCACTGGTCACCTCATATCGTTATTGTTATTTTGACCTGGCTTTCGGGTCAGGACGATTTTCTAAATCTGACATGGATTTTTTTTACCCGAGGACTTTAGTTTAGGTTCTACATGCTGTATCATTTGTATGGGTGCGCAAAAAACAGAAGTTATTGACTGAGAGTCTAATTATGCAGGGAGAGTCACATCTCCCTGATATATGATTTCTTTCCCCCCCCCCCCTCCCTTGCAACTTTTTCACGCAGGTGATGGCACTTGCCAAATAAAGTTGAAATCACATTTACACACTAAGAAATAAATGTTCAAGGTTGCTACAATAGCAGCAGCCTCTGACAAATACGCGTAGGTGGATGCAAATCTGCACCCTTTTGTGAAAAATACGGCATGTGTGATTTCAGTAGACAGGATTGCATGTTCTAAAGTGTGTGGTGAATGGTGATCAACTTATTCATACTACCACCCCATCCTCAACCTATTACCACCCCCCCCCCCCCCCCTCCCTTCGCACAATCACAGTTCAAAAGTTGGTAATATGGTCGTTGAAAATCTCCGAATAAGACGAGTAATCGGAGTACATCTTTAGATCATTCTTTGAACCATGGACCTGAACTATAGACCCTCCTAAAATATTCAGCACCACAATGCGTGGTGCTCTTACTTTTCCCAGTATATCCATGACCAAGATCCATGACCATGTAGCTACACGTGTGAAAATCCCCTGTGTATCAACCACAGCCTTAAGTATGCTCTCATGTGATTCCCTTAAGTACATGTATAATGTTTTCTTGGTTGTGACTATATCAATAGGAAGTAACACGTCTTTAATTCATAGCTTTCATTAGAGGCTTCCTGTGGGAGGAATCAAGTTAAAAAATAAAAAAAATAAAAAAAAATCAAACAGAGCACCGAAAGGTGGACCTGTGCGCTATAAAAGTAGCCCACTATTATTATTATTATTATTATTATTATTATTATTATTATTATTGTGTTGTTTTCTTTGAGAATGTATAATGCCTCTCTCGGCCTAAATATGTAGTCTTTGTTTGGGTTGTATAAAGTAAGGAATTCCATGATAATGTAGATAATGTGATTTCATGAAATCTGTTTAAAAAAAGGATTATTATTTTTTTTTATTTTTTTTAATAATAGAAATTAAATAATAAATAATAATGTTATTATGACTAGATAATATATTCAGATAGATATTAAGAGATGAACATGTTCAAATATTATGTTTGGGGTTATACTTATATGAACTTATCATGTTAATGTGTTGTTTCTGTAACCCAATTAGCATAGATTGGTGGTAGTTTTTCATGAAATGACCATTTAAGTAGATCCACAGCAGGGAAAAATTACTTTTAACATTTCGGGGGCTACTTTCAAGCTTGCTTGCATGAAAATAACACTCTTTGATTTGTTTTGCATTGAACTCTATGCAAAATTTGGGGGCTCTTTTAAGATTTTCGGGGGCTCTTTTGGGCATTTCGGGGGCTCATTCGCCCCGAGCACCCGTGTATTTTTTCCCCTGATCCACAGCGATAGACAAAGCGATGGATACAAATTATTAAATGCATTGGTGGGAGAGGTAAAAGAGACACTCCTTGATGGCACGCCCAGTCTCTCAACACATATGTCGATAAACGCATCAAAATGACAACTATTCTTTATTATTGACAATAATAATGAAACTAGAGAAGTTTACCTCCAGACGATCCGTATCATTTGCTCTATCTTGGGGATTCAAGTCTCAAACTGCGGATGAATATGATATCAGATTTTGGAAAATATATGCGATGTTGTATACATCGTAGAATTAGGGCATCTCCGATGTGACCTTTCAACTGTGATATCATCGAAGAAAAATTGAACAAGAGAGCCGGAATCTTCACCCGTGAGGGCATGTATAGGAGGTGGAGGAGTAAGTCCTTACAACCCACCAAAAAGAAAGAAATTAAATGAATGGCAAAAGAAGAAAAAAAGGAGAACAAGAAGAAGAAGCAGAAGAAGCAGAAGGAGAAGAAGCAGAAGAAAAAGAAATGGAAAGGAATAGAAAGGAAAGGAGAAGGAAGAAAAGGTATATAGGCCTAATTGAAAAGTAGAACATGGAATGAATACACGATTTTTGACAATCTCAATGGAGCCTGGAGGAGAGTGGCAAAAAACATGTAAAATATGAAATTACTGTTGAATCATTAGAAAGCAACTAAGTATAACATATCTGAAGCGGGTGAGCGGAAAGTACGGTCCAATGAAGGAGTATGAAAAGGGAAGGGTTGCATTTCTCCTTCAAATGAAGAAATAGACGTGTATATGAACATTGGGGCAGAAGGAGGAAGGTATTTGCATGATGAAAGGGAGAATAGAGTTCAAGTAACAACTACTCAAGTTGTATATATCAATCTTCACCAACTACTTAAAACTCCCTTCCTCCTACAGATACCATCAATATATAATTTGATGACTTCAATCAGTGACTGATGAGAGGATAAAATGTAGTAATGACGTACCATTGGTGTGGGGGAAGGACTTACATCCAGTAACAACCCGAACAGTTGAAGTTGAGAGAGAGAGAAACAAAAATGGGGAGACTAAAAGCCTTCAGACAGTAAAAGAGAAATGTATAGGGTCAGGGAATAGAGGAAAAGATCAAGAACAAGCAAGTTCATCCTGAAAATGAAAAAAAAAATCGTGGTGCGTGTCAATACCGAGTCGACTCATTTCATTCAATAGGCGAGTCAAGCCATAAAACAGACCATCGCAAATAATACCCTGGCACGCGAACCGTCGTTATAAGTAGTGACATCTTGAGTGACTAGTACGGAGGTGTCAAAATAATATAAAGATATGTCTTACGAAGTTACGGTTCAAAGAAGAAACAAATATATGTGTGAGTCATATACCATCACTACTCACTCGTTATTGCGATTGTTCAGTGTTAAACATACTAGTAAAGTGGTGTTAATCGATTGTGATTTGATGTTTTTAATACACTGTTGGTCATAAATGGTGGAATAATTATTTTTACCCCAATTTATGGAATGATTTTGACAATGATTTATTCCTAATAAATCTAGATAATGGTATACGTTCTCAGATTTTATTGAATAATAATTTGTTAGTGTTTGTTTTTCGTGACCGCTAAAGCATGTGTATGCTACTATGCTGATCAAATATGGGGCCTACGTCCTTGAGTCATAACTGACAGTAATGAGGATTAATGCCTCATAAAGGGCACTAATATAGCACATCGACACGGTTTTGATCATGGGGGCTCACAGTAGCGAGACCAGTGCTTAGCCACGGAACCACGACTGTACGCAGCGGGGGCTAGGGTACGTCGCCGCCCCCATAAATACAAAACAAACAAAAAATGCAATAAGTTATCAATAATTCATTGCATTTTGCCCCGACCCCTAACATTAAACAAATCCTCTATGTGGGCATGCCTTGAACCATAATTCATGGCCCTACAGAGGAATTTTTTCCTGTTGGGGACCGGGGGAAAATGCAATGAATTATTGATAATTTATTGCATTTTCTTTGTTTTTTGTATTTGTGGGGCGGCGACGTACCCTAGCCCCCGCTGCGTACAGTCATGATTCAGTGGCTAAGCAATGACCTCGTTACTGTGAGAATAAAAACCGTTTTAATAAGCTATATTAGTGCCCTTTTGTGAAGCATTAATCCTCATTACTGCTTTAGCGGTCACGCAAAACAAACACTCGCAAATTATTATTCAATAAAATGTGAGAATGTATACTATTATTTAGATCTATTAGGAATAAATCATTGTCAAAATCATTCCATAAATTGGGGTAAAAATAATTATTCCACCTTTATGACCAACAGTGTATAAATAATATATACTACCGTGGTCATAACAAAATTCACCCGTGTTCGAATAGGGGTTTGCGTCCCAATCTCGCATTTATAGGGTAAGAAATGGTTTCTCTGTACGTCCATAATAAACAAATAGCATAACCCGCGTTCAATCTTTCATCTGTTTAAGCCATTTCTGACCACGTTGCGGTATGGTCGAGAAAATAAAGCAAATTTTTATGCCGCTATTAAAATGTCATTTATAGCCCCCCGAAGCATATAATAATTCTATAATATTCTATAAGGAAGAAAAGCAAATGCCAAACATGTTATGATCTGCAGATAGGTATTGGTATGGTAGAGAACTTAGGGGAGAGAGAGAGATATATATATATATACATACAGAGAGACGGGGGGGGGGTACAACGAGGGGGCGGATAGATACTTTGGATTTAAGAATAAAGGAAGAGTGAGCTCCTTGCCCTTGGTATTTCGATGATGTATCCGTCTCTTATGAATCTCTCTTGCGTTCTATCGTTCTTAGGCAAACCTCCCTCTCTGTCTCACTCTCCCCCCTCACTCGCTCTCTCTCTATCTCTCTTCACCTCCCCACCCCTACCCCCTCTATCTCTCTCTCTCTCTCTCTCTCTCTCTCTTATCTCTCTCTCTAGCTCTCTTCAATGCTGGGAAGGATAGTTATGCAGTACGAGAGATGGATATACTGTGAAGTTTGCAATTTATATCAAAAACAAAAAGCAATTGACTCAATGTTGCTGAAGATCGCATGCACTGCCCACATCTACTGGTGTATGGGACGTACTACACACAAACGTTTGATCCAGACTCTTCAGCTATGTTATGTGTTATTTTGAATACGAGGGCACCATACCTTTTCAGGAGACATTTCTACTATGATGTTCTTCCCGTGTTCTTCCAAGCTGGCATACAGATAACCGTGAACGAGAAAGCTGACAACTCATTTTTCATCTTATAATATCTTAACCTTCTTTAAATGTAAATGGCTGTCACTGCAAATATACAGCTCAGCTGGTTATATCTTCTTCAGTTTTATATGATTCTGTGACATTGGAACCTCAGATTCGTTGATTTCATGTGGAGATAGAAGTAATTTGATTTGGTTTGATCGGTCGTCGTGGATTGCAATTTACACTGAGATATGTGTGAGAAATATGAAATCTTCGCACAAGTCACAGTGAGACGAGACGAGAGAGAGAGAGAGGTAGAGAAAGTCAAAGAGAGATAGAGACAGAGGGACCGAGACAGAACTGGAGAGGGGGAGAGGAAATCACAATACCACAAACTATGACTTGAATTACATGACAGTGGAGGCAAAAGAGATGTAGCATAGAGGAATGAAGGATTTCTAACTATCGACTTGGATTCCTCGATTGGTCTGCCAACTATATGAGCCATCGTTAGTGACTCGATAGAAATAATAGAGGGAGGGGGTCTCGCAGAAATCGCGTGCCACAATAATGTTTGATAGAGGAAGTATTACAAATTTCCTGCGTTTTTGTCTGGGGCAAGTTCAGGCTGTCTTTCTGTATTAGCTGTTGTATCAAAGAGATACTACACGACGGTAGCACTAAACGTTCTCAGTTGCTAGAATAGCCTAGCCAACAATAGATTCAGGATGTTATATGAAAATTAACGTGGCCCCTACAGATATATATACACACATATTTTACTAAAGGCGTCATTAGACGGACATTTGGAGTGAAAAAGTGAGTTATTAAGTAGACATTGTCATTAGGAGGACAATAATTCTACAGACAGGTTTTAGGGTTTTAGGGTTAGGGTTAGAATTTTTATGATTTTCACTTAATATACCCGATAGGGTTCTCTCTCTCTCTCTCTCTCTATATATATATATAATATATATATATATATATATATATTATGTGTATATGTGCGTGCGCGTGTGTGTGTGCGCGTATGTGTGTGTGTATGTGAACGACACAGACCTACAGGGTCAATGATCAGTCTGTTTAGGTGCATGGTTATACAGTAGTAATTTGGGTTAAAGGGACTTGGTAACATTGTTTAGGTGAGAGAAAATCGTGCTAAGGTAGTGAATTCAATGTTAGATGTACAATTTAAGATATTCTGAAAGTTTGAGTGAAAATAGACCATTATTGATGATACGAGTTGGGAAAAACTGATCTGATCGTTTCCTTAATTTTCCAGACTACATTATTATAATTTATTAATAATTAAATTTGAGCTGAATGTAAATCGACAAAAAGCAATGAATTGGCTCTATATACCATTCCAGACATTAAAATGTTGACAGATTTTTAAAAGCCTGTTTTATGGCTTATTTTCATGGAAAAACGGTTGGAAAAATTCACAAATTGGTCGGGAGAATTTACTGTTACAGAGGGTGTTGCACAGTGACGCCTTCAAAGACGACCATAAATATCTTTATGGTTTGACATTTTTTTGTTCAGTTTTTATTTGCATGTTCGAGGGTTAGTACGGTAAAAGGAATATAATAAGTATAATTTCATACAAAAGTTACGCAGTTTTTCATCAACCTTCAACAATGTTACTGAGTCACTTTAAAGTAAATGTTTTCTGATACCTTAGTCACACCAACGAGACTGACAAAAAGACCTATTAAAACATAACATCATCCCTAAATGCCAACAAAATTGGTCGGTTTAGAGTCGTTTTGGCTGTGTAACTAAGGTATAAGGTCTCAATTCTACATTCATTCATCCCAAGGACAGGTCTTCAAATCAAGAATTTACTCGCTCTAAAAACGCTCGAGTTCATTATTAAGTATGTACTATGTAGTAACTTTAATATTCGTTATTCATAACATCATTATGATACAGTTTATCGTGATATTATTATCTAAGTGTCATATTTAAGTCGCATTTATTCTCATTTCTTTCCAGATATGTTTGGAAGCGACCAAGAGTAGCCTAGCATCATCACAAACAGCCCGTCATATCGTGAATTGTTTTGCTGCCTACACATTTCTGTCTTTCCTCGGAACGAATGCATTGCTGACGTCGGCCGCCTGAGGACGTGCGTCATATTTGATGTAAATGCAATCTTGACCGTCTTCAGAGGGAGCGCCACTCGTTGGAGAAACGACCCTCAAAATGGAGAAAAACGCCATTATTTTTTTTACATCAGCGTCCAAGCGTCCCTTTTCTAAAAACGGGATTCTTCTCGCCTGTGTTTCATTTTTATTCTTAACTACATTCTTTCTGCTGGCCAATGATTCACATGCTACACTATATTCCCGAAGACATGACTTACCTCTCACAAACAAGGATAGAGGACACGATGCAAACTATTCAAATCGAGTTACAGTTGCTAATGTTTCCTGCGGAAGATTAACGATAGACCATGGTTGCTATCAAATAGTCCAGGACCAGCCACCTCAATTTATGCTCAGGAAGTCTTCAGAATTACGTCTACTCAACTGCTCGAAAAGGGCGCCCTCCACGATCGTAATAGGGACCAAAAAGAGTGGCACGACAACGCTTAAGAACTTTCTTAGCTTTCATCCAGATGTCGCGTTTGCTGAGAAAGAGCTCAAGTTCATCAATAACCACGATCTCGTCACATTGGATGAATACAGCTCATTAATGCCATACTCGACACCGCACCAGGTGACCATGGAAAAAACACCAGGATATTTCATTCGCCTCGTGGTGGCTAAACGTCTGAAAATTGCTATTCCAGACGTTAAGTTCATCGTCATCATCCGCGACCCCGTCAATCGTGCTATTTCTGATTTCGTACACATGAGATACGTAGATGTAACGCGTGTTGATGGTGCGAAGCTGCTCCATAATGAACCCAAATATGGGAATAAAATCAGGTACGAAGCTTATGAAACATTCAGGGAGTCTGTCCTCTTTCAAAATGGCACCGTCAAGGACTATAATTCACTCGTCGACTCCGGTATCTACGTCAAATATTTTCGCCAGTGGCTGCAGTACTTTCCCTTAGACCGGTTTCTGGTCCTTGACGGAGAAGAATTTGTCAAGGATCCCACTCCGACCATGCACCGTATAGAATCCTTCCTGAGTATCAGGCAGTTTTTCACCGAGGACCACTTCTACTTTGATGAGCAAAAACATTTCTACTGTTTGAAAGAACCCCTGAATACTTGTATGTCGAAAGGGAAGGGGCGCCCTCATCCGCAGGTGGATGATTATGTGATCAACAAATTGAGTGAATTCTACAGGCCTTATAACATGGAGTTAGAAAACTTGTTAAACAGAACGTTTCCATGGTCATGACATCGAATGTAATGTAAATAAGTGTAGATTAGTCTTCGTAAGAATGTTGGTAAATATTCTCCTATTTACATAATATGATTTTGTGAGGGGCTCAACAAATAATTAAAATGGTGTGGGTACTGACAATATCCCATGTACGGGCTCCATGTCACATACATCACGTTGTAACTATAACTATACCTGTATTAAAGCAAGGTATGTGCACTACTTCAGATTGTTATAGGATGTGAGGAAACAACCACCTAAAACGTTTTGAGAATTTATGCCTACTAATGAAAGAAAACACCTTGTGAAATACTTTTCTTTAAATCATGTCTTTTGTTGGTAATTTTGGTGATTTTTCATAATGCAAACAGGAAAAGTATAATATTGAAGAAAAAATTAGTAATACATGAAATAATATTCATTCAAAAAATAAATAAAAAACATGCACTGCGATGGGTATTACTATGAGCTTCCCTTGAAAAATAGATATGCCTTTGTAAAGTCAATGTTGTGAATTTGTTTATAGTTGTAGTTTCGTACTGTCGAGCAATGCTATTCTGATTGTTATGACATGTTTAATATAAACGCTGATCACTCCCTTGCTCCGCCGACATTTGCTCCGGGCTTTATTTCGTCAAACTCAAAGGAATAGAGTTATGGTAAGGGTTGCAATTCGGTTTTAGGTTAGGTTTAGGGTTAGGGGTAGGTATAGCGTTTGACCAGGTTAAAGTTTAGGATTTACGTCAATGTAGGAAATTAAACGCGGAGCGATTGTCACCGGAGCATGACTTATCATACAACCTCACAACTATCCGAATCAACATTTTGTGACTGCTTATTGTTAATGTCATGAAGCGCGGGAAGTATGTTTCATGTCACATCAAACATGCAACATGAATCCAGTGAACGTTCGACCGCAAATTTTGAAAAATCAAGGTGTATATTATTATTTGGGGGATTTCAAAATTCGCCTATTTGAAAATACAAACACGCCGAGTTAAGTATTTATCGATACTATACATTCAGAAATATGTACATATTATCTCAGGGAATTTATATCGTCGAGACATAACAGTGTATAGTGTAATATGATTAGCTCAAGCAAATGTCATGAACTGAAAGGGACCCCTCCCCCTCCCCCATCCCCAAAGGAAGAGGCAAAACAGGTGTTTTTGGTCTAGTGGAAAAGTTTTGTTGATTACAAGATGCGGGGTTCAAATCCTTGAACGGCACTAAGGTCGTCCCGTGTCAGGTATAAGAGAAATTACTTGAATGCTCCTTCATTGGTAAGGTATGCCAGTTCACTTCTATGCTGCATAATAATGTATGCCACAGGATAAGGGATCTTGATTTTGGTGAGTAGAAAAACATGATATACTGACGTAAATCAATATTCCCTTCTTATTGGGATTTCTTATTAAATGGTTTTAATTATCAACACTAGCACCCCCTCCCCCTCAGTTAGCCCATGAATTGAGATAAATACGAATGGTGTTTTAATTTAAAATATAAGCGTCCAATGTTATACGGCTTTCGTAGAATTACACATTTAGACTCTCTAACTTGTCCTCATTTGAGCTGTTCATGAACTAGGCCAAAAGGCTTAAAACTCACATAGTTATAATGGATGGTAACTCTTATATTGGTGAATCATTGCCTTTGAATCTGACCTATGAAAGCCTATTATTTTGATTTGCAATGTTTATTATTAATTATGTGTGTTAATATTATGAGCTTATCCCAGTACATGTGGGGAGAGTCTGACAGTCTTTTCAGGGTTGATTGAATTATGTCACCCTTCCTACTACTATCCATGGTGCCCATTGTTGCAGTGATTATGCCATTTCGCATGTGCAGGATGCCTGAGTAGGGGGAACATGTTGAAAGGAAATCTTTGAATATACATTTAGATGGAGTAAGGGCGAGATGGGGAATTAGTTAAGACATTGATTTATTATACTCATAACAATACTCTTTTGCTATTTTCAAAGCCCGTACGGTGTATTTTCCTTATTCGAACATCATTTTGATGTGCAATATTTAGGGACCATCGTTTATGTCTTGGCAAATTATATTCATGTACTTTTTAATACATAATATCGTGTGATAATGCTCATGTGTGAACGTGTCTATCATGTTTATTATGTTAGTATGTACTATGTACATGTGCGGATTCAGGCGGGGCCCAGCCGGCGCATTCCCCCCCCCCCCCGGCGTTTTGAACATATTAAGGGAAAAAAAAGAGAAAAGGGGGAAAATAAACTTTACAATAACAAGTAAGGGTTACACGTTAAAGTGTTGGTACTGCGCTGCCCTTCATTAAGTGGTGTGTACGCGTAGGCACCCTAACTTTCAGCCGGGGCGCGTTATTTTTTTATGCGGCACAGATTGGGGCTTTTTTTAAAAAGGGGTCTTGATTTACAGACTAATACTGGTCGTGTGCGTACTAGACAGTATAAGTAGCAGAGGTCTGTTTTTAATAGTGTTACATGTAATCCACTACCGCGTGGAAAATCATTACATCAACAATTTAAATCAAATTGGAAATCTGAAGAGGAGGCAGCACGTCAATAAGGAGAACGTCCCATGTCAGGTATAAGAGAAATTACTTGAATGCTCCTTCATTGGTAAGGTATGCCAGTTCACTTCTATGCTGCATAATAATGTATGCCACAGGATAAGGGATCTTGATTTTGGTGAGTAGAAAAACATGATATACTGACGTAAATCAATATTCCCTTCTTATTGGGATTTCTTATTAAATGGTTTTAATTATCAACACTAGCACCCCCTCCCCCTCAGTTAGCCCATGAATTGAGATAAATACGAATGGTGTTTTAATTTAAAATATAAGCGTCCAATGTTATACGGCTTTCGTAGAATTACACATTTAGACTCTCTAACTTGTCCTCATTTGAGCTGTTCATGAACTAGGCCAAAAGGCTTAAAACTCACATAGTTATAATGGATGGTAACTCTTATATTGGTGAATCATTGCCTTTGAATCTGACCCATGAAAGCCTATTATTTTGATTTGCAATGTTTATTATTAATTATGTGTGTTAATATTATGAGCTTATCCCAGTACATGTGGGGAGAGTCTGACAGTCTTTTCGGGGTTGATTGAATTATGTCACCCTTCCTACTACTATCCATGGTGCCCATTGTTGCAGTGATTATGCCATTTCGCATGTGCAGGATGCCTGAGTAGGGGGAACATGTTGAAAGGAAATCTTTGAATATACATTTAGATGGAGTAAGGGCGAGATGGGGAATTAGTTAAGACATTGATTTATTATACTCATAACAATACTCTTTTGCTATTTTCAAAGCCCGTACGGTGTATTTTCCTTATTCGAACATCATTTTGATGTGCAATATTTAGGGACCATCGTTTATGTCTTGGCAAATTATATTCATGTACTTTTTAATACATAATATCGTGTGATAATGCTCATGTGTGAACGTGTCTATCATGTTTATTATGTTAGTATGTACTATGTACATGTGCGGATTCAGGCGGGGCCCAGCCGGCGCATTCCCCCCCCCCCCCCTTTGGCGGCGTTTTGAACATAATAGGGAAAAAAAAGAGAAAAGGGGGAAAATAAACTTTACAATAACAAGTACGGGTTACACGTTAAAGTGTTGGTACTGCGCTGCCCTTCATTAAGTGGTGTGTACGCGTAGGCACCCTACCTTTCAGCCGGGGCAAGCAACGGACTTCCCGACGGTGTTCAGCTAGGTGGAGGGGGGTGGTCAGGGGGCACATCCCCACTCAGACACCCCCCCCCCCCCCCACCCTTCCGCGCAACGCAAGGGCGGAATGCTGCGCTAACGCGCCGCTCCTTTCCGTCTTTCACTGTGCCCACTTTCCAAAATTCCTGGATCCGCGCCTGATGTTGTGATTGTATTCTCATAGGACGATATTATTATTTGTTGCAATTGATCTTGATTGTAAATGATATTTTTGTGAAATAAATTGATATCCGTGAAGTGTTGATTGTTCTAATGTTCTTTGTGGTCTATTTTTTTGACAGAAATGTTTGATTAACAACTTATAATTGAATGGATATTCGTTTGCGAGTTTTTAATTCAATATCTTATTTATCTGTCTTGCTCTCTCTCTCTCTCTCTCTCTCTCTCTCCCTCCCTTTCTCTCTCTCTCTCTCTCTCTCTCCAAAGCTCTTCGACTCTTGTTTTTCTTACTGTCTTTCTCTTCCCTTTCCCTCTCTCTCTTTCCCATTTTCGTTTTCTAATTATCTATCACCTCTCTTTCTCACTATCTTGTCTCTCCCTCTTTCTTTCTGCATTTGAATGTACTTATAATCAAGGACTGAATAGACGAATAGTTTATTAAAAAGCGAAAATCTTTAATACAATATGTATAAAATTATGTACAAAAATTCAGCATTTGAAATTCGATGATATTCTCACTGACCCTACCCCCTCACACGTATATACACACACACGCACGCTCGCACCTACACACATGTAATACCGTGCGTCCCCAAACAAATTATACACTTTTGAAATGGCTTCCGAATAACAAAATATATAATTCTGGGGGATTTTTTTTATATGTATGCTCAATTTTGTAAGCTCCAAAGGATTTACCTCTCACAAATTGGAAGGCTAATTCCTGCGCAATCTAATTTTCATACCCTTTACAAAAGTGAGCAGTGCTCACCCAAGCATGAATCATTTTCGAACTTTCTGGTGTCATATAAAAGTTGAGTGTAAGAGTTTTTCATACATATAAAACTTTTCCCCCAGAATCATATATTTTTTCTTCGACAGCCATTTCAAAAGTGCATAGCTTTTTTTTTTAGGGACGCACGGTATATTCATATACACTGTTCCATGTATTAGGTGTAATAATTTTCGTTCCCCGACACATTCCTCTGTTAACGGGTTCAAATTGCAGAGGTAAATTCATTCACAACACAACATCCTTTACGTAATCTAGCCTTTTGTTTGGCGCTATACATGCAATATATTAATATTTGATATGCTCATTACGATCCTCGCAATAGGCCAATTTCGTAAAGTTACCAAATGTTATGCATAAGTCTTTGTAAAGTGCCTCAATACAATGTTTCATTCACCTGATACGAATAATAGTATTTCAAAAGACAGAATCCGAACTGCATAGTTGTTGCCAGGTAGGACAACACCTAGCAACACCACTTAATATATGCAGTTTGCATTTTGACTATTGAAATACTATTATTCTTATCAAGTGAATGAAATAATTTGTATTGAGGTACTTCAAAGAGCTGTACAATTTAATCTGTTTTTAAAGTGAAATGAGGAAAATTCTTAAAGGTTTTCTACCCTTCCAACAATATCACATTTACCTTGAAAGTAAATGTAATACTGTAAAAACTAGTGGAGGACATCAATACTCAATACACACCAATACTTACATGATACATCATCCATGATCAACTTTTTCTGATCTATTCCACACCATTTTTTCACAATGCAATCGCATGACCAGAACTAAACTTTATCTTTAAATGTACTTTTTCATATTTCCAAGGACAGAATGCTATTTCTAGTGAGTCGACTTGTTCGATTCTAGTTTTCATTTTTTTTCCTGTTAAGTACTTTTTGAATACATGTACGCTTTTATCTTTTCATCGATTCCCACTGGGGATATCTTTGATTATTAGAGCTACTAGCTGGACCCGCGGAAATCCGCGGGATTCTAGAGGGGGGCGGGGGGTGTAAATAGATATATAGAGACTGTCTAAATTTAAACCACCAAGAATTTTATTTGCCATTCAGGCCATTAAAAAAATGTTTTGAGTCCCCGCCCGCTTACTTTTTGGGGGCCGCCTCCTATTTTTATTTTTTTTAATTTTTTTTTTTTTTTTTTTTGAAAGAAAAAAAAAACAGCGTCCCCGCCTGCTTCCTATTTGGGGGCCGCCTCCTATTTTTTTTTTTTTTTTTGAAGAAAAAAAACATGAAAAGCACTGCTAAAATGTATTTCATATTTTAAAAAAGAAAAAAAAAAAATTGTCGGCCGCCATCTTGAAAAATAGCCCGAATGTCAGGGAAAATGTACCGAGCGGCCATTTTGAAAGAAAAAAAAAGGGCCTCCTCCTTCCCATTTTTCGAAAAAACAGGACGCCAAACATGTTTTTTTTTAAATTTCGCTTTATATAAAAAAATAAAAAAAACGATCCAACTGTACCGGTAGTTATTCTTTAAGCCACTGGAACTGCGTAGATTTCCATAGTGTGGAAAGCTTTCACTGCTTTGTCGATCTGGCGCAGGCGCGGATCCAGGATTTCTTAGGGGAGGGGGCCCAACTTTTCTTTTTTTTTTGCTCCCGTTAAATTTGAAAATCGCGCCGGACGAAAAGTCGCTCAGTGGGGGGGAGGGCGGCGGTATAAGCGGACACTTTTTTTCCGCAACGACTCAGCCAGCCGAAAAGTCGCTCAGTGGGGGGGGGGGGGAGGTTAGCACATTTTTTTTTTTTGGGTCCTCGAAAATTTTAAAATTTGCACCCCCCCCCCCCCCCTTGAGCGTCAGGGGGGGGGGGGGGGCCCAACCCCCAAAAAAGGTAAAAATCGCGTGATTTTACAAGATTTTTTTCTCAAGGCCCGGGCCCCCCCCCCCCCTGGATCCGCCACTGATCTGGCGTAGGGTAGCGTACTGTTGCGTAGGCATGTAGCGTAGTGTTGCGTAAAAAGGCGTACTTTCTGCGTCAAATTTCTACGCCGAAAGTACGCAAAAAAAATTAAACATGTTGAATTGTTTTCGTTCATCTTGCGTACCCCTTTCCGTCCCTCAGCATATAGTAACGTAGGCCAGCGTAGTTGGTACGCAACACTACGCAACTCTACGTATTGACCCCACGCCAATTACTGACTCGCAAGTGTCACAAATAAAGTATTAAAAACATGCTCATCTGACCCTAATTAAACGCCTAAACCCCCCAAGCTTTCGGGGGTTTATGACCCCTTGAAACCCGTGGACCCCACGCCTATATTATATATACACTCAACCCGCTGCGATCTGATCTCTCCCCCCCCCCCAACTTTGAAGAATGTAACCCCCGAGCTCTTGGGGGTTTATGGCCCCTTGAAACCCGTGGACCCCACCCTTATATTATATATACACTCAACTCAGGACCCGCGGAAATCCGAGGGATTCTAGAGGGGGGCGCAGGCAAAAAATTAAGTTTTTCATTTTGGAGGCTCCATTTCAAATTTTTGGGAAATTTTCGGGGGCTACTTTTTCAACTTTCGGGGGCTCTTTTTTCTGGGGCTACTTTTTCATTAATTCATAAAAGGATAGGCCTACACTTTGTTGAGATTTGTTTAGTAGGCTAAGGTTTCAGGCTTTCTACTTCATAATTGCCTATTTAAAAAAAAAAAACATTTTTCTAGTTCAATAACTAAGTTTTCATGCATTGATTTGATGCAAGAACTGTAACATAATGAACCTAGATTGTGATTAATTCTGACCATGAATTTCGATAATCATTTTTCAAAGTAAAATTTTCACAAGAAAATCAGACAGTCGTTTAAAAACGTAGACATTAGTAATATTTTTACTAATTCTAAGCTCAGGTTTCGTAAATCTATTCACGAAACTATATTGAAATCGCGGCAATAATGATGCAAACCAACAGATAACAATTTCAAAGTGTCAAATGAGTTGAGATGAGCTTGCAGGAAGCTCAACACCGGCGCCGCAGGCGTCGGACGCCTGCGGGGCCGGGGGTCGGTGTTGGAGCTTCCTGCAAGCTCATCTCAACTCACACACACTGCACTGCGTGTTGATTGAAGGCAGCTTGCGACCGAACTGTCAGTCCAATGGTTTTCTTGTGAAAACTTTCCTTTAGAAAATGATAATCAAAATTTTGTATATATGGCCGTAATAATCACAAAATAAGCTTTGATTTCATACCTCCATTCACGAAAACTATATAAAAATCGCGGCAATAATGATGGAAATAGGTCTCTAAGTTGAGCGTTGACGGGAAGCTTCGTGTGTATATTTCTGTGGCTTGTGTAGCGCTAAAGCACATCCTTTAGCAAGACGCTTTACTCTCGGTGATCCCGCCCTTTGCATAGAGCATTTAATACGCAACATAATGCGAGTGGTTTGTCATTTGTTGTGTGTCTCTTTGAGAACTGCAAAAGAAATGAGTGTGATCGACGGCGCGGTCTATATAGAGAATATCATATAGGAAGATACCTAACACGGGGTAAGTCATACCCATTCAGCGTGCATTTATTACGCAACTTAATGTGAGTGGATGGTCATCGGTCGTGTGTCTACGGATGCAATGTTGAATATCCATGAGGTATCTCTGTCGTCACGCATATCGTGCATTATGCATGTCGCGTCTGTTTTCGCCCTGGACGTCGACACGGAGGAGGACCTCGGGCGGAGTATAGCCAATTCCACAGAGTAGACTCTCCCGCGGACGATGGCACCGGGCACGGGTGCCCCGAGGGCAGGGTTCGGGAGGAGATAGCCGCACCAACTTGGGTCGGCGATCTCATTAAAAAACAATAGAATACAAAGGCTCGCCGAGACGTCGCGCCCCCCGCGGAGCCTTAGCGTATTATTATTATAGATATTTTTAGTAGGTCATGCCGGATAATTCAATTGTTTTACATTATTTTCCTGTATGAAAAAACAACAATAAAAATGACTACTGCTACTTCTACAAATAATAATAATAGTAATAACAATAACAATGATCATAGTAATGTCAAAAATAATAAGATAGTAATAATAACAATAATGAAAATAATTATAATGATGATGATAAATGGTTTGCAAGATGAACCACATTTTAGACTTGGTATAGTAACTAGATTGGCCAGGAGTGATTATATCTCCCTGCATGGTCACTGACAGGTGATTATCTCATCAAATCAGCTCTCAATTAACATAAGAAAAAGGGGATCGTGGGGGACCAACGGGTACCGCTTAAGCATTGTTTGCTATATAGAGGGCGAAAGTAGCTAGAACTTAGTGCAGACCCGCGTTAAACCCTAAAACTTTACAATCGTTCCAAATGTTTCAAATTGTAATTGTGTTATTCAGTAAGAGTTCGTCCAGCTAAGTTCTCGCTCAAGAACCTTGACAAGTTTCCGATTAAAGGGTCTAAAGTGATCCCTCAGCTTTTCCATTAAGTCATCACTAACCTCTTCGTGCGGCCTCCCCTTGTTATCCATCATACACATCTCAAAAGGATCTCGAAGGCAAATGAACCCTTTCGTCTCGTTGAAGAAAAATTTATCATCGTCAAAGTAACGATCAATTCCCAGAAATTCCTCGACTCTTTGGAGACTTGGGAGGGGGTCCTGTGTAAACTCCTCCCCGTCCAAGACAAGGATTTGATGTCTAGGATATATGCGGTACCACTGTTTTAGGTATCGAACATACCGACTTGTTTCGAGGAGGCGATTAGCCGTTTTGAGACTACCATTTGGAAAAAGGACCGACTCACGAAAGGTAGATTTGATCTCATATTGTGGAGCAGAAGAATTTTCTTTAACGGGTAACATACCCGTTGTTGCGTTAACAACGAGCATGTGCATATAGTTTGACACTGCACGTTGTATCGGTTCGCGCATGATTATGATAAATTTGATATCAGGCAAACCCTCTCGAAGTCTCTCTACGATTGGTATCTTGTTGAAATATCCAGCGGTTTTCTCTATTGCGATCTGATCTGGAGTAGAATAAGGCATTACTTTCTTGTATTCATCAAATTCTTCTACCTTGTGATGGTTTGCAAATTTTAATTCCTTATCTGGGAAAGTGATAGCCGGGTGGATTTCAAGGTAGGCCTTTAGAGCCGTAGTACCGCTCTTCATGGTGCCTGGAATGATCGCATCGGGTCTGCGTGTTTCGCATCTTCGATCCCTAAGAATACCTTGAGTTAAAACTATGTTTCTGGGTGGATAGACATTAGTGGCTTGCTTGCAGTAGCATCCATGGTCAATTTGGCCATCCTTACACACGCGTTCCTTGCCGCGCTGAAGGTACATGAGGCTACTGGTTACAGGTGATTTGATCCTGATAGGGGCTGTAGAGACAGCACTGACCGACAAATGCTGCTTAAGAACACGAATGGCAGTTTCTACAGCATGTTCACAAGAGCACTTTGTACAATTAGCACCAGATGCCATCACGTGACGCAGTTCCCGTGTAGAGTCAACAGATGTCTGGTACGCCATGAAAAATCCTAGCATCAGGAGAGCGGTGGTTGCCGCCACTGCGACCTCTGATCTTCCTAATAAAGTTCTGGCCATTGTCAAAACAGAAGTATTCAACAATTTAGATTGGTAACGTCTCTCAGCTATGCGTCTACTCCGACTCTGTCCATTCTGAGAGACTGGGCTGCAGATAGAAGGAAAAAGATATTAAAGGAGAGTGAGGGGAGACACAGAGACGGACAGAAAGACAAAACGAAGATACAGTTAACAACTCATACACATAGGCGCCGGAAGCGGGGGGGGGGGGAGAGGCGGCCGCCCCCTCCCTAATCGACAAAGTGGGTAGAAAAACGCATCCAACCAAATAACGCCCCCTCCCCAAAAAAAATCAGCAGTAAAGGAATAAAAATGGTTTGTATTTTTTAACCAAAAATAAAATAAAAATTAATAAAACCTGAATGGAATTACATCAAAATGAAATTCCATTCAAAGAAAAGGAGAGAGAAAAGTAATTAAATTTCCTAAACATTCCGCATGCCTCTATATTTATCAATGGAGGATTTTATAATAACGATAGGCTCATATCGTGGAAATATTGTGAGAGGATGGGAAAGCGTGTGTGATTTTTATTATAGGGGTGAGAAGACACGAGCCCCTGAACGCTGGCGTACTGATGGAGGGGGAGGGGCAGTTGCTCCCCAAATAAAATTCAAACGTGGTTTATTTCTAATTCGATACCAGTGATTTATAAATGTTGCTTTCTTTTTCAATTTTCTTTTGTAAAATATTCTTTTGTATGCGTTTGTTGGAAAATTACAAATTACAAAATATACAGTCAGGAAAAACATGCTTTTTTAGAAGCCTTCGTGTCAGGGGCTCTGGCCCCTCACTTTTTGGAAAAAGTAAGTTAAAGAGAAAATGAAAGTAAGAGAGAAAGAAATGAGGTATCAAAAATATGCTCATCTGACCGTAATTAAATGCGTAATACCCCTGAGCTTAGGGGGGCTCCGCCAACCTGGATGCTCATCTGACCGTTATTAAATACCTAAAACCGTTTGGCTTCCAGGGGCTCTGCCCCCTGGACCCCACAAAGAGCCCCTGGATGCTCATCTGACCGTTAATAAATGCCTAAAACCCCTGAGCTTCACGGGGCTCAGCACCCTGGACCTCCTGCCAATTATTGACCTGCCAGTGTCACAAATAGTATCTTAATAAATATCTGACCGTTATTTAATGCCTAAAACCCTTGAACTTCTGGGGGCTCCGCCCCTGGACCCCACACCAATTTATGCTACACTATACCTGATCGATTATACTCCACTTTGAAAAAGGTGAGCCCCTGGAATGTTCGCCCCCCCCCCCCCCCCCTCCATCCCAAACTGCTTCTTGCGCGCCTGTTCATACCCCTTGTAAATTTGATTTAATTTATGTTTTTCGTAAATCAGTAATGAAAGGTGGACTGGTTGAATTATCAGGGCCTTTGTTGAATACTTTTAGAGAAAAGCCTTATTATGTGGCATTCTGTAGTAACATGAATCGTTACAAACTAAATTTTCACATACATAAGAAATTACTAAACTTAGAAAGTAATGAATGATATAGCTCTTTACTGTAGATATCCAAGTTGAAGTCAGAAATCGCGGATTAATAGAAAGATAAGGAGAACATAGAAGGGGGGTGTCAAAAGAAAGAGGGATGGAGGACAGAATGATAAAGGCATACACACACAAAGAATGGATAGATAGTACAGAAGACGACAAAGAGAAAAGAGATAAGATATGAGAGGTAAAAGGGTGGACATAAGGAGATGTACATTCGAAATGAATTCATGTACATGATAGTGCGTGTGGGTCCGTGCGTGTGGGTCCGTGCGTGAACTGAAGAAGAAAAGGAAGTGCAAAGTCGTCTTGCTTCCTTTATCCTCGTTCTTGTTGTTTTGGTTTATTTTGTTATTTAGTGGGGGCAAACCCCGAAAAGGGTATACTTTCAACTTTTTTTACGAGAACATTAATGTGAGATTTCAAGCCGAGGGTGGGGTCACGGGACACGTGTCCCCGCCGGCAAAAGCCGTAGTGGAATTATGGAATAGAAACGAGAGAAAAAGAGGGTGAAAGGTTATCGATTATTATGTGCCCATAATACGCAGGA
>JAVYIG010001891.1:0-262500 GCA_035222895.1 Strongylocentrotus droebachiensis
TACTGTTTCATTTTCGTCAGATCTGTATTCATTATTTTCATGGCAAATATTGTTTAAGAAGAAATACATATATTATCGACCAACTTTACCCCCAAATGCATGCAATCTAATGCCTTAAAATGATCAAAAAATGAAACGAAATTGATCTGCACCTGAATTTGAACATAATTGTATGTGTTTCGTATAAACATGTGCATATACCCACTACATTAAAGAATCTCCATTACCATCATATTTACATAGTCTTGTATATAATTCGAAAATGTCATTTTGCTCTCACAATTGCTCCCACAAAAAATTAACGCTATTGCAATAATTGTTTTCATCCTTAAAAAAAAGAAGGAGATAAGTTTAATTGAAAACACGAAGGTAGTTCACATGAAGAACCGAACTCTGTATAATGACTGTAACGAATACCCCAAATTGGTTTAATTATAAAGATGTTCGATCTTGTTTCTAGAGGGGTATAACGTAACCCATGAGTCACGATTTGCAATCAATTAGCTCTTTTGATTATCATCACCACGTTACATTGTGAATGCTACAAGAAGATCAATTTAGTGATGACTTATATTACTCAAAAAGAAGTAATTACACTCACTGGGTGATAGAATTCGTAAAGGACGGATTCTCACCTGGAGAAATCGGCCACATACTTTGAAAAATAACTATTCAAGTTATCAAAAAGAAGTCCTGTGATAACTGTCATTTGTGTCAGTAGTTTATTGTGCTTATGTCTCGGAGTAAAGGTAAGAGGTGTTTTTCCCTCGACAAGCTTAGATTTCGTCAAAGGAACCGCGGATGATGCGCACAAAAGTATTCTTCCTTATTTGGCTTCTTTTGTACAAAAGACTCATGTCATAACAAAATGTTTTGCGCACTGTAGCCTCGAGTACAAAACCACCCAAACATGTTATTCATCCATTTATTTCATCCAAAACTGAAATTCTCCTGATACGACGATCGACTAAAGATTCTTTCCGATATCACTACATTATACAATGATCATAACTAGATATCTTTTATTTGTTGATGTAAAGATAATGGGAAAATAGATATGTATTAAAGGGGTGCAGGAAATAGCCTACAGATGTCTCTTGTTATGATGCATGTGCATGGCGCTTTAATTGACAGTTGAACTAGGGATAACAATAGATGGGACGTTTTCATCCCTAGATTATTATCATGATCATTATTTGCTACGATAAAACTGATTTTAAGCAGATGAAAATACCTTAATATCAAGAAAAATAGATAAAGAGCACCGGGTGATGCTTTATGGCTGCAAGAGCAAAGCAAAAGCTTCCAAACACGATCTGGAAGTGTCGCGCAATGCATTATGGGTCAGGTCCACTCTTTCCGGTTGAGTGGAGACCTCGATAGCTTCAGCTCACTATCGAGCGAGCCTGGATGAAAGAGGAGTGAAGTTATCGCTCAATTTTTACCCAGACAACTGATGGCGTATGTCAACTTCACCGTTTCACTCAGTCTGCTGTTGATCGTTTGTCTTTTTCTCTTTCAATGCTTTCTGCATGCGTTTTGACACGTAGTGAACCCTCCCTTTTTAATATTAGCTTGGCATGTTCATGCTCTGGTGTGTGGTATTGCAGTATTATCAGGAAAAGGAGAATTCATTATTTGTGTGCATTGGAATTCCGTATTGATATACAGGTAGGTTTTTCTATGTGTGCGAGATTGTGATGGAGTATATTTTGACTTGAACAATTTATTTTTAAATTATTTATTTCATACAAACTTCAGTTATGTTCCATATCAATTAAACAGTATATGTGAATGTGGTATATAATGTATCATGTTGTAAATTCATTTAATTTAGAAAATTTGGGTGACCAAACAAAATTATTTTGTTATCGCATTTATTATTAAGCGACAATGGATGGAAATATATTAATGAGGGAGTGCGGTGTGGGCGTGTATATTGTGTATATAAGGGTTTATGATTTAGGTGTATGAATGTTGAGAGAAATATGTGTTTTAATATTTGTATCCCCTTTTTTTATCAGATTCCTGCAAATTCATCCAGAGTGCCCTTACCGATCTTCACTGTTTTTGCTATCCGTTTCATTGATTGTGTTTCTGAAGATTTAACTCTCCGAAATCATCGAGCGTCCTGGAGAAAGGCGTCAAGCATCCATTCCCCTCACACCTGCTAATCTAGCCCGACGGAGCCCGGTACTTCCCATCTCCTCAAGGCGGTCGAGTACTCTCCCGTCCCGCTGCTTCGCCCTACTCAATAAGCTCTGAAAAGAAAACTGAGAGAAGTGAGAGGAACTACTACTACCCAAAGGAGTTTGTGTGAGAGCGAGAGAGGAGAGATAGGTTGAAGAAATAAATAAATCTCGACCGAAAGGCAGAGCTCGCTTTACGCCGGAGCGTTCCCCGGTACGCTCTTGACACGCACCGCTAATCGTCACGAAACCTCTTGACGTTGCGTTGAGGGCCACTAACAGGAGCGAGGAAGGTCTAATTTGATATCAAAGACGCTCACCAATAATTCACCATGTCCTTCTTGACTCTTGATTCCAACTCTTGGCAGGTAAGCTTCCATTTTATCACCCTCTCTATCAACAATTTGATATTCTCTAGCGTCCACTTGTTAACGTACCCTAAGCCCCCTTCAGTGCTATAACTGCGGCGTGCCATTCCGAGTTGATACGGTATTCATGACGTTAGCATATCATCATCAATTTTAGTTTCGATATGTGATACATCCTTCATTTTATCCCCTCAGATGAGACGAAGAAGCGAGCCAAAAACATACAAGGCTCTGCAATTTCCCCCAATATCCGTACTCCAAAGTAACATGATTCCACAGTTGTATTTGTAAAATGTCGACGGAAACATGACGAAATTAGATTCATCCCAAGAAAAATGATTTTTCAGATTACATATCTCAGATTTCAATCATACATTCTTGACAGGTCACTGTTTTCTGCGCTTTTTTTTGGTCTAATACATTTCGATGGTATTTTTAGACATTCGCTTCTTTTGAACGATGAAAATTGTCCAAGTCTAAATTATGTGAGATTTAGCAATAAATCTCGCAACCATACTGTGTGTTCTGGAAATTTATACATTCACGTCATGAAAAAATGAAGGAAATATGGTTCTACTGACACAGCTGAGGAGAAAATAAAAATCCTTCGTATTTTAGTTTGTTCAGCTTTCAATAGCATTCTTGTATGTTGTGACACTTATAAACTACCATAAATATTGGAAAATTGATTTGCCAAATTTTACCAATATTAGAGGTCTGGTCAACACATTAAACTTAGAGAATGAGAAAATGAATTTACCAGCGGGGGAGAGCAGACCCGATGAAAAAGGAGTTTATGTAGCCGTAAATGAAAATGCACAATGATATATTTTGTGTTAATATCCGATGTACCAGTGAGGTGAGCTCCCTGCTTGTACATACAAAGCTTGTAAACATGTAGGGATAGGATAGATGAAACTGTCACCAGATAAATCTATATGAAGGCGCATCCTACTTTGATTATCATTACGAGAAACGACGGAGTAGAATATCTGATGCTATAACTTTTTCAATATGTATTTTATTTAATAGTGCGCTGGTTTACATGCCATTAGAATGACTGAGCCTTTCATAATTCATACTAAATAAATTGGAATTACATCAAACGCTAAATATGAGCATTTGTTAAATGTTGTTATAATAATAATAATAATAGCTAGTTCTTATATAGCGCTTTTCAAGACCGAAGGCCCTCTTAATTATGACATCTTTCTGATGTTCTTTATGTGAACCAATCGTGAATAACTATAAAGCGTATTTATAGTAAACTCAGAATGGGTTTTCAAAGCGTTTTACAAAAGAAAATATATCTAACCAGGAGGAGGTGATTTAATAATGAACTAATTACAATAACATGTATACAAGTTATACAAGTCATATCTGCATAAATACTGAACGCAAATAAAGGGAGAGTAAAGATTAGCGACCCAAACTTAAGTGAAACGAGGTCGCCATTCTACATTTTACAAACGTATACATTTCGTCACACAAGTGAAGCCAAGCATAGGATCTTGTGTAGTGACATAATAGACGTGGTTGTATGTCTTAATTATTTCCTTAATTGCCTCACTATCCTCAAAAAGTGCTAAAATTCGACAACCAGGTGATAAATCATACGCATCAATGATGTCAACTAAAATGGCCTTTTAAGAACTCAACAGTCCCGAAAGCACCCTCTAATAATCTTGAATACTATATTCTATGTTAAACAAGATTTATTTAAAAGAAAGTGTTGGTGCTAGGGACATTTTCTAAGAGTAGTAGAATGGGAAGATATCTATGTCAACATTCCTTGAATTCAGTCAATGAAGTTCATTAATCAATTATCTAAAATTATGGATCCGAATCAAACAAATATCACTTTTGTTATCAATATCTTTCTTGCTTTAACTTAATAGTGGATACTATACTAAGACCCCCAAAAATGTACAATTTATTTTAAGGCCTTTTTATAGGAATGAGCACTGCATTTTATACGTGTCATCCAGGATTTGTGAAATTTCTAACGCTTTTTTTTAATAATAAAATAAATGTGAAGGCACTTTAGGAAATTATTATTATATTTTTCACTTGTTATAAATTGAGATAAAAGACCGTAGCCTATTGACTAGGTGGAGTTAGGAAAGTGAGATTTTTCATTAATCATTTAAAGTTTCATGATCAAATCGCATTCTGATTTCAGTTACATTCAACCAGAACATCCAAGAAACAGTGCTACATTTATGACTGCAATAAATAATATACAATCCATTACTAATCTTAATGACAGGTGTCAAGTATATACAATACAGATGCCAAAATAAATATTTTCAACGTTCTTCCCTATTCTCATACTACAAAATACCTAATTGATTTTTTAATGAAATATCTGGTAATTAACGATCGTGAATTCACTTTTTCTACTAATTTAACTTGGTTTTTAAATATAACTTCAAAATTGTCAAATATCCTTCAGAGATGTCAAGTAATCAAACATTCTTGTTCCTAACTTTTTAACCGATGAGTATTAATCAAACAGAATCAATATTGATAGATAGTTAACATGCGTACAATTTTACTATTGTCCAGCATAGGTTTGCAAAACATTATCTACTATATTACATTATGGATTACATTTGAATTATATTTAAAGAAAACGCGAAAGCTTTCTGTAATAACAGAATGCGAACTCCTTTTAATAATAAATCATAATATTCGATTCATTTTACTCATAAAACAAGATAAACATACATGCAAAGTGATATGTTTTACGAGTATGTAATTACAAGTATATAAACGAGTAGAATGGAACATCGTCTCTCGTGTGTAATTGTTTTATAATCTACATACATGACTATAGCGAAATAGATTATGCTATTCTTACTTTCCATTTCTTTTAGATCATCCTGAGTTCTAAAAAGGGGCATTCAAAACACCTGCGTTCTGATTACTTTGAATATAACGTACTGATTATCTGACATGTTTCATATCAATATCCCCCAGGCAATTTATCACCACAAAGTAATAAATTTGTATATAGTATTAGTAAAATAGTATAGTACTGAAATATCTATTGTTTTGTAACGGCTGGTCATATATAATGAACGGCTGGTAATATGTAATATCGTTGACATATTTCTTAAAGTTACTCAATAAGGGAAAATGATATTATAGCCGAGAGGTTGATATATAAACAGTGCTTATATTCTATTTATATTATGATCATAAACTATTTCTGATATGAGTATAATTTTGTTACAACGCCCACATGTGTCTGTAAAGAAATATTAGATTCTGCCCGGTTTTTGATTTTATCTGTGAAGTATTGGTCCCATGCGATTTTGTATTTCATAATCCCTTTCCTATTATGGTTAATGTAGACAAACAGTGACGATTATTGATGGCATATCCATAATTTGAAAGGAAATAATAGGCATAGAATGTTTGATCAGCTGAAGTGAATAGTAAACTCATTAGTTTTGACTAGACATATATATTTGAAAATGTGTACGCTAGAGACATGGATTACTTTGGGTTTACGTGGTTTTCTGATCCTTGTATTCTCATTTAAACAGAATAGAGGAAATTAAAACTATTTGTTTTACCCGTCCACATAAATGAATTTTATCCTGTAGCAGAACAACAAGAATTACAACCAAACTTGACATTGCTCTATCAAGCCGAAGCAGGCAGTTTTAATTTATGCACCTTTGAATTGGTGCTTGCAGAGAATTCATGGATATAATTCCGGAAATTATACACAAAATAAAGGAAAGTCAATAACAATTTTCCTTTTTCGGCTATGAGAACCATATTATATATAAAACTCGTATATAACAGCGTAACGATATTCATTGGAACTATTTTGTCTCTACCTGGGTACAAAATATATTTTCCAAATAAAGTTTACTCATGTATAATTATTTGCATCATATTAAGATAAGAATCTAAAATAAGTAATGGTTGAATGTCCAAAGGGACTGACCCTGTTGTGACACGGACATCGGATAGTGGGTCACAAGACATGACCTTTTAAAATATTATTTCAAGATTATGTTCGTGGTATATCTTGTGTTGGAGGTTACATGGGTGGGGCTTCATACTGAAATTATAGGCTACTGAAATTCTTATCCGCTCGCTAAATGTTTGTACTTTACTGATCACTGATCATTAATTTGTTCTATAGTGTTTGTCAAAATACTACTGTGGTAAAAATTGCTAAGATACTGATTTAGATTTCAATATCGAAGGACGAATTTTTAGTAATATTTTCTTTACTTTTTCTTGATTTGTTGTGAAATAATTTTACACAAGTTTTCTAGTGTTGTATGAAAAGTGTGTTTAATAATATTGCAGTTTATGTCAAGACCGGACCATGTCGATGGAGATATATCGTGCCTTGAGATATAAAATGATAGATTATGTAGGATTGCTCACTTTTTAAAAATTTCTATTCAATGTCCAGACGTTAACCCTCCTCTTAAACTAGACCTATTCTCCTCAATTATGAATACGATAATTGTGTTTATACAAGCGGAAATCGGTTGAATTCATCAAAAGTCATTTTGTTGGTTTCAGACGTTAGGAATCCAAAGAAATCCAGTCAATAGTTGGTCGATTTCATTCAACTGTTTTTCTTGTGAGGCACAAGAGCGAGAGAGGGAGAGAGTCATGTGGTGGCTTACGTTCAGCCAAGCGTGTGGTCGCAGTACCTTAGGCCGGTCGAGTCGGGGGTATTCACCCCTAGTCAGTGCCTCTACGCACGCGCAGCTAACTCCCCTCTTGTAAACGGGAACGACCCAACGGACCGCTCCTTATATCCAACGGCAAAAACACAGAAAAAGAGGCGGAAAAGAGTTGAACAAAAAACAAATATTTCATAAAATATATCTTCCTCCATTGGGAGGAAGAATCGGAAAATACGCAACACCACTGAGGGTTCGCCTGATAGTGGGAGAGGGAGAGAGTAAAGGGGGACATCATTTAGATTTGGATGAGGATTGCTTTAACTTTTCCCGACACGGCTTTGGGCGAAATATCGGCGGTTCCTTTCCGGGTGGGCTTTGGGGACGTACGGGGTCCCCATCTCAATATACGGGCGAGCGTGACTTAGCAGGTCTTTTCCGACCTACCCGCTTCAAGATTTAATTGTATCCAGGCGAGAAAATTGACTTTATTTAGGGCCATTGTCTTTGCCAAACCCAGATGTGACATGTTTGTTTTCATAATCATATTCCGCATATGGAATTCACTATGGCGTTTCCCTTTTATATCAATTACATGGTACCCGTGACATTGCTTTGCTTCGTGCTTCATAATCGATAAATAATTAATAATGATAAATATATATATAAGCCTATACATAGATAAATTAAATAATCTGTTAAATGTCGCCACGATATGTGAGTGTGTGTGTATATGTGGGAGCGTTCATGTGTATGTGTGGATGTGTGTTTGTCATAATATGAATTTTACTGAAAACAAATGAAAGATTAATGGAACCTCCACAAATGTATTGTAATTTATTTACAATATCATTTTAAAAATTAATAAAGGTTCAATGACTACATTTTACTCTCCTCTTAAGGGTTAACTTCGTCTAAAATTGAATGATCTGTGGGGAGTTGCTATAATATAAATCTGTATGAAATAGATAATGTTAATTAAATTGTAAGTCAACGACAGTTTATCAAAATAATTATTATCTGATACATATGGGTAGTTTGTAAATACCTTTACATTTTGGCTGACACTATCTCTCAGCCTCATTATTTCAAGTATAGTATAAGTTCTATGCTGACACAAATTTGGTTCTCAAATAAGTTAAAATAATTGGTGTATTGAGGTTTACTTGACACTACTCTCTAATTCATTGTGGTGTATCGTCAAGAAAACTACTTGACTTCAATCCAACCACAAAGCATTTGTGGTAAACACGGTAAAGATAGTTGTGATATGCGAATAGGGAATGACATTGGATTGTTTAGACTAAATGAGGGTTTATTATAACCTTTTCAAAAACCTGGTTTAATTCATCTTGTAATCTCTTGAATTAGAGTTTCATGATCGCTTGATTTGTGAGTAATATCAATTTATTTAGCATTATTTAGCATTCTTTCTTTCTTTGGTGAGATCTTACCCTTTTCTATGATGAGTTGACACGAGTACTTTGATAATTCTAGTATTGTAAGCTGTACTATCTTTCAATTGCTCTGACTTAATAGGGACTATAGACCTGTACAACGACATGTTGATCAAAACAAATATAATAACAAATTCAGGTCTATTTAGGTATTTAAAACCCTTGCAATTATTCCACCAAAATAGAAATGCCGAAGAAGGGGCGATCAATTTGAACAATTCGCAAAGTATTTCTCTCATCGAATTGATTTCCCACGTAATATTTTGATATAAATACACAATCCTTTCAAGTTTTGAAGAAGCAAAAAAAACACTCAATAAAACTGAATAAGGTTACTTTTAAAATGAATAAGGATCTATTATCATTAATGTCGTTAATGTGTATACAATATTTATTTTATATATCCATGATATACAATCAAAGTTAGTTTAAACAATGAGTGATCAACAACAATTAAAAAAATGAATTTCGTAATAATATATCCATGTAAAGACTAGCTATTCTTCAAGCATGCCTTTATGACAAGAAACAGATCAATTCGACAATTCCCCGGCACACAATCGCTCCTCGAGAAAAAGGATATCACTATCCGGTACTTGAGATGTCGAAAAGAGATAAAGAAGAGATACATTTATGGTGTGAAAGACGAAAAATTATCCTCGATCTAATTCTGACAATTGCTTCGCACTCCTGGCACGTTTACCGTTTTCCACCGCTTATATTATTCTGTCGGAATTATGAGCTAAATCTGGTGAAAGGTCGCGAAGCAATATTGGATGTGTGTTATTAAGGTGGAAGAAAGAGAGAGAGTATCTATAACTGAATTGTGTTGTGAAATAGCCCCACATAAAGAAATACATTATCCAGAAACGAAGAAGGAGAAAGAGAAAGAAGGTCGTGTTTGCAAAAGTAAAAATATATATTCGAGATTTGTCGCGGTTGTTTTACGTTTGGAATGTATAATGGAATTCAAATATGATAACATATTGATCAGCATATATCCACCGAGCATTTGGATTGATTCGCAATCGTATATGAAATGAAAAACTGAAAAGTAACTGAGAATTTTGTAAAATATGAAATTATAGATTTGGACTCAGGTTTTTCTGCTAGTCTAGTATACCTTATATAAACATTAACAGAGGAAATAAGAGGGGCTTCATCAGAATATCAGAATTCTGGTTCACATAATTTTGTTTTGATGAGATATATTACAATAATCAATATTAATCAAAGGTCTACATGACAATTGTTGTCCTTTTCTCGAAATGCTCATTCTCGGCCGATGTAAAGGAAGTTGTGGGATAATGGAGTTGTACTATTTTGTTAATGCATAGTCTTTATAAAACTCGAAGGGGTCAGTCTTGCAAAACATGTTGTAATATTACGTTCAGTAATTATAATGATAATATATTAAATATCGCAATCTCTGATTAGATACCTAAATGATAATCCCGCAATCAGAATCAGCATAAATTACAGTAAGGTATATAACCTTACCACATAGATTCAATTTAACATGTTCATGTATTATAAGGGTTGAGAATTATTCTTTTCACTTTTTAAAAAATCACTTGGAAAGCAAAAGGTGTGACTTGGCAATCATATATTCAAACGTATGCCAAATATATCACATTTTTAAACATTTGTGTAGTATTCTTTAATGATGGAAAGTAGTGCCAGCACCAAACATTTTTTTTAATCACACCGTTTAATGTTTGCTAAAACAATACATACAATATAAAAAGACACATTTGATAAGAAACAAATAAATATTGAAGTTGTGTTATAAAGGCATTGTTGGTGGAAACTCCATTAAAATATGGTGGAAAATAAGTTGAAAATATTCCAAAAATAAACAGACCTATGACAATTAAGACATTTTGTTAGGAACCATGTATTTAATGGATATCAAAGTGCAGCTTAAATGGGGGGGGGGGGTGGATATTTTTTTGCTATGATTTTGAAGCTTGTAATTCAAAATGTGTGGTCGCACATATACGAAATATTTCTCGAAACTGCGATGAAATAATGTGACCCTTTTTAGGTTTTGTTTCTTGGTTTGTTGGTTGGTTGGTTCTTGTTCCAACAATGGCTAATGTGTGTTAAAAACAACTAACACCTCACCTATAAGCTTGGGTGACTAAAAACCATTGGAAATAAGTTGTGCCCACCTAAAAGGTTATTACTTACCTATATCAAAACCTCATATATCTTGCTAGCCCCTCCCCCTTCAAAAAATTATCATATTCACATGCGAGTCCCTTCCAACTTATTATCATTGATATCACTAATTAAATTTATTTTTGTATTACTTAAGTAAGTATTAAGTATTACTTGATATTAATAAAGAATGCTTTAGCGTTACATTAAGTGTAAGCTCCATTTATATTTTGTTCTGACTAAAGGCATATTCCTTTGAAGAGTCATTCAGGTATTGTATTTAACAATGGATTGGACTCGTGAAGCCCGTAAACACACTCTAACCCATCAATAACAAACCAATATAATCCAGCTCTGTCTCTCCTTCTCTCTCTGTCTCTTTTTACCTCCTTCCTCCTCACTCTGATAATTCCAGTATATGCATAATGTATTAAACCATATGATATTGAGCATTGCATTGTGTCATACAATTACAAACGAAGAGTCTTTATTTTCATTTTTCTAGCTTCTCCCTTTCTTGCTCGCTCTACACCTCTTTCCCCCTCTCTCCCCCTCTCTCTTTCTCTTGCTGATTATCCCGCTTGATTGCTGAAGAGCGATTTTCTTTTCTTCCACTTTTTTTTCGGGTACTTTTTCAACACTTTCATATCATAGTTTTCGGCTTGATCTTGTCTCCCTATTGAAGGCTCAGATGTATTACACTTATGGTTCGAAGCTCGCCCGCGGGCTGATACCCGGCGGCTACCGTTTTGCAATGCTTGCGTGCATGCAGCGAATTGAGACCACCGAGATCCTTTATTCATTTTTGCTTTCACACTTAGTCCCTAATCACTAGTCAATGTACACTTCTATGGTCTCGACTTATTCATCGTTGTGTGACATCCAGGTATAGGGTATCTCAAGAAAATGGTTAAGGAATGGTTAAGCAGTTAGGAAGGAAAGAGTGAGAAGCAACGTCTTCTCTTTGTAGTAATGCTGCTCATCGTATCTCTTTATTCTGTCGTTCCCCGTGCTGTCTCCCTTTCTCTTTAGGACACTCACACACACACACACACACACACACACACACTCACTCGCACTCACACTCACTGTGTACTGTGCACACACCCACACGCACCCACATCCACCCCACGCTCGATTACATTATAGTGCTCCCGCAACCCCTCTTTCTCTCCCTCTCCCCCCCCCCCTCTCTCTCTCTCTGTTCCTTTCTCTCTTTTTAATATAATGTGTGTGTAAAACTTTATTATAGCATATCACGACTGTTGAGATGTCCCTATATTGATACATATTTTATAGTGTAGGTGTAACCAATCTTAGAAATCGATGAATTCTCTGTATCACGTATGCATGTCCCCTGGCTTCAGTTTCCGATGGTCATTACATAAATAATCTATGAAATTCTCGTAACCCTGTATTTTGTTTTAATAATCTTGCAAAAATGAAATCTTGCGAAAATGATAATATGTCAAAATAATTTCACAATATTATTAAATGATGTCTAAACATATATGACGTTTAAAATCTCACTTGCTAGACGTCTCATTTGTATCAAGCTATTGGCTTTTATATTATACGCTGCTTCACGTCGCTTTCTCAGACACAATTCCTATATCTAGGAAGCATTACATATATCTTTCATTGGTATACATGTTTACTGTGTTTAATCACAGAGAACACATGATTATAGTTCACCGATTCCTTCTCCCTTCCTTTCGCATTTTTTTGTTACACCCTGTACCTTGGATGGCTATGGTCTTCTTGTCCACACAGCTTGACATGAAGCTCCAGCTTTCATCCTTCCCTCTGTAGTAGGAGATGGTGGCCGAATTTATCCTATACCCGAACCTCAGACAGACGTCATAACATCTGTTATTTATCGTATAAATTCGTTATACCCTCCCAAAAGTCTTGTTCTCCCCAGAAAGCATGTGCTCTATGCCTCTAATCCGATAACCAATCCTAGATGACTCATTTAAGGAGGAGGGATCCGAGGACCTATCCCAACATTTTGTGGAACTCTTTAATCCATTCGGCAGTGAGACACTTGGAAAGGTTAACAACCGCTAGCTGGGTCACCGTGGCTTTAAGAAGAATTATCGTCCTTTATTTAGCTGAATATTACATTGATGAAATGATAATATCGTTAAGGTATTAAAATATATTATCAATCCATAGACACTACAAGAATTGGATAATCTGGCTTTCATATTACGCCACAAAACCCTGAACAGAGGACATAGACGTTTGCTTATAGAATGTCTTCACTATTGTAATGACGAACCTTGTGACTCTATTATACTTGCTAGTTTGGTGCTAGCTTGGGATTCCTTATGAAAACTTCTTGCTTTAAAGGTTAGATAGTAAATACTATAATAAATATAAGGGACAAATAATATAAGGGGCTACTTATTGTTCATTTTTATTTTTTATCTGAATGATTCGTGTCTTAAAATATATTTTTATGCGGTAATTGCCGTAACATGGTAAATTGTACATAATCCCCTGACATCTAAAACATTCGAATATGAATAAACACCAGGCTTCTTACTATCAACTTAGCTCTATCAATGGGATGCACTTAAGAAATTCTCACTCAAATTTAAACCGAAATGGAGTGCATATATTTATCGTATATACTAGAATAATATTTCCATAAAGAAGTTTGAAGAAACAAGGGACTTTTCGTGCAATCTCCTAATTCGCCAATCCAACACCACTTCTGTATTCCTTACCACAACAAAAATCATATTCACTTTAATGGGTTTGGGATGTATAAGGATGCGTATTACTTGAAAGCAAAGTCAATTTCACCAGTACACCTGCCCCGCTTGTTATTACACACTATAGAAGCGACGAAAAGAAAATTCTCTCTCTCTCTCTCTCTCTCTCTCTCTCTCTCTCTCTCTCTTTCTATCTCGCTAGACATGGCAACAGTTGTAGTATTAGTAATCAGAATTTGCATATTGATCCTCGCTTTCCTATCTTGGGATCTGAGAGTCTACTTACTTTAATAAACCGGGGGAAGTCATGAAAATGCGTTTACTAACACTTCGACGCGTCTTACCTAATACGAACATACACCAAAATGACAATACAAGACATTGTAAATGAATTAATTGAAATATATTAACATTGTTTCTCAAATATATACTTTAAAGCTTTCCTAATATAATGGTTCCGTAAAGATGTAGGTCAAGCTTGAGCCTGTTGAGGAAAAAGGTATACTGACGTACGATTGATAACCCTTCTAAATTGTCTAAACAGAGCTCATTTTGATATAGATGAATTTCCAATTGTATTGTTTTGGTAAATCTAAAAATTGAAAAGATAAGAACATGTATTTTCTATTAATCTGCAAGCACAACATTTATCCTAAACCCGTGGTGTTATGTCGGCCATCTTGAGACACCTTCACACCGTATACCTCAACCGAAGCTCGATTGAAATACCAAGAATGGTGCATTGACCCTCTATCTGTACGCTCCAAATAATCTTTGAATATTGACTTTATGTCACTCCCCAGACGAAGATAAGAGACCAGTCCTTCTTTTTGTCAGTAATCGAAGAAGAGATGCTTATCAAAGTACTTAACGTTGACGTTAGGAAATAAAATGGTCGGGTGAACATGGTCAGTATTCGATAATCTATTTGGAAAAAACATGTGTTTTGTAACGGTCAGCATATATCGTCATTTAATGTTTCATTCAGGGAAATTGTCGATAAAATGTATCATTATTGCTTTTTGCACATTGTCGTATGTAAATTCCATTTAGTTCCAATGCTAAATATGCCCACGCGTTTGGATTAAATCTCAATATGCAGATCGTAAACTCAAGTTTCATTTTATAAGTTTGTACGTTTGATATCGTCTGAACCATTCTTTTTCATCTACAATATAATCTGGCGTTCATTTACAAGTGAAAAGCACGCAAAATTAACCAAAATTGATAAGGTATGTTATTGCTTGGAGAAAAAGTCATGAAGTCATATAAAATCTCGTCTATTTTTCAAAAATAGTCTTGATTACTTACAATATATGGTGTATAGGCACGAACAATCTGACATACATTTAAGATTAAATAGAGAACAATTGACAGGATCATTATTTTGTTTGATACAACTATATAGCACGTTGCATCGCGACTACCAAATTAAATACTATGTAGCATACAACTGTTAATCTCTAAGCAGAAACCTCCTTTCCCGGTTGCATTGAAATGTTAAACAACATTAAGTGATGTGTTTTGTAATGTTAGGTGAGGATTCTCGACGGGATGCATATTTGAAGATGTTGTCCAGTGTGGCTGAGAAAGAATAGCATCCATGCGAACAAAACCAAGCTCGGCAGGGTGTATACTGGTAGCTCGTCCCGTGGAAGCTCTGTCAGCGACCTGCAAGAGGCTCCATCAACTTACATGCTCAATTAGTTCTCAATTCATCCACGTACTAAAGATACGCGTGCCCAAAACGCTTACTCTGTCAGTAATATCACCCCGTAATTTCAACATGTTGAAGAAGAAGAAGACAGCACACGAGGAGGAGATTTATAATGGGGAAGCGCCGAGGAATCTCTTGTTTTGTCTCACGGTCCATTTCGTCTCCTTAGCTTCTCGTACTTTCTTGAGGAGAGCGTATTAACCGGGAATGTTTGTGTTTAATCGCTCCCTACTCGGGCTTTTTATTTGCGGGACAGGTGAGGTGGTAATTGGGCGTGCCGATTAGAAGACAGTCCAGCAGGTTCTGACGAGAAACGTCATTTCTACATGATGGCAGATACGTTAAACCAAGAGCATTAGCACTACTCCGTGTGGATGTGGAAAAAAAGAAAGATTACAAAAACATTGCAGTTTGGTTTAATGTTTGTAACTGTCATTACGACATGCACTTTATCAATCTACATCAATTTATCTTCTGAAATCAATTAGTGTTAAAAGCACATTATCTATCCATTTCGTTAAACCTTATACATTCCAACTTTATTCATGGGACGTTTCTTTACTTTATTTCCTATCGCAGTGCCACATACCGTTGCTTTGTTAATAATGTAATCACATTGAGGCCGTCACGTGACTTTTGAAAAGGTGTCATTATTTACGCTACATCTCCTAAAACAAAGAATATCTGTAAACTAAACACTTGCCCAGTAAAAGCAGTCCTTCGTCCTCTGTTCGTAGGTCTAATCAGCTAAATAACAATACGGGATTTATGCCTCAGTGAATGTATTTTAAAATGTATCTAGTTTGACTTTTTAAATCCAATACCATTTCTGTCATTAGTCATGTTTAAAAAATTGCAAGTGCTTTAAAAGTCTTAATAATACAAATACGACATTTGTTCACACTTTAAGGTCACATCTCCCTGGTTTTACCAACCACTGATTTAACCGTCGGATTTTGTGCGTATTATAGATGATGGACGTGTTCACGAATGCGTTAGTGAGTTAGGCAATATGGCGGATTAGAGGCAGCGTAAAATTATTATATTTTCTGCTTGAAAACAATCTTCTACCTCCATTACAGTCTTCTTCTCCATTTAACAAGCCAAAGAGGTTTAGAGCAAAGGATTTAACAATGCTTACACTAAACCAAACCACAAAATGGGCAGTGAATTGAATTTAGGAATGGTGAAAATTGAGATTCTCTATTATCTTGTTAATTGGTAATAACAAAATAAATATCACAATGAAGCTACTTACAGAAAGAAAAGCTCAAGATTGTACAAACTAAATGATTCTTCATATTACTTGTAAGCAGTAACCCTACTGGCAAATATATATATATTAGTGAAGACCGATTTGTTATCGTAAAGAACTTATCTTTGAAAATGATAAAGAAGCAATTATAGAGGTTCAAATAATTCTACCATTTGTAGATCAATAGATTATTTAAAACCAAGAAAGGAAGTTTCCTTTTTGGGATGTTAAGACGTTTTCTGAAGTACATACTTCCAATTACGTCAAACATATTAGGATTAAAAGCCTTCATAATAATCTGAAAATCAAAATCAATGTTCGTGTTTGTCGTTATTCATTAAAAAGGAGATGAATAAAGGTTGTTGATTTGGTATATTAAACCTCGAATTCATTTTTCAAATATAAAAAGGAATATTTCCAACGAATCAGAAATGATGATAATTCAATCAATTTTTCCCAACCGCTACATATTGACTTTTTTGGACAAAATAAATGTATATACACGCATAACAAATGTAATTTGAAAGTCAGATATTAAACAACATATTCACATATCCCCATACCCCAATCCCTTCTTCACAGCTCCTCCCCTTCCAATGGCATCACTTTACCCCCCCCCCCCCCTTAAATCCCCGTGATCAGCACATGTCCCCGTGCACGTTAGCCGATACAACGTCTTAATACCACGGCGGGACAGGTGTATATATTTCTTCTTTGGGTTACATTACTATCGAGATCATCTCACCGCTTTCTAATGAATGGCTTTTCTCCAGCAAGATGATGAGATAAACGAAAGACGGAGCGTGGCCCGTTTGGTAATGGATCGTCCCAAAAGTGCGATCCCCGCAATTTCAGTCTGGGATTTGATACTAAGATGACACATTTTTTCTGTCTCCTATATTTCTCTGTTCAAATCATGGTTTCTCTTTTTGCGTTCACATTGGGATATTTCACTTCTTTATAACCGCCGTAAATTTGTGTTTGGTTTAAACACAAGCATTCTCAGTGGGTGGCGAACTTTCTGCAGCCTTTGCAATATTGCAAGGCGCACATGGCTTGGAATGTGTTTAAAGTGATATCTTACATAATTATTAGCCTTAATATTATTAGACAATCACGATTTGAACGCGTCTGTCTTCCGCAATGAAATTTCTATCAATAGATTATTCATATTTTTTATTTAAAATTTACTCCCTCACCCTTACCACAGCAATAACCAAATGATAAGGACAATATAAATATGCATGTGGGCACCGATAGATGGTAATTGTTTTTAATATGTAGTCTAACCTATTTATCACAATTATGGAAAAAATACATCAAGAGAAATAACATACCCTTTTACAATCAGTTCTTCTTTATTAATAGGATTCGTCCAAGGGATGCAAACACCCTTAACCCATGACAACTTGTTTTGGGGATATGCGTACGGGCGTAATTTTCTTAAATGAATGTTCAATATCCTTCTAACCCTTGCTTACAGGGTATAACAGTCATCGAAATACATCATTTATACGTAAATTTAAATTCAAAACAAATTTGTTATAGTATATAGCAATAATGGTCATAAGCTGACTGACTTGACTAAATTGAACGACAAGATCATTATTTGAATCATGATATGAAATGATCTTGTTTTAGAAAAAAGTTCATCACAATCATCGAAACAATCATTATTAACATGATGAGAATAACATACTCTTGTTTTAATCAGTTTCTTTTTTAAATGGGTTCGTCCAAGGAATGCAAAACCCCATACCCTATGCCCGAAATACATGATTATTTACGTCATGATATGAAATGTTCTTGTTTTAGAAAACAATTTCATATCTAAGTGTGATTCGTCCACAGAAGGGTCCCGAACACTTGATGATTCACCCCAGGTCACGTGACGCCGTGGCCATGCAAGCCAGTGTCCGAAATACCATGATAGCCGCGTGTCATGTGACCACTTAATTTCCCGGTTTGTGGATTTTTGTGTTGATGGATCGGGAAAGGGCTGAGAAGGGAAACCCCATCGCGTCCAACTGAAATCAACAATTGAATCGCCTTCTGTTGAAGTCTCCAACATTCGGCGAAATAATTCGATTTGTTTCGGGATTTCTTTCGTAAACCACACCCATGGTCTTTTCGAATAACGAAATGTTAGACCGTTAAAAGGGTCAATTAGCATAGATACGAGGCTGATGTTTTAAAATGGTGGTCTGGAAGTGCGATGCCATGGGCGAATTTTGGAAAGGGAAATGAATTATTTTCCCAATAAGTACGCTATTATTTATCACCATATACATTCGTATCTTTAGCGATTTCAATTTCCCTTTTGCGTTACCTGGTACCTTGAGAGGTAAACAACAAAACACGGCGCAATGATGATAACCAAAGCAACAATTGTGGGCCTCTTTTTCATCGGTATAATTTTCCTTACTTCATCCAACATAGTGGGACATTCCCCAAAGTGCCACAGAATAAACTTATTAACTTATTGATTTAAAATTGCATTAAATTAAAAACTTATCATGATAGAATAATTTTATTTTATGGACATCCACAATCCGATGTGTATTGTTGCATTTTATGAATATAATAATCTTTTTCTGGCAGTCGTGAGCAAAGTATCAATTCTCAATAGTTGAACGTAGTGGTCAATTCTAAGCATCCATATCTTTTTTCTTTTGTATTGTAAATAGACACATGTTCATGTTTATTGTTTACTAAATGAATTAAGGGTTTGTTTTTACGCGTTGAACAGTTAGGTGAGCCATTTGAAAACATGTAGATAAAGCTATCCTTCATACCACTTACTTGATGTGATTTATGCTGTCATGCCATTACAAATTTTGTATATTGCACCTTCTGTTATCTTCATCTTAGTTTTGATGGGTATCATTTCATGGTTTGTTTTAATCAAGAGAAGTATTCGGGTTTTATGCCATGGCATTGACCTAGACATGTGTAATATTTTTTACGAACCAAATTTTAAAGCAAAAAATGTCAATATTTTGTCTTTCGCGGCTGTATACAGTCGTTAAGACTCAAAATCACCAACAATCCTGCTGACATGGATAATCGAGATTAAAGAGATGCATTTTGAGAAATATAAACAAAACCAAATATGAATCATTACAATTTATTTCATGTAATTTGTGGGCGGGATTACAAATTTAAGAATCCCGTTTTTAAGAACAAGGAGTCAAATTCTGTTGCCTCGGAAGCATGTGTTTGAAACTTCAACGCCGCTTTAAATACGGGAGCAGTTTCACTTTTTATAGTTTTCTTTCATCTTCTCTCTCTCTCTCTCTCTCTCTCTCTCTCGTTCTCGCTCATTCTTTCTCATCTCTACCTCCTGTACCCTTCCATTCCTATGTAATGCGATTAAAGCTCTCCTCCACAGCAGTGTATCGCCAGCTGGATGCTAACCCAATTAACGACATCTATGCAAATCTGACTGGCACTAGTCACGTGACTAAAGGGATACCTTTGAAATGCCATTTCGGGATAGCTAGCTCCGATCGTGTGTCTTCTTCGGCTACAGGAAATGCAATATGGGAGGTGAACGACCACGGTAATAGGTTATAGAGAAGGTTCGGAAAAGATGGATGCTGGAATCAAGGGATGATATGATATTAAAAGGGTAGACAAAAAATCATCGAACAACTAGGAGAAGCAAACAAGATTCATTGGTCGAAAATTGAATGAATCATATTGATTATTTATGGTAGCCATTGAGTTTCCTTAATAAGTTGGTGAAAAATATAATATTTTACAGTCTGTTTACACCATCAAAATGATTGGTTGGACGGAAATTGAGATTTCCTTCATGAAACTTGTCTTTTTTCAGTTTCATGGTAAATATATACATTCAAGGCTTAAAAAGGTTTAAAACTAAAACTCACAAAACTAAACAGCCAGTTAAGTTTATTATTAATATCATCTATGGAGTTCGGTTGTCATCTGGAAATGTTTCTTTTGTGTAATTAAAGTAGATAAATGCATGTAAAGTGAAAGATAAAACGACGCTAAGATAAATGAGCAGCATTTTCCAACAGATCGACCTAACGCGTCATGAAGAGCTTGAGAACCGATGACAGTGCACAATCTTTATGTAAATTCAGATACGCTTACATCCATCGTAATGATCTATTTGTATTTGTCAAAATATTACAGGGTCAAGTTATTGATTAAGAACACAAATGGAGAGTGATGCATAAATGACGAAACAAGATACATAACACGTTAGCAACGAATAATGAACCGATACGACGCAGACAAATTCGGCAAAATATCGGTATCATGGATTTAAAATTCAGAAAACGTACGGGAAAAGCAGTAGGGATCAATGGATACAATATGTAACCCGGAGCGATGCAATGTTGCGATCATTTATCCGTAAACCCGTCCAAACCCTTTCTGCAGGATAGAGAGAGAAGGAAAGATTTGTAGACAGCTTACGATCGGGTAGTGACCGGGGGAAATCGGCCGGAGGGGAGGGGGTACCGCAGGGTGGAAGTAGCCGCAGATATTGGTAAACTCCTTAGGGCTATGCATCGGGTGTTGAAGATGAAGATGTAAGTTACGATGTAATAGATGTAGCATCGTGAATAATTTGACGCGATCAGCTCACAGACAGAGCCTGAAGGAGCATCCGATTTTTTTCGTCCTTTTGCTTGGTTTTGTTGTCAAAAGTGTAATTACCCCCAGCGATGCCTCCCCGCAACACAACTATACCCTCGTGCGCTTTTGAGTTAGAGAAAACACACACATGCTTGAGGATAAACGCTACAAATTGAATACCATATCATGAGCATCCCATCTAAATCTATCCCGGATCGTTTTGACATCATGATGGCTTCATGATGTTGATACCACCTCCATCTTCATCGAAATGCAGACACCAATCATTAGAGGTTGTATTTTTAATTGTAAAATTATTATGAAGAGACTATTGACTTTCTTCAACACAGTATGAGAAGGTTGCATACTAAAATGTGTCTTAGCAACATTCTTTCATTATCTATAATATATTATTTAATTTGATGTTTTTTTAAGTGCTATAAGAGTATTTACACTATCCAATAGATGTTGGGTCGTGGGTAACATTTTGTTTTTTATTTGTACAATTGTGTCTGGGGGCACTTTTAAAGCAGGGCGCAAGCTGTATGAAAAACGAACCATTGCCGTATTACTTTCCAAGTTTCCCGTACAGAGGGGTTGTACTAAGTGGCTGGCGTTCAATTCCCAACTGCTGCTTTCCTTTCCTTTGACCCCTGACCCCGGCGACACCAATGCTTCCGCAAGAACCAGGTTCAGATGAAATTTCTTCCGCCATGTTTTGTTTTCCCTTCCCGGTTCCCCCTTTTTGTGCGGTCATTGTTACCTTTGATCTGGCGGAGCAGACGGCCCTAAGAGAAGGGTCGTTTAAAACTTGACAATGGTTGGTAGGTTTTAGGTTACACTGCACAGATTGGAACAGCCTTAATACGGGAGTTTCTTAGGGTATTGATGAAAGCGAAGTACTACCAGGGTAAAATTCGAAGCGAAAAAAGTCGTGTTTGTCTTCCATCCACAACACGGCTTTACATTTAGCATGTGTCCTTTTAAGATGGAAAAAAAACTCTCAATTAATAATAGTTAAAATCAATTAGCATCCAAAATGGATAGGATGTTTTCTTTAAGACTGAGCCATCTAACTGTGGATTGAATAAGTTTTACCCATAAGAAACTAATGGTGTGCTGGAGGTGACCAAAAGGTGGTTTTGTCATAGAGCATATTTCATATCTAACAATTATGCTGAGGTCAGCGTATATTCTATATTGTTAAAAATCTAAAATGTTTGAAGGCAGAAAAGACCACTTTGATCAATTGTCATTTCTGTAGATTGAACTGTCAACGGTATGTTCATCTTTGCAAATATTTAGGTCGCTGTCCTGTAACAGAAAGGATCTCACGTTATCGTCTGTTTGGTGGTACGCTTTCTAAGCCCGTCGGGCACAATCTCCACAACGAAAATCTGTAATGCCATTTAGTGCACTTCATTGGCTCAACTTTATGGAATTTAGGCCAAGGTTTTTCAAAGAGAGTAATAAGGGGTCAGTGTCCAGGATGTCTAATCTACCATAGAAAGAGGTATCTTACCGACGGCTGTTACCTTTTCAGCTGTTTCCACCCCTCGCTATTTCTATGTACGCCCGAACATTGGCCATGATTGACTCTTTCCCCTACACAAGTGTGCGTAGCCTGTGTGTGCGTGTGCGTACACTGTTATTATCAGTGTATGGGGGCGCTATATTCGGGTGAGATGGTGTGCTGATATGGTGTGGGCGCACAATAGCGCACCATTGCTGCATTGTCGATCTTTTATAGGCCCTCCGCGCTCTAAAGGTCCTGTTTAATGAAATGATAATAGGACGGATGTGAGACTCTGACTCGAGTTTTATGAGAAAATGTACTAAGAAAACAGAGATTGTAGTAGGCATAATGGGTTGTTTTGCCGAACCCGCCTTATTTTGACACATTTAAAATGTTATTTTTTGGCAGCAAAAAAGGCAGAGTTGGGATATGACCACCTGTCCCATAACCTTATCGTGTCGCCTTGGCGATTGCGGCTATTTGGACAGAATAAAACTCCATCGCAGTTTAAAGCAACATGTTTTGATTTCTCGTCCAGTGGCTAATACTCAAAAGAAGTTAATCGTTGTGTAAAGGTAGTCTCTCAAATATACCTACATATCCATTTGTTTTCACATTGCAAGTCAGTGCCCTTCCAACGATTTAAATAGGTGATACTTGTGATTTATTTTACAATTAATAAAACTATAGAAAACAATAATAGGAAAACATATCGCGGAGGAGAAAGTACAATAAAATACTAAATATTTTGCCTATTATTTTTCAGAATAGTTTTTCCTAATGCTTTCACAACAATTATGTCCGCTGATAATTGTGATTGAATCAATTTAATTTTTTGATTTGTGAAAATCATGTGAAATTTTATAAGATGAGCAGGTACATAAATGAGAAAAAGAAATTAGAAATACATCTCAATAAGAGGACACGGCACAACCTAACCCTTTCTAGAACATATTTGTTTTCTTAGTTTAATCATAGCGTTCTTAAGCTGATAAATGTTTAGTTGTTATGACCTGTTCATTTCTACAATCTTTATGGAGACTGTTCTCATCTCTTAGATATGAAATGTATTAGCTAGTTAAGTGGCACATCACTTCCAATAGTGCATGTTGCAGTCATCCCACTTTGCGATACCCAACACAAAATGTCCACACCTCGTCTTCTTTCTTTCTCTCTTACAGAATTTACAGTGAAATTCATAATCCAACGCGGAGCTCAATGCCCCAACAATAACTTATTATGTGGGACAAATTGTGGGCCATACACAAAATGCTTATCAGCCCTTTATCATTTACTTGTCTTTTATTCGCCTCCCCTCTCCTCGAGTTTTTACATTTCCTCTCTGCCCATGGCTTGAGGCGATTTTAACTCTTTATAAATCAGTGTTAGTCAGTGCAGATGCATCAATGCCAGTGAAGTCGAAAACGCTGATAAATAATAAATTATTACAGGGCAGCTGGATATATATAACGTCCCCTTTCATTTGAAACACATCCTCCCCTCCATAACAGTTACTCGGCAAGATTACGTGCAAGATGTTTACATATTTGTCGTATTTTAATTAATGTGAGTGCCCGCAAGAAAAAAATAAGAAATAAGTACGAATATACTTTTGATTTTGGAATAATGCGCACTTTAATTTTAATCATAATTGTTATATAAGATCTTCTTTTAAAGACGTTTTTAATATCCATCTTTTTGTAAATAGAACTTTGCCTGTGATTTGTAGCCATAGAATATTATGCAACCATAATTATATGGACCGAAAATTGGAAATATATAGACTTATGAAATGTAAGAAAAAGAGAAAACTGCACAGTGTAAAAGCCTGGGGGTTGAATCAATCTTTTTTAACTGTATATTCGAGAACCTCACTATCGTTATCGCGACTAATTTTTACATATTTGTTTAATGTTTCTTGTTTATAACGGATCTTAAGCATTGTCAAAAGGTTAAAATTAAAATACAAAGGTTATTGTCATATGTGTAAAGTTCGTATAACTCACTGATAAAATACTAGATGGCGGTATTATGTATATAAGTGTCTCCCTTTCAGTTGGTATACAGCATTGCCATGTATCCCCCTCCACACCTACATGTCTATTCACACACACACACACACACACACACATACACACCCCCACACACTCACACCCCACACGTAAATACTAACTTGAGTCAGTAAGTATTAATTCATATCGTAGATCGCAATTTATTGTCTTCTAATGCACATAATTATTTTTTCTAACTTTCTCGTTGACAGCAATTAGTATTTGTTTCGTACTCAGGGACTTGTTCGAATTTATAATCACTAGTAATTACGGATGTATATAAAGGCGTGGTTAGTTAGATCAATGATGATGTTTCCTGCGTATAAAGAGCTTACTGTTTAGCCAGTGTTAATAATTATTGGCCCGGTCGTAGAATAGTGCCATACAGTACGCATGTCTCAATTAGTCAACATTGTGTTAGTGGAACATGGAGTGCATGAAGTTCATTATCACAAGTTGCAAAAATTTCTATTCCCAGAAGAAAAAAAAGACGTCTGATCTTAGGGTAATTAGGTATGCTGAAATACAGGAATAAGAGGAAAATAAAGAAGGAAGAATTCGTAGATGGAAGGAAGGAGGGTTGATGGTGCAGGCAAGAATTGTCCCTGTTATATTTCTTGTCACGGTTATGACAAGGCCTTCTGAATGGCTTCGCATGGTGTTGGGCTAATCCAGCGACTCGCGCGCGAAGTGGTTTTGCCCGGAGCAATGCACTGTATTATGCAGACAACACACATGTTTGCGGGCTATTTCGTCGAGAGCCTGGCTAGAAAGGGACAGTGTCACACGCAGCCAGCAGAGACCAAGGCGTCAAAAAGCCACTTCGCGTCCGCACCAAATGTGATGAAATCATTGCCATGGCAAATCTTACACCCGTCCTTAGGCATCTGTTTTTGTAAGCCATTAATTCTGCCTCCAGCGAAAGTGGAGGGGGAAAGAAGCTCAGGAAGAGCGATGGGGAAAGGCCGTCGTAATATGCAAAGAGGATGGGGAGTGGAAGAATAAAAGGATGAGCTCAGATCCTACCAGAAGAATGACTGGTATATAGTAAGGAGAAAAACAGTAATATTTTAGGAGCGTTTAGACATCACGCCAAGGCTAAAGATTTCGCGATGTAAGTTTAGACAGCTAGGTCACGTGACTTTGAGAAAGAAACCCGTTGTGAGCTAAGACGGAATCAACATCATACCTTGCAAACACTAGTTAGAGTTATTAGCATTCAAACGTCAACAATATCCAAACATTCATTGAATTCATTCAAGTGAAATGACCAGAAACTATTTCTGAATTATTTGATTCTAATCTCAAAGTTATTAGATATATTTTCATTTCATTTATCTCATTATGCACGCAATCACTAAAGGTAGAACAACGTCAACCAAGAGCTTATCCTGTCAAAACTTTGGATTCTCACCATGTTCTATAAACTATTTGGAGACAGCAGTTTTCAGTCACTTGCATATTTTACACACAGAAACAGCTTTTACAACACCTTAGATATTTTAATGAAGTACATCAAACACTAGTAATCATTGTCGAAAGGAATTGATGAGAAAGTGTATTGCAGCAACAAAAACAGTTTCCATGTAAAGGCATGCAAAGGTAACACATTTGTTTAACACTCTCAGTAGAGAAACAATTAATTTATCGTTGAGATTAACGAATAAAGCGTTGTCTTCTGTACCTATACTTAAATAATAATTAAACAAACATTATTGAATCAATACTTCATAATACATAGGTAATATGTGTATCATTGAAAATTAAAGTTATTAAAATACCCCCAATGTATTGGTTTTATGTGCGTATTCATACTTTTTACACAGACTATTATATGCAAAAGTAGTTTTATTATTTGAGGAGCATTGCTTTTCATATTTGTTTTATATATTATTATATTTTGTCAAAGTTTTCTTGTTCATTTGAATGCACTGTTCAGGTATGATGACATGTAACTGTGTCTTAGAGACAATGAACCAATAATGTGATTCCATACTAATAATACAGGTTTGCGAGTGCATTAGTGAGTATGCACTGCACGCAGGTTAAGTCACTGTAGGATAATGAATGAGACTTGTTGAGTTCATTGCCCTTTTCAATGTGACTTAACCAATTGCAGTGCATTTCACTAATGCATGAGCTAAACATTTGTATTATTTTTTTTATAAGATGGGCCTACACTAAAGTTGAGAAATTGACAGTTGTTATCACCAAAATGCACTTCCCGTGCATATGGTAACATTTGATGCACGCACACGTGATCCATTTCGACGTTTCTCATTGGCTACATTCTTGAACCCATTTTATAATTATTCATATCAATTTCTAACAGTCAAATTTGATAGGACAGCAGATCCATGGATAGGAAATAAACGATCATGGAACATTTATGAAGTAGGTTCTGTTATAGATCACACTATGCCAAACTTTATTAAATTTGTAAAGAGAAGGTTTAGGTCTAGGAAAGGAGAAATATAATTAGTGACCTTTTTTATTCTTGTTTATGTTAATGTTAGTGTGGACTATCATATCACATGTCTGTGTAGTACCATATGCAAATTTACGTGTACAATTTTTCCACTTTCACATTGCAATTGCATGACAAGAATCAAATGGTTCATAGTAATACAGGGAGAAATAGATATAGTAAAAATGGCGATATGGGGAAACAGAAGGACAACTATAGAAAGAAAGACGGGCACTAAAGATGCGCTACATAGAGAATGATGTGTCAAGAAACGATTATACTTGAACACTGGAAATGATGCCGCAAAAATAATTACATGTTTGCCCTTGCTGTAGGCCTCTTTGAAAATGAAAACACTCGGAGAAGCTGCTTTGGATGCTGTTTAGCTTCTATTTTTTCATTAGTAAGCATAAAAAAAGAAAAAAATAAGCAATAATTTATGCAGCTACACAATAAGCACTTTAGAAAATATGAAAACGTCAAGGGGAACTTTGCGTAATGTTCGAATAGCTCAACGAAATTGGTCTTGTAAAAGAAAGATGTAACATAATAATGTAAAGTAAAAAAACATGGTCGAGAAGGATAGATTATGCGAGAGAAAAGCAGAGAGAAAGAGAGAGAGAGAGAGAGAGAGAGAGGGGAATGATAGAGAGAAAGGACGAGAAACAAGAGAGAGAGAGAGAAAGGGTGAGAAAGAGAAAGAGAGAGATAGAAAGGGAGAGAGAAGGAGAGCAGGAGGAACTCATCTTTATTCCATCACCAGAAACAGGAAACGTGTCCATACACTATTCAGCGACTTAAACAATTACGCGTATGAAAAAGCGATTTTCTTAATCATTTAAATGGCTTTCCCCTACTCATAGAGTAGAAAGTGGACCATTGGTACCACCATGTCCAACCTTAAGCTGCAGCCACAATGATGGATGTTACGAAGTATGAAGAAAAGCTACCAATTAAGTTAAGAGGGGATTTTTGGCGCGTAAAATTGCTTGATGCAAGTAAGGTGAACAGACGGTACTGTGAATCAAATGCAGATTGGTATTTTTAGACTAATGAGTAAAAAGCTTACTTCAAAGTGAAACCGCGGACAGAATCGTGTCATTTTTTTTGGCTAACATATTGGTAAACTGATTCCAGTTAAAAGGAGTGAAGTAATCGGGTTTCTCATTGGCAAAGCACATCTTGATACATTGAACGGTAGCGAAAAGAGACTGATACACGAAAAACATAGAGTGACATTGTGTGGGGGGGGATAGAGAAAGAGGGAGGGGGAGTGTAACATGAATAAGAAAGAGAGGGGGCAAAAGGGAAGGGAGAGTGGGAGGAGGAAGGTATCAATGATAAACAGAGAGGGGTGGGGGAGAGCCGGAGGAGGCGAGGGAAAGGGGGTTAGATGATGTCATATAGGGACTGTCTTGGGGAGATTTCGTACACTTTAGTGATGCGCTGAATTTCTCTCTTTCCTTTTTTTTCCCCCTTCCATCTCCAGTGAGCTGGAGGCGAACATGCCCGCACGAAAACTCTCGCCCGAGGGGTCAGGTTTCAATAGTAGGGGGGAAATTACAAGATGATGAAGCTATAAAACTTCTAAGTCCTCAGGCTTAATGACTCGAAGGCAAACTACGGCTTCCAAATGCCCTCGAGTCGAGGCGTTTAGCGTTCGCTTTTTCCCCCGAACAAGCCCGGGAGGGAATGAGGGGTATGATAGCCAACGATAACCATCGGCGATCTGCAATGTTTCTCTTGAAAGTTATGCACCGATCTCTGCAATTATGAGCGCCTGGAGTGAAAACATGGAGGGGGTGGGGAGGATGCGACGACAAGTCAATCAAACTAGCGTATGACTTGCATATCGTTTGATATCGATCAATCTTACCAACACGTTGTGAGGGTGCGGAGATCGGACGGCAGGGGAGGACACATTCACTTCAGAAACAGACACGAATAGAAATGCGAAAGGCGTGAAGTTGGGCGACACTGGCAGTAACATAATCTTAATGTTTGCAAGATGATGTTTGCTGACTCATATATATTCAAGTTCAAGTTTAAAGATTAAGTCCACATCACATGGAAGGTGACAATAATAGACTGTGTAAACAGTTGGAATCTTACAGATTACTGAAAACAACATTTTATACAACGGATTCTAAAAAAGACGTACAAATAATTAATGAAATAGAATGTACTTGTACAGGGGAATCACATATGCCATTGGCCTTTTAAGGAAAAAAAACTGTTTATCAATTGCGAAGCGATGTTATAATCAATGCATTGATACCATATTGATATAAAAAATAACGAAAAGACATGCACCACTTGAAAGGGATTTGATATCGGATGCTCTTTTCGTTACCATATTTTCAGGCTTCAAAGGAGTTTTCAATGTAGACCTACTCCTTCTGCTCTCTTAAGGAATATGCAATACATTATGTGTGTTATATGAACCGAGATTATTAAAGGTATTAAGATGGAAAGAACGAAAATGGGAAAAGGGATGAAAAGGGGGAGAATGTCATCTGTTTCATTACAATTTATCTCCATTACACCCGTATCACATAACAGAGGAATACTTTGCAATACTTCATGGTTCTTGAATACATGGGGTCAAAATAATGAACAATGACTGTCTCCCCTGAATGACGGCGGAAGAAAGAACCATTGCACATGTCAGAAACTAAATATGAGCATCTTCAGTTATATTTGCATCTCACTCTATATGGTTTATTAGTTTCATCCTCGTCTCAAGACCTCTTAAGAGTTATAAAGATGGAGAGGGTGTAGATGACGCCCAGCCCTCTTATGGAAGACTCTTCTTCCTTAAAGAACTTTAAGGGTAAACTACATGGTACCTGACGGACGAGTGTCAAAAGTCAGAGGCGTATATCTCAGTGCTATAATGTAATGAATCTGGGAGGTACTATATCTTCTGATATGTAGAAAGTACTAAAAGAAATACAATTCCAAACTATTACATTTGCAGCACTATAGGTGATTCCTCGTCAAAACGAAAAATGGGAATGTTTACGGATTCAGATAAAAACAAAGGCGAGTTCTTTGAAGAAATTGTATTAATGGGATGTGTTTAGGCCTATTAAAGGCAAGTTAATGGACGAACATATTTCGAATAACGTATTTTGTAGGAAAATAAGTAGGTAGACAAAGAATGGTAGAATAATAAATTCAAGATGAAATAACTATTTGGGGGAAATTGTCAGTGAAGAACTGAAGCGAAATGACGAGGAAAAATTGAGGATATTGTTAATGCAGATTATTAATATGATGACGATGACGAAAATACTGGATGTCATGATGACACATGAAAGGAAAGTAAGAGTGACGCATGACATCGTGAGCTCATCGTCGTTCCACATCTTTCAAACAATGGTTATTAGAGAAAGAGATGGTAACAGAGAGGGTGGGAGAGATAGTAAGAGAGAGACAGAGAGAGAGAGAGAGAGACAGAGACACAGAGAGACAGAGACACAGAGAGAGAGGTGATAGTTTGTTTAAGGCTACACAGTCATAGATTAGCAAATGTCTCTGAAGCGTCTGTAAACACCAAATAGTAACTCCTTTTATCAGTAGCGACTAACTAATGAAATTTGTGTGCGATTGTGTCTTCTGAATCAATATATCTATTTCAGTGGGCACGATTGATTGAAAGGAAATGGGGCGAATCGCTGTTTATCCAGCTGAGGAGTCGTGATTTGTTTGAAAGTGGTTGGCAGAGTTATCATGAATAATGAGAAAAGAAAAGAATGGTAGACCAAAAGCAAACTGCTGGCGGCTCGACGGCCAATGTTACTTCGTCTTCCTGCCCGGGTGCGCTATTTATTTGCTTTCTGGCTTTGAACATGGCTGCGGGAGGGAGGATTGAAGGGAGTTATTTTTCTGCAGCTCCACGTCGGGGTGGAGGAATGCCATGATGAGGATGATGATGAGGGGTTGCCGATGCGGGGAGGAGGTCGCTTGGCCCACGGGCTCGCCATGTCATTCGAGTTATAATGTGAGGGAGTGGGTGTGTGCGGCATGATGAGTGTGTATGACTGACTGACTGAACGTTCGTTCTCTTAAAAGGCTTATGTCAAATGAAGCAAACGGAATGTGTTAATATAATAACCATGTAGTCACATATTTTACTTTGTAAAGCGCTTAGAGACATTTGTAATAAGCGCTATATAAAAATTAATATTATTATTATTATTATTATCATCATAATTGCCTTGTTTAATCCTTTGTATATAGTTTAAGTAGAATAACAATAGCGCATCAATAAACATGTGAGCCTATTATGCTTATACCATTACAATACATGTTAAATATTATTCAAAATTCAAAAGAAGTATAGGAGAAAAAAGAAAGACAGATATTAACTTGATAAATTTCCTTATGAAGACATATATATAATTATGTTATATGTTGTATATTATATTTAAAAAGGAAATTCCTTTCCCAAGGACTTTGTATGATTATAACTGTATCTTTAATAGATGCTAAACAATAGTGAAAAGATATGGTTTGTGATTAAATATTCAATGGCGAGTGAGATATTGCAAGATCAACCTGAAATATTGATGCGTTCTTTACAATGAGATTTCCCATGAAATTTGTTATCCTATTCTGTCTCTCTTTCGCTCATTATCTCACTGACATAAAGCAAAATATCTTAAGGGGGAAAAGAGTTACATGGAAAGAAAGGGAACTGAGTTATATGATTGTGATTGACACGAGATCAAATTGAAATGTCTTTGATGAATCTATCTGGTCTCTTCAACGAGTTGGGGATGTTCTTCTTGCAAACGCGCGATGGGGTTAGATGCTCTCAAAACACTCGGGGCTATTTCTGCCATCACACCTTTTTAGCTTTTCAGAGCTTCACTGCAAATTCTCGTCTTTGAATTTAAGCTTTATTAACGCGCTGGCGCGGAAGGGTTGACGCGATGTGTCCATAATTAAAATTGTTTGAGAGATATGTTTATAAAAGGGGGCCTCTTCATTTGTGGCAAGAAGTCACCGGGTTTAGCTCGCATTATGAAACTAGGGTCGATGACATTGGAGTGTGCTTTCTAGAATCCATGCAATATATCACGAGTGATTGTGGAATCCATAGACCAACGAAAGACACGATGAATCCTACATGTCCTGATCAAGTTATTAAATCGGATTTCTACGCGATGATATTGACCGCAAAATTATATAATTCGGGGGTCCATCCGTTATTTTCCACTCTATTCAATAATGTATGATTCACTATATTGGAAGTGTCAGATATTGCAGATTTGTTTTTTCTTCTAAAAGAAGACACCTTCCTATATCTTAAGAATAGAGGAGGTATATTAAATAGGCCTTTATCAACAGATCGTTTGGAAACTTTCAAAAATGTTTAGCTCTCTTATGATTAGCTAATAGAATATCCTACCTTGAATAGTCACACTTTACCTCTTATAAATTTCTAATGAAACAAAGGTTTAAAGACATTATTACAATAAGGGAAATGGCTAAGCATTCTGAGGAACGGATGACATTTAGTTTTATAAGTTTAGATGTCCCATAGCAATGAAAACCATTCTTGTGGTTTTTAATTAATCTACGATTTTTATAATACATGATTAAAGATAAACTTTAGTACTGGAAATGCGATTGCATTGTGAAAGAAAAGGTGTGAAAGGATCAGAAACAGTTGATCATGTAGCATGCAAGTATTGGTGTGCACTGCAAGGTTCTGGAGTCATCAAAATCATAATAAATTTGGCCAAGTCTTGGTAAAGTAACAAGCACTGTACACAAAAAGCTATATATGGGACAACACACATGGTGTCGGGGCTAGTACTACCTTGATTTCCTTGTCTTTCTATGCTCATTACTCAGCCAGTATACATTTTCTTCCAAAATTGTTTCGCACATGTCATTTATTTGTAATCTTGAACATTCAGTGTAGGTTTCGTTTGATTCTGTGAGAATTAATGTTCTTTTTTTTACCAGAACTGGAGTTTATCTTTAATGATTTCTAATTTTGAAATGACATGTTTACGTCATTCATTATACATAATAAACAGTGATATATTAATACACACATTACACTACACCAAAGAAATTTGCTGTCTTTGCACGTGAAATGAAAGTGATGAAGTTTGAATTTCTCTGCGGTGACTTGTCAGGAGAAAGACGTCCGGATCTATGTTGGAAAGTAATAACTTTGCGTCGAGTTCTGACACCCAACGCCGAAGCTGTCAAAGTTGGTTGCATGACCTAATCAAGAGCCAGAAAAGTGTTGAAACGTCGACTGAAATTAAGGGCAGAGATTATAAAGACAGGAGCGGAACAGAGGAGTGTGTGTGTGCGTACAAGAGGAGGGGGAAAGGAAGGAGGAGGACGGGGGAAGAGAAAGGGAAAAGTAAAATAGCTTTACCTGATTTGCTTCAGCTTTAATTTGAGTCTCTCAGGGCGTGGGATCGGGTTACATATTGTGGGTGTTGAAGACTGCTGTAAGATGTCCCCCTTAACTCGATCACCGCCGCCGGCCCATCCCCTCTAATGGGTGCCTCTAAGCACATTGTCTGACTAGCATCTCTTCGGCATTTCCTCTGCTGGCTCCAGACCCCTCTATATCCTCCTTCAGCCCTTCCCCATCTCTCCATCTCTCTCTCCTTCTCCCCAGTCTCTTCATCTCTTTCTATCTTTCATTTTGTCCTTTTCATTAGTCTCTTCATCTTGTTCTATCTCTCCTTTTGTCCTTCTTTCTCTGTTTTCTTCTCTCGTTTAGGTTTTACATGTACTCTTGTTTGGGAGCCACCCCTTTATATCTTATTATTTGCTTCACTGAACTTCATCGAAATCCAAAACTTTAAGCATGTATAGTATTCTTCATCTCCTCCTCTTATGACCTCACTGTATGTGTATGTCATTTTCTTCCTCCATCTTAAGTTTCTTTGGTTTTATCTTTTCTCTCATTAATTGTCTACTTGATCTTCTCTGTTATCCGCCCTCTACCTATCCCTCCTTATTCTTCTTCTCCCTTCTTTTCCATTTCTCCTTCCCTCTATCTCTCCTCCTCTTCATCTCCATCTCACTCTCTCTCTCTCTCCATCTCGCTTTTAATCTCTCTATCTCTCTCTCTCTCTCTCTCTTTCTCTTTTTCCATTATCCCTCTTTACCTCTATCACTCTTTACCTTCTCCCTTTTTCACACTTTTGCATCTTGTGCATCAGTTGGTTTTCTGTGCCGTGTATCCTTGCGCCGAGGGCCATCTTTACTGCAATAAAATGTCCGCGCATAGGTATTTCACGCTTAGGCCATCCACCTTAGGACTTCAAGGTTTTCACTAAAATAAAAAAAAGAAAGCTGCAAACTTGATTCCTGCTCAAACAGACAGATTGTAATTTTAAAATTATACATGTTTTATTTCAGGTATAGAGTCGAGGTCCTTAATTAACCTGCATTTAGCACAAACTTCACAATGTTTTAGCAATGTTAATCAATATTTTAATTACTGTAACTTCATATAAGAGTGAAACTCCCTTTTATGACACTAGGCTGACCGATAGCAAATAATATAGTTTGGTAAAGCAATGTCTGGTACTTCCATCTTTGTATATGTAGTACAAACATCATTATTCTTTTATTCTCCTTCATATCGTCTAGCGTACAAATGTTTTCTTTTACATAATATCTGACGTTTAGAAATCGTTAGTTAAGAGCCAGACTGATACCGAAACTGATATTATTTTACACAGAAATTCCAACGTTCTGGCTCCAAAGGTACGACATTTACAATTGTCTATGTACCAATGCCTACATAAATCAGGATAGTATATGGGAAGGAAAATAATGAAGTTATAAAGATGGTACAGAGGATGGAAATAGGGAAAGAGAAAAGAGAGGGAGAGAGAGAGAGAGAGAGAGAGAGGGGACGAAAGAAGAAGAGAGAGGGGAGCTTTGGTTGAATGTTGATTCTATGGAGGGCAACCCCTAGAATTATGAATAAATTTCATTTGACTGTGAGATAATACTGCGCTGTTTATATTTCGCACTTCTTAGCACGAATAATAGAAAAGGTAAACAAGGATGAGAGTCGAGAATAATTGATGAAGGGAAAATGATAAGTCTTGAGCCCAGAGAAAATGGACAGTCTATTTCTGGCGGGAAAAACCCCTGAAGGGTAATTCGACGGGAAAAAAGGAGGAGTGGATGGGAGACGTGCGATGCGCGAGAAGAAAATGGGCGGGTGAGGGAGGGTGATCACCCCCACGGCAATATGCACGGTCATTCTCGACGTTAAGGTATGGTGAGTCAAAGAAAGATATAGAGATTGAGAGAATGAGAGAGAGAGAGAGAGAGAGAGAGAGAGAGAGAGAGAGAGAGAGAGAGAAGAGAGATGGAAAATGAGAAGGGCACAAACATAACCAAAGATCAACCAAGCGATGTTATAACACAGGCACGGACAAATAGAAATGTTTATCATTGGGGTTATGTTTATATTTTGTAGCATTTACCTCAATGATTAAGATAGATTAGGTAGGAGCTGATAAGATATGCTTTATTATCGCTGAAACAGAAAAGATAAACACAAATATTTCATACGTAATTGGTGCTTCATGCAGGAAAAATAATTGGACATTGAGTTTTAACAAATATTGCTAGGGAGTGAAGGAATGTATTTCTATGAAAACATTCAGATCTTCTACCGACGTTGGTCATACGTAACCCCCTCCCCCCTCCCCTCTCTCTCTCTCTCTCTCTCTGTCTTCCTCTCTCTCTCTCTCTCTCTCTCTCTCTCTCTCTTCCTCTCTCCCTTTTCTCTCTCTCTCTCTCTGACGAAAGCAACACATGTCAGCAAAAAATACATAATATGAATCCAATATGGTCATAGGCAACTTGAACAGTTAAAAAATCATAGAATATATAATTTGAAAATGTAAACAAAATTATAAAAGGCATTGAGATTATGTATGGGTTCTTGAAGAAATGTACGACAATCTTAGGTCCACAAATTAATCAATGACATTAATTTTTGAACAGTGTGACCACATTTCTTTGCATAATAAGATGCAGCGCACTGAGTATTCACTGCTGCACATTATCAAATGAAATCATAATAAAAACATACAGGCGAACTATATGAAGGAATTGGAGATCAAAGATGTATGACCGTGATGAATGTATAATAAACAAAAGCTAATCTTAGCGGTGCACACTGTCTACATACTAAGTCGAGGAAATCGAGCAAGCGATTTGTATTTGAAACACGCCTTCGAAACTGTTGCGGTAAGAGAGAGAATGGCCGTCGCGGGATTGATTGTTAAATGGAAAGAGAGGATGACCAGGTGACAAATAAGTGACACGGGGAAGAAAGTGAGTCAAGATGAAACAAAGAAGAGTGAAAGGAATTCAAACGAGAAACGAAGAGTCGCTGATTTCTTTAAAAGACAAAAAAAAGGGAGAAACAATCGGATTGGGGATGATGAGAAATGATGATCAATATGCAAGAGAATACAAGCTGTGATCCTCCCATAGATAGCTGCAGGGCCCAACCTTATCGACACCCTCCCGACATGGCGTGGGGGACACTCCCGGCTAATGGACCTCACTCTCCCTCGCTCGCGCTGCGGACACTGAAAAAAGCCGCGGGCGAAATCTTACGCTAAAAACACTACTACTTATACGCCAGGGCCAGAATTGAACCAGCTAACTAAGCCTTCGAAGAATGGAAAATAAGACAAACCAAGAAAGAGAAAATGGAAATTATTGGAGAGGGGATGAGAGAAATTGAGATGAAGACGAAGAAATGAAAACATAGAAATGCAGGGAGACCCATTAGACAATGGGTTTTTAGAAGATGCATCTATAATGTAAGGAGGATGGGCATTCCATTATGTGCACTCTCTCTCAGTTTTCATGCAATAACTTCGTCGTCCACGGCTCTCCAATCAAGTGTCTGTCTTTCAGGAGCTTGTCTTAGTAATTAATCTCTGTGCAAAAAGGAGGAGTAGGCCATCAAAGTTTAGAAGTGAAAGAGGGCTGACGGGAGTTTGACAATCGAAGTAAAAGGAGATTTAAATTGCAATTGCCACGTCGAGGTCATGATATGCTTTGACTTGAAATTCTACAAGAATTCATCGTGAGAAATATATATATTTTGAATAAAGAAGCGAGGATCCGTGTCCTTATTCCTTAAACATCATACACTTACAAATGAATTCAAGAAGTTTTATTGTGAATAAACTATCGTATGTCACTGATTTCGACCCAAGTTGAAATTATCCGTTTTTGTCTTTTTCATCACTTTTTTTTTTTTTTTTTTTGAGGGGTGGGGTCTAATAATGAAAGCCCCATCAAATATCAATCAAGGGATGAAGCAAAAATTTCTTAACCGATCGCATATAGAAATTAAATGGTACGTGTACGAGGCATAGGTGAATGAGTGGTTTCGTTTCGTCTACTGAAGACGTAGAGTTGTCGTACAATCAATGAACAGGGCGTCGCCCCATCCTCTTCTTTTTTTGCATCATCGGCGAATAAGGAAGGGAGGATCGGAATGTGGCACAAATTAAAATGGCGGCGCTCCTTATTGTTTTTTCTTCTTCTTGAATACGATCAAAAAGACTCGGATTACGTTGTAGGCCTATCTCATCGTAATATTTGCCCTTTTCAGAAGGTTAAGCAAAGGGCCATTAACATTGCGCTAGGTTGATTTTTGAAAATCTCTTCAATCGTGCTCAGGCCTGTTTGGAAGTCTCTTGGCACTTTCGACGACCTGGTTAACCTTTTTCGGCAATCTGACGTTAAAGATAATGATATTATGATTTTGATGACTCCAGAACCTTGCCGTACACACCAATACCCACAATGCAATCGGATGACGAGAACTCAATTTATCTTTAACTGGAATACTAATCTCTTCTCGTTCATGTTTTCCTTTGCTAAAATCTATGCAGTGGTAGTTATAAAGATATTTCAGTATCTCTTCATTATTGTTCGTCTTTTTATCGTTTTAGAATGCGATTAATTTATCCCTATCAAATTACGATAGACTTATAATGGAATAGAGTGAATGACAGTGTATCAACGCTCTATTTATTCAAGAGAGCTCTTGAAGTTCACACCTCGCTGCATTAACTAGGAAAGTATTCCGGTGATGAACCCAATTAAAAACGCATCGAGGCTTGAAAGAGTAGCCATTCATCTGAGATCTAGAACAGCGCGATGCTACAAAGCAAACTGTCCACGTCTTGTTCATCTAGAGGAGGATGACGATCGAAACCTCAATTTCGGAGGGTGCGTGGTAGGTCACGTGTGGACTCCGGTCGGGGTGCACTTAGCATTCAACCAGCTGAACATGTGGTCTGCTACATGACAATTAACACTGACCCCGCTTTGCATTATTTACACGATGCCCCAGCCCTTAGAGACGGATCTCTGAACCCTATCGTGCACCCCTCCCCCTTCTCTTATACCCCTATACCTCCTATAACTCTATCGCAGCCGTGTCCGGTTCCAGTCTTATACTTTCCTTTAACATCAACCTGGAGAAATAAAGCAGGGAGGAGGAATTTTTAACACCATGACCGAATCCTACAAATCACACGAGGCCCCTTAAAGGTGATGTTAGGCCATCGTAACGACTATTAGCCAAACCTTAAACATGTTAAATAGTTTTTTTTCCCCGAATGTAGGTTATACCTTATTTGTCTATATTTCTACATATCTGGATATAAGGCATTGTGATATGTGAAGTGTTAAAATTAGACGTAACAAAGTTTTGCGAGAATGTGACCCGAGAGCTTGTAAAGCCAATCATTTTTGAGGAATAGGTACATCCCGGAATGTAGGAACGATCAAAATTTAAAAAAGGGCTAGTAACATAATAACGAATCGTAGTTCGAAAATGGGCCCATAAAATGAAGAAAATGTTAGGATGTCTATGACTATGGTGGTAACCAATTTATTATGAAAGGCTGTTCCGCACTTACTTTATCATATCGAAGATTTTGTTATGATTAATAGCTACCATTATCCTGCTAGTATCGGTGATATGGGTCCGGCCCTTAATGCCTTGTCCCACATGCACATATTGATGTTGCTTCTTTACAGTATGTTTTCAGGAAGTCTGTATATTATTTCTTCGTTTTGCTGATCAAGACAGTTAGTGATCTCAGTGATGGTGATTCTTAGTCAACCAATATCCAAAATGACTTCAAGATGGCCCCTGTAAATCAGTAAAAAGAAATTCCAGCTCTCAGTGAAAACTTCCGTGTCCTAGAAAAGATTAACCATGGCATAGATATGTTTGTTATGTGAGAATGGAATATCCTTTTATCAATTTTCCAATTACATAAATTAAATTGATCAGTGAGGCAGGTACAGAATAGTGCTTAAGTAACAGGGGATGTGGGGTAACTTATTTTTCAACCCTTTACTTCTTCTTTCAATCTGACTATTCTGGCAATTCTAGATCCGATAACTTTGTCTCAGATTCTGAAATAAAATCCTGGATTTAGCTCATGCTGCAATGATAATTATAAACCTTTAGGTCGGTCAGGAACTCCATGACTTTTACAAGCTGATCGCCTGTCTGATTATCAAGATATTTACAATTACAAATTTTGAAAACCATTTGACTTACGGTTTTTATAATACTACATTTTATTGGGGGAAAACGTATGGTAAACCCGGTCACTCAAAGATTTTTACTTTTTTGAGGCACTTCTCGATCATTTTGAAGCGCAATTTTGTTAGGGCTTCAATATTACACCATACCACAGACACTGATAACGCGTAGGGCAATGCATCTCAGATTTAACATTGTTAAACGATGCCTTTAATCATCTTCATATTTTGCTACATACAACGTGTTAAAAACCTCCCAATAAACAAAAAAATCGCCGTCGTTACAATTTGGCTTCTTCTTTTCGTTTGTTTCTAGACTTTTCGAAGATTTTCATGCTATTTCGTCTCATTTCACGAACAATATTCTTAACTCTTTGACAATATTCAAATTGGATTTGCTGGTTTACTTACTACTTGTTTGTGACATAATATGTTTTAATTTCAAATTGTCTTTGCATGAAGATAAAAATGGGTATGGTCTGAAAGAACAAACAGCAAATGACCGATTGATTAGACTGTTCAAGTGATCAATCTTCTCTCTCTCTCTCTCTCTCTCCCTTCCTCTCTCACTCACATCCTTATATTTTCTCTCTTTCTCTCAAGTTAACCTGGTGTGACTGTATATAAAACGGAACTTAACAAATTCGCCACCAAATAATGATAATTGCTTTCAAGTTTTGAAGAGCGTGTGTATTTTGCGTGCGCCCACCGTTCCTGTATTTGCACAGAAATTGTAATGAGCATGAAATGGGGGTTTGGAGTGGAAAAGGTGCAAGAGAACACAGATTTGTTACCATAAATTGTCCAGGCCAATCCTCCACCAGGAAGGGGGAAAAAGCCTTTGACACCGCTAAATGCAAAAGCTTCATGAAAAAAAGAGAAAGTATTCAACCCCGCTCCCACCCTCAATGCGAGTTAAGCTCTCATTGAAATTCAGCGCAGGACTCCGTCGGCTCGCGCTTGTATGTGGCGCACATATGCACATGCTGTACAGCTAAAACAACACACGGGACCTTTTCCCCCTTCCAACACCGCGCCATCTCCTTCGCTTTCCTCTCCCTTTCCTTCCTTTCTTCCTTTCGTTTTGTCCGTCTTTGAAGCGGAGAGAGAATTAAACGCAGGCGAATCCCAAGCGAGGATACGCGATATTAAGCGCAACATTAATACGGATGTTTAGGCGTTGGGAGGTCTCGCAAGATACGAGTTTTGAGGGCCGCGCCGGGCTTGTATCACGAAGCAATGGTGTGATGCCCTTTTACGGTTTTTAGAATAAGCATCACGAACTCTCAGACGAACTCAAGAAGATGATACAAACATCAAAATGAAGGAAATGATGAAAATATAAACAACGACAAATATTTCTTTTAAAATATTTTAGGTAGATGAATGTAGAGCTCCTAGATAGACAGCTAGGGAAGAAGAGAGATACAGAGAGAGAAAGAGAGAGAATAAAAATAGAGAGAGAGAGAGAATAAAAGAGAGAGTGAGAGAGAGAAGGAAAGAGATGAAGAGGGGTTGAGATTCCGGTTAAAGAGATAGAAGAGATAATACAGAAAATATGGGTTGCTAGGGTAGTTAATTTCTTAACAACCACGTCAACATAAACAAGTAGTATGTGTCTGAGTTATTGCATTCTTTTGTCGAAGTATTTTCAGCCTTTTCTTCATCTACATGTACTTTCACAGAACTCTCAGTGAATTCATAATTCACTTGATTCAGTTCAGTTGATGCCAAACATTTTATTTCGATCCAAAGTGATATTCATTTAACTTCCACTGTTTCCTTCAAATTATAGAAATTGATTAAGGAATACAATTCATTTTCTCTACGTTATCACCATCATTTATATTATAATGATCAGTTGAAATCTATACATTCAGTGAATTGACTCAGTCAGACGAAGTCAATACTTATGATTTAAATAGATGATTAAAACTATGGTAGGGCTATAGTATCTAACGCTAATGTATAGACGGCTTCAAGCTACAGCAAGAGTAATCTAAACATTTAATACACATACACACACGCACGCACACTTCCATCGCACAACCCTCGTAATACATATAACGCACTAGCAGATTAGGGTTTCATATTGTTTTTAAATATGAAAAAGAAACAATATGAAGGGTATAGTCTTTATGTGTCATGGGAAATCTATCAGACATAATACCATCCATCCGAACGTCCCAGTCGTGTTACAAAGCTTTCCTCTTGCCATTTTCCAAGTTCAATTCCTCAGAATAGCGACATTATGGGAGAGAGAAAATTGCATCGTTAACGTCGAATAATGGGTCTCCGAGGAGCCGTTTAAGACGTTAAAAACTCTTGCCTTCCTTTTTGGCGGCTAAAACGGGTTTTTAGCTTTTGCTCAGATGCCTGTCTTTACAATCAGAAACAGGAGATCTCTAGAATAATTACAATACCATGCTAATATAACTGGTCCTAATAACATGGTTTTAGGGGCAATTTATTAGATTTTATATGCCTATTTAGTTACGATTCTATTCATCACGCGACATGAAACGGTTTAACCGAGGCGTGCCTTGGAAAATGAATAATTAGGATACAATATTGCAATCATAATGCGGCACTATAGCTGCAATCAAAACATTCAGAACATGCACTGGTTTTAGCTTCAAGAATAATAAGATATGTTTTCATAATGTACCAAGATATAAGGTTCTGGGAAACCATTGATTGTACCTATCTTTGCTAGCGTTACAGTATATATTTTTTAAATTACACGAATCAAATTTAAACATGCTAAAGGAATCTAATAATCTATGAAAATGCATACATTCTCAACTGGATAATAAAGAAGTCAATATTCCTTATTATTAAAGCCATCAATACATCCTCTTTCATATATAATAAACAGTTTGTTTTTAACCATGCCTATAATCTATGGAGCATTTACAAACGGCAGCTTTTAATTTAATCATTATTTTATGATATTAAATATGCTATACTTGCACTGAAGAAGCCTTTCAAGTGACAAGGTGTATACAAGCATAACAATTTGACTTCACACTTGAAGTGAGTGTTGAAGTACTATCCTAAATGTACACACAGGATACCAAGTAAAGTAATGTCTGAGAACTGTTTGCTTGTATTCCAACTTTTTTGCCTTTTGTATTTCAGCTGGTAATGGATTGTTTATGCTCAGGCTTGAGTACTGTTAAAAAACAACCATCATGAAAACGGAACGGGTCTGCATGTATCTAACACATCTGCGCTACTAACTTAAATAAGTCATACAAAAACCCAAGCTTGAGGCGGTGGAAGTGTCTACACAAAACACTGTACTGAGGAAAACTTTCAAGTGCGATTGGTCCTAGGGCTGTTTTTGTCGGCGTTTTAGTTCAAAATGCATTTGTTTAATTGTAAGATAGGCCCGAGACATTTTCCGCCCCAGATATTCCATTCTTTGGCGAAAAGAAAAGAGAAAAGAGAAGCGAGGCAAAACTTTTTAGCGAAGAAAAGAACTCGTATTAATACACAATTAAACCCGCTTCTTAGCACGCCCTATGTTGCTATTGTTAAGAAGAGAAATATGATTCCGACTTTGAAAAACGTGTGGCTGATTTTGATAAAGGGCTTGTTAACTCGTGTTTATCTTATATTTTCCGCTTGGGATGATGAAAGCACTGGTCGTGAACACTTTAGTCTGCTTGGTTGCTCGTATTGGGTATACTTTGACTTCAATTTTATACATTTTATATTGTATTTTCACTTTCTAAACAGTGCCAAATGGTAAATGCAGCTTCATCAGGCATTAACTCGTTATATTTGTATAAACCCTGCTTTAAGGTTTGAAACAACAACTTTAGCGGTAGCAAGAAACTGCGAGAGGTGTGAAGATAGCAAAGTGTTAATGCGAAAATGTTTATGTTTTCATAATTCGCCTAGAACTACTTGAAAAGCTCTCACTGTCTATGTTTGGAGGTGATTGTGTCTTATTTTCCAATGCTCTCTTAGTTGTTACAAGCTTTAGGGAATACAGCTGAGTGGCGTTGGAATAGTTGTTGACATCTTATATCACGTTTCCGAGAACGATCAACACATCCATGTACCTGTGACCTAGTATATATATGATTACAATACCATTATATTACTTAATGTAACCACTAAAAACAGGTGGTATCAATATGGTGTTTGTTTATTTTTCTCAGACTTTGTATATATATAGTTTCCCCGCATTACACATCCTGTTATCCTCTTCAATAACAAAACGATATCATCTCTGATAAAGTTTTAATACTTGACAAAACGCAACCAGAATAACATATGTCAAATGTTGGATACCATACTGAGATTTCATGTTGTTTCAATTTCATGTTTAGTTCGTTTAATTTCCAGACCTCAAAACATAATTGGCCTAAATACACTATATTTGATATAATTTCATTATACACATTTACCTTCCATGTACACGGTAGGATATAATAATATACGCCTGTATAAAAAAGAAAAGAATATAAACTGTTTTTCTATGTAAAATGTGGAATAAATAAAACTTCAAACTTCAAACTTCAAACTTCAAGGATTATCTTCCATATCGCTTAAATACATGAAGCATTCTGTCCACTAAACACTATTCTATTCCTGACCACGTTACCATTAATATCAGCTTCGACTGGCCATTGGGCCTTGTACACAGCAATCGCAAGCGTGTGAGATGCCGCGACGACCGGGCTCCAGTGCGCTGAGGGAGTATTCTCTCTTTTACGTTACTCCTAATCGTCTCAACACACCGTATTTGCAGAAACTATCGTATAACACATTAGATGTTGACATTGATACTTTAAACCCTTTTTGCAGAGCACACTTTCATCCCCTGCCCCTCTCTCTCTCTCTCTCTTCCTTTCTCTCTCTTTATATAGATTTATGTTTCCTTGTTTTGTATCACTCTCTCTCTCTTTCTCTACATCTCTATCTTTTGGTTTCCTTTTTCATTCTGGGTGTCTGTCTTTTTCACTCTCCCCCTCATTATATTTTACTCTCAATATCAATATGTGTCTCTATCTCTGTCTCTGTCTCTCTCTCTTTCCCTCTCTATTTCTCTCTATTTGTTTATTTCTCTCTCTCTCTCTATTTCTCCCACACACACACACTCACTCTCACACACTCTCTCTTCCTTACTAAATTCCCCCTTTGTTTACCCTCTCTGTATATATCTCTGTTTCGTCTGAAAAAGAAATTTCTAGGATATTTGTACAACATTGTTTCCGGTTATTGTCGTGCTTAGCGTTCTTACACATATTAATACGTCTATTAATTTGAGGGCAATGAACATTTTATTTCATCATCCTTAAATGTCTTTTGATTTTACAGTGTGGTTCAAAAATAATTTTGAAGCTCTCTAAAACAATATTTTATGATACAAGCCTCAAATAAATCAAATTAGATATATATATATAAGGCTTTTTCAAAGAATATGGTTTCTGCTTCTTCATCTTCTTCTTCTTATTTAACTTTGCGAATAACATTGTAAAGTCTTAAATATATATTTTTTAAAGACAGTTTCCCGTTTTATAGTTTTTCCTTTTTTAATATGTATTAATTATGCTATTTAATTATTACTTCATCTGAATCAAAATGTCATGCATAAGACCACTACCTAAAAAGGGGGACATTACTCCAGAGATGTATCTACAATTCGATACATTTTATTCTTTTCCATTTTCAATTTAAAAAAAATACAGAGGTATATAAAATGATAAGCATTAAATGCTTATCATTTTATATACCTCTGTATTTTTTTGCAATATATGAGAAAATGAAAAAAGGGAACTAAAAAATAAGGCCAAATGGCCTTATGGAGGCATAGTTCCCCGAACAGTAGTTAAGAGGTTTACATATAAAAACAAAACTAAAAAAGAAACATATATGACAAAACATGACAGGGACATCGTTCATGGCAGGTAATACAAATGGAAATGATCATTACAAAATCATAGGTTTGAAAACAGTTATAGGTAATGCTGTATAATATGAATATGGGTACAAGAATTAATGATATTTAGATAAACGTATTGAAATATCAACTTTTACACGAACGAGTCTATTAACATCCTCAGCGAGTTATTCTAGAAGTTTATGAATATACTTCTTATATTTGTTTAATTAAAAATTGAGAATCTTTCATTACTCTTATAAAACGTTAAAGAGCTTGTAATGGCAAAGTTTGAATATAAGGAGGTTTACTAGTTCGATTATTAAAAAGGAAAGCTATTCAACCCTGAAAATTAAATGATTATGTAGAGAATGTTTCCACTGTCTTCAAATGTATATATCAATGAATATGGCCTTACCGCGATTCCAAACATTATTCCAGTCTTTTCAGTAAAGTTGATATACAGGTTAACAAGAACAAATACCAATTGATATATTTGTTATCTGATTAGTCGACTTCAAAGTTTAAAACATTTTGCCCACACTTCCAGGGATAAAATTTTAAAATTGAGTACCTGTTAATTTTAATTTTCTCTACTTGTTTCCGTCTAATTTCGTAATTGATAATGGAAATACACATCATTTGCACATTGAATATAAATGGAATAAATGAAAATTAATTCCATGTGCCTATTATTAATCTTAATATGTTTCCTGGCAAAGATTTTCCTGCGAAGAAAACTTGGTGTGATTAGAACTAATGTGATCGGCTGAATCCAATCCAATCCAATCCAAAAGATATTTGATATAGCGCCTTTTCCTTGCAGTTACAAAGCGCTGCACACATGCTCCACAATGTTTGAATAACATCGAAATGTCGTAACTTAAGTTTAGCCAAATTATTTGTGTCATGAATGTGAAAATTAATGACCTTTATATTAATTTATTCCCGAATTTCAAAGAAAATGCACAATGATGTGTATTTACAATTATACACAAATAAAAAGGAGAATATTTAAATGCACAGATACTCAAAATACCTTTACTTTTTATGGAAGTGAGGGAGAAAAGTCTTGTAATTATTATAAACTCCCTGAATACTTTTAAGAGTTTTGGAAGGAATTAATCTGGACAAAAAAGGCAAAAGAAAATGATGATGTTGGAAACACAAATTAGAGGGTGCGTGCAAATATGAGTAGATCGTACGGTTTCGCACGTTACAGCTTGGAGCGATTGGGGTGAGAGAGAGGGTGAGAGGCAGGGAAAAGGTGACCTAATGCTTGAAGGTTTTGATCGCATCAGCACCAGCACTTCAAGACTTTCCGCGCCGGAGGTTTAGGGGAGAAGTCGTGGCGTTGCCTGGCGATGTGGCTTTCTGTGATGCTTGGCTGAAGGTTCTGAGATTGAGCGCTGTATAAGATTTTTGGTTAAAGAAAGAGAGGAAAATTTTCGCGATTTCTGCTTATTATAATCATGTAATATTAAGGGGTGTATTAGTAAATGTTATTGTTTTCTTCTGTCAATGATTAAGTAGGAATTATTACAATGAAAAAATATGCGTTTCCCCAATTAAGAATATGCCAACAGATCTTAATCAAATCGTATGACTTTCCAATCAACTTTGCACGGAAGGAGTTAAAGTCATTCTTAATATGGTATTAATTCTAAAAAAAAATCATGTATGAAGAGTTAAATTCCAAAAGGAGCTTAATCTATGTTTGTACTTCTGAGAAAAAAGCAATTGTTTACCAGATTTTGCACAGGCGTCTACAGAAAAGTGATATTAGAAGGTGCATTTTTTCATAATCGCTCCCAAAATGTAGGTAAATAATTTTGTTGAAAGATGGGTACTTCACTGAACAATGTTCTGATATCAATAATTAAATTTTCAACAAAAGTGGAATTAGCTCCTTTTGGAATTAAGATCATTATTCAGACCTACTTTTCTAAAGAACTTGAATTAACGTATTGAAGTATTATCAGCATCACTATGATACCTTACAAGTTGCAAGATTAGGCCATTTTGATTTTGCAGGAGGGATTGTATATGAATTACATTTAAATACGGCGGATCCCATATGCCACAAAGTAATGTTATTTAAAAAATGAAGTAAGGCGGGCTAAATTTGTAAAACATGTCATATAGAAAATTCTAATTATTAAATCCAATGCATGATATAAACTCTTTCATCTATACTAAATGTCAATTTCGGAACCTAAAACTGCTTGTTCAGTTTTCATGAATAAAGTTATTTCAATGAAGAACAAAAAAATTGCAATAACCTTTTTTGGGGGTTTAATTTATACAAATATCAATTATGCTACAACAACTCTCAAGTGCATTTTTTCTCGCCAATTTCCTTGACGCTATATGCATCAAAGTGTTCGTTTTTTCTTCTTCAAAATTTAACATAATGGTGTGAATTTCTTTTCATAGCCCACAATCTTCAAAGTATGTTTATTTTTCGGAGAGACTTCTACTTTGCTTGATTAATTTCTTTCCCACCATGCTTGCCATATCTCTTTCTGCAAAGCGGCTTACCCCAGCTCTCCTAAACCTTTTTTCTAAGCCCCCCCCCCCTCTTTCTCTCGGCTTCTCTCTGTGTCCCTCCCTCTCCCCCCCCCTCCCTCTCTCTCTCTCTCTCTCTCTCTCTCTCTCAGTATCTTGCTGGCTCACCCCTTCTGTCTATTTATTTGTTTCTCTGCCTCAGATTTTATTTCATGTGTTTCATGTTTCTGTTTCCGTCTTTTATTTCATATTGTGTAGCTCTTTCCTATAAGATAACCCCTCTCTCTCTCTATCTCTCTTTCTCTCTCTCTGTAAGTCTCTTTCTCTCTCTTTCTCTCTCACTCCGTCTCTCTACTTCTCTTTTCTTTTTTCTTTATCATTCCTATATCCACTCTTATTTTCGCCTATAAGTTCTGTACATCTTCAGCTACCCCCATCCCTCTCTCTCTCTCTCTCTCTCTCTCTCTCTCTCTCTATCTCCCACTCTCTCTTCCTCTCTCCTTCCCATACATCCTAACTGCTTAATACGGGAAGGCTTTGGTGCCGGTGAAGGGTCGTTTATCACAGCAGCCAGCATTGGTAGCTGGAGAGCCTATCTGTCGACCCCTGCGCCTAGCCGCACCGACAAAATGGCCACGGTGTTTTGTTACATGCGCATGAAACGTCATCTCTTCTTCGACGCTTAGTAAGAGGAGCGAGCAGGGCACCGTTGTAATGTTTTCTATTATGTAATAAAAGGCAATGCTATACGATTTGCCCGAGGTAAAAGAAAATCATTTCCATCATTTTTCTGTCGCACCGCCCTGGAACCAACGTGCTTGCAAGGAAATTAATCCCTAAAACTAATTTAGCCTAGGTATTGTTCGGCTACCCGCTTAACGACTTTTTTTCGGTATGCCTCTGCTTTGCGCGCGTGTGTGTATGATATACAATATAGCCGTCAATGTAAAAGCACTGCGCGAACTCATACAGCACCCCCTTCTTTTTCTTTCTCCGTTTTTTTTTTACCTCCTTGCAACTTGGGTCATTAGCGCGCTCAATCTATCGCCGGAGACAAATCAATTGGCTATCAGAAGAAACAGGAGGCTCGCAAGCCGCAATTCACACCAAGCGAGGCCTCAACTTTTTTCTTCCATCTTCTTCTGCTTCTCTTTGGCAACCCCCCCCCCCCCCCCCCCCCCACCCCCACCACCACCTCCCCTTCCTACGACAAAACAAAGAGAGTAATTCGAGTTCCTACGTCGTAATTTGACGAACAATGCGCGCCCCGTGTTAGACATTGCAAGGAACAAGCAAAGCGAGACGCACGATTTTGTAGCGCGTGTGCGTCGATAGGCGAGTTCCGTTTTAAGATACATTCGTCGCTGGAGTTTATTCTACACCAGCCACAATGCACAAACATCCATGTCTTCCCTTCCATTACTTTCCCAATTTCCCAACATTGCAATTCATCAAATTCTATGAATAACCTCGTAATAAACATGTTGACGGGGTCACGGGCGAGTCATGCCGGGGTTAAAAACAGATCTTGAGTATTTTAACAATCCACCTTTTAAGTCGTTTCCGTCGCGGTGGAAAAATGACGACACCATGAAAGTTGGTCTTAAGTGACTCTGAGACCTATTCCATCTTACTTTAAGGTGTCCCTGTCGCCCTGTTTTACTGATGTACGTATATGAACGCGGTGGCAAGCTGAATTTAAAACATTGTTTGTTTGTTTGATTCCTGGTGGCTCTCCTATTCTGACTTACTTATATTGCAAAAGATACTTCTCTATTTTTGTATCCGAGCTTTTGTATTAAGAGAGAAAAACAAGGGATTATTAATGGCAGACTGTGAAGGGAAGTCATTTTAAAGATGGAAAATAAATTGCTTACAATATGACTGCTATAACATGATTTAGTTCAATTTAATTTATTTTAATTTCCAAAATTATTTAAATACTATGACAAAACTATACATATAATAACATTTGAAATAGAGGGGAAAATAAACTAATATTAATACCTCTTGGAGACATTGTCATTAAAAAAAGAAATGGTGAAGATGGTACAAACTTTTTGCTATATGTAATTTGTCGATTATCTTGTCCGGAACTGAAGAAAAAAATAAGGCGGTGAAAGGGGGTAGGGGGTCAAAGGAGGAAAATCGGTTTCGACAGCCTATACCTTTTGAAATAACATTGTCATTATATTGACTCAAATCATGCAAATCATTCGTAAAAATGGCGTATTACAGTTGCATAGGGAGAACTCTCATAAGAATTAAGTAAACAACAGGGTAAAATATTTGGAGGAAAGTGATTGAAAGTATCGTTTTAGCAACAAGGTAACATAAAGGAGGAGGGGGCTAAGAAGGAAAATAGATGAAACGAGGGATGTATATATAGTAGTCCTGGGAAGATGGAGGGAAGTTCGATTAATGAACGAGGGAACCAAAATGAGCGGAAGAAGATGTCAGCAACATCCGTCCCTGTCACTCAACTGTCCTCAACTTTGATCTCCCCTGCCGAGCATCAACCCAAATGTATCTCTTTCTCTTCTCATCCCTCCTCCCCCGTACCAAGACAAATGATTGATTATACGACACTGCATTGGTATTCTACTTGGCCAGTCGTAATTGTGCCCCAAAGAAGTTGGTGCCTCGGGTAGGATGTAATGTGTAACACTAGCGGACACAGGGCGGTCCCGCTGCGCTGCCCCGATCGAGCCCCACCGGCAACAACCCACTTCCCCGCTTCTGCAAATTCGTCCTTCGCCGGACTAACCGTTAGGGCGCCCCCAAGGGGGCATCAATATTTTTGAATATTGAGTCGATTATGATAATGGACGTATATATATATATATAAGGGATGTCTCTATGGGTATTGGGATCGCTAGAAGCCGGTGTGAAAGTTTATAATGAGATAATCACAACGGAAGTGATACAAATATAATGATGAAAAATGAATGAAAAAGGCCATGACATGACTTCAAAGGACCACTGGTGCTATAAGGGCAAATAGAGATATAGAGAGGCAATCGTATATCCACCCGTCTCTTTCATTCAGAAAAATAATATTATTAAATTTCCCCAGAAATTAGACAGCAACCTGTATTATGATGTCCCAAAACGGTGATTATAATGTTTTGAAATAAATAGTACGAAGAACTGGAATGGACTAAAGGGTCGTAAATAGCTTCGGCTGCAAAATGAAAGTGACATTTTTAACGTGATACTAATTTTGATGTTTGTGTGGATGAATATATATTTTTTGATTAACCATTTTTCTTTTCAACCATTTGCCAGACATCTTCTTAGTCATGAACATTTCTCTCCTGGTGGTAAAAACATTGACATACCTAAGAGCCAAATCTTAAGAGTTTTCATATTTCATATTTCAATTTAGACATTTATATATTATTGAACTCTGATTATATAACGTTTTCATAATTACAGCTTTAATTTTTTTTACTCAAGATTATAGAGACTCATCTGTAATATGTGTTTGGTATTTCCATGTAATAATATGGGCTCCTTTTCCTCTACAATCTGCTCTCTTCGAAGTTTTTGATTGTCACCGATATCAAATCGCCATCTCGTTCTTGCCCTTCTCTCTATCTCTCCTTCCCTCTCTCGCTCACTCCCTGCTCAAGCTCCAATCACATTTCCTCTCTTCTGCGAATCTAATTTATCAGTTTCTAATTTACTGCGTGATACTCGGGTTTTTGTTTCATCCTAACATTCATAAATCCTATATTTTGCTACCCTGCGGCACCAAAGGCCTAAGAATAACAGAGCGCCGAGCATAGCCACGACTAACGGGCCACCTTGATGTCCGCCCGCTCCAGCCTAGAGCAATTCACGAGTTTCCCGGAGAAATCTTAAAGGTTGGATCAGAAAATTCTGTAGAGATTTCAGCAAACGAAAGCCAAGTGATTCATTATTTCTTGTTACCCTCTGCGATAATGCTTTAATCGGCACGCCTCAATTTTGATAAGAGCTTGGAGTCGGGTGGGGTGGGGTGGTGTGGGTTTGGTGCGCGGGGGGAGATTTGGGGAAGGAAATGAACTGGAGCGCAGATTTGGTTGGGAAGTTTAATACCTCATTATCCAAGGACGAAATATGATAAAAAGTGCCAACAAGATACAAAATGTGCAGCAGATACTTATGTCTAAATCCTCGTCTTTAATAAGGCTCGTACAATGTTCGACCTACTTCCCCCCACGAGTAACATTTTGCTGAAGTTAGAAATGGTAATGAATGTGCATTCGCCTCACACAGTCATTGATCATGCATTTCAGATGGAACGTCTCCAGAACACTACAAAAGCACTCAGAAGAGAAACAGAAGACAGATAATGATCATCATTATGTAAAGCCCAGTCGTAGTGTATTTCTTTTTCTTCGTTTCCCACATTTGGGCCACACCAATTATTTTCCTTCAACCAATCAAAGATTTCTTACAGCAAAGGAGAGAAAGGCTTTTTGTTATTTAAGGTGCCGTGTCATTCTACAAAGTTGCCACGAGATACATTTGCCTTAGTTGGAAATAAATAATGTACACAGAGTTTACGATTTCAGTTAATTTCCCCACAACATTCGAACCGACGAATATCCTGAAATAATTGAAGCCCTTAACAAGTGACTCTGTGCCGTTCATTGTGAGTCAATTAAGGTCCATCAAGTATTTAGAAATCAACCGAAGTGTCTCAGCTGTGTCTTAATTACATCTGAAATTGAATGAGTTCGTCAAGAAGTGAAAAGCGAAAACAAAATCACACACAAAAAAACAATCTTCCACCGGGGCGAAAAGACGGTGTCATTCCATCAAGACAATTAACCTAGTTTTCAGCACTTCCTCTGATATCTTGGAACAAAAAAAAGGAGTAGTTCAGAAGATAAAAGCTCCCCTTTCCGTTTAACTGTCACTGGTGCAATTTCACTTTGCATGTGTGTCCGCCATTTTGGAATGGAGACGCGTATTGCATGGTGGGAGTCGGTGCGCGCGCGTGCACGCTCGCTCGCCCTCCCGCGGGTGTATCTTCCGTTACCAATAGAGATAATGTGTTTAAGTTTTTCTCTCCTGACATGAGCTTGATGATACGTCGCTGGAGGGCCGATAGCTGAGTGTATTGTAACAATAAAACACAGTAAATTCACCCAGCAACAAGATTATTCTCTTTGAGTAAATGACCGCAAGTAGGCAAGTGTAATATTTCAAACCCAGCCAGGCCTTGGCGATGTGGCTGCAAGAAGTCAAAACGATTTGCTTAATCAAATTGGCCATACCCTTTTGAATTAAAAAAAAATCCAATGCTTGGGCAGACGATTCCTTCGTTTTATAGAGGTGAATCGCATCTGTAACTTTCGCGCCTTTTTTCCTGGTTTGACATGGTGTGTGTGTGGCGAAAGGGTATCGCGGCTATCCCCGGGATAAAATACTTTACTCATCCTCAACGCCGCCATTACACTTAGTGTTTCTTTCCTTTCTTGCTTACATCGTGTCACCTAGGTCTAGGTTTCGCCCAAATTGTATCAGAGAAACAAAATCAGCGCTAGCCTTAGGAAAACTGTCCACGTGAGCCTGGAAATTAAAAGCAAAATGAAACAAATTGCTTCTTCGCTTTCACAGGCGGCTCCCAACCCACTCCATACGTCATAACCTCGACGATACAGTCATCAACAAGAGCATCATGATTCAAAAGATTATCATTATAGGAGACTGCATTACACTTTAGACTTTCGTTTAATGGAAGAATGGCGGGAAAAACAGCAACTAAAAAGAAATGATTGTACAACTACATGTCACATCTTGTGACCAGGGTTCGTGTGGGTGTCGAGTGACAGTTAGACTTTTGACAAAAAACCAAGCATTCATATTATAAGGCCTATAAGAATGGCGGAAAATGCAACTTAAATTGTACACCGTCATGTAACGTTTTTTTTAATACGGTTTGTTTTGGTCTGAAAAGTCACAGTAAGGCCTAGGTAAAACCCGAAGTATTCAGAATCATCATGATTATCAGTTATTAGGCCTGTAGACCTGATAAAAAAAGGTGTGATTCTGGTTAATGTTTTGACTTATTCCTCCTACGTTGATCTTCCTCTTAGGTTATATTTTCGATACTTTTTATTTTTACGTTGTAAGATAGATTTCATTTTAATGGACGGCTTATGTTTCTTTATAAGATGAGTGAAGCCAAATGTGACAAAAGCTACTAGGACCCATGCTTAACGAATGTGGACCAATGCATGTGCCAGCTAAATTGTCCTTGAGACAGCATTCAAGATAGGAAAGGATCATTTTAGGTACTTTTGCATATTTTCTTTGGGCCGGGAGATTCATATTCTATTCCTCATATCAATATTCATGACAAAGGAAATGCCGCTGCTTTGAGAATGTGACTCGCTCTTGGTGAGGTTTCTTGAGCCGCTTGAAATCACGCATTAATTGCTAAGTCGGCTCACCGTTGTTAATGAGGCAGGTGTGTATCGATCACCTTCGATCCGTCGCTGAAACAATGAGCGCTTAATTATACACCCTTATCTGGCCAAGACGCTGTTAATCGATCACCAAGATTGGCAGCTGTCAACATTGATCGATACCAGGGGGCAGTGAAAAGCGAGGCAAAGTAAAAAAAGAAGACGGAAAATATAGAGCGACGAAGTCTAGGATGGCGAGAACTTGAGCCCGGGAAAGGGAGGTACGTAGCCTAAGAGATAAATGTTGTCATGAAAGGTGATATCTGCTGAGAAGAAAAGGAAAATAGAAGGGAGAGAATTAAGCAAAGGACAGTCGAATGAATCTGTCACAATTTTGACTGATAAGATTTATTTTCTTCCTTACATTATTCTCTTTCTTATCTTCTCCTCTCCTCTTTCTCTCCCTCTCTTTCTCTCTCTCTCTCAAAGTTTCTTTTATTTCCAGCTCAATATATATCTCTCCTTTCATCCTCAGATCAAATATTATCTGAGGATTCTGGAGACAGACAGAATGCTGCAAGCACCTGAACTGTCCGCATCATCTGTTATTTCGAAAATTGAATGCCTTTTCTTTTTCTTTGAATTTCCAACCTACCATAATAAATCCAATGCCAATGGTCATGGGGATGAAGTCCTTCTTCAAAATTGTTTATTTTCTTTTGATATTATCTTCCCGAAGCATTGTTCCTGCTTTATTATAAAGTAGGACACACTTACAATTGGTTTTATTTGTTAAATTCATATACATCCATACCCATATCATCTACATGTACATGGTGGGAAGGTAAAAACTGTATAACATGCGGTATTATGAGAAAACCAACACCGAATTCTGTGCAAAAAATCATTACTGATGAAACATTGATTCCGTATAATATACGGAATCAATTATAATATACGGAATATATTATATAATTAAAGATTATAAATAAAATGTAAACGCATTTTTGGGGGGCTAAAAATATATTTGTTATCTTAGAGCGCTATTCAGATTATAGTTCTATTATATTGTCATCTACGGTAGATCGAGACTTACCAGAGCATTTTCTTCCCCGATGTTTTATTTTGTGCGGTGTCTTTTCCTGTGTTCATATTCCTTTTCCATGAACCTTGCACAAGTTTAATGTTCAGTATCACCCTAGTGTGGTCAGGCAATTGACCACGTGACTTACAAAATTGACCAATGTTTGTTACTGGAATAAATGAAGACTTACGTTTAGGAGTCGCTCCCCTTTTATGACCTTCAGCCGATGGCCAACCATTCATTCTATCCTTTCTTATAAACACTTTTTTATTACCTAATGAAGACTTTTCTAGGTCTGGACCCCATAATAGTACTGACTATTTAGGATGCCACGTGACTTCGATTGGCCATTGAGAAGTAAGAGTGGGCTCCAAGGCAAGTTAACACTCGTGTTGCCCATTACTGTGCAAGTTTATCATTAAAAGAAAAGGAATATAAATCGTAATTTCAAATAGAAGCCAGCCCTAGCCCCCCTCCCCTCCCCACATTTCCCCTACCTATCTCTCTCTCTCTCTCTATCTCTCTCGATCTCTGTCTGTCTGTATGTCTGTCTCTCTCTCTCTCTCCTTATGCCTCATCCATATGCATACGCATCAGAAAAGTGGCAATATACATCAAAGATATCCAAGTGCAGAGGGCTCCAGTCCCACGTGTGCAGGCCGAGTTTCTCCCATCATCCCTACCCATTGATTATCACTCAAGCGGTGTAGATCGAGTGTTACGGAGATACCCTTACACCATCAAGCCGAACCAACCCCGTGCCTGGCGCGTTCCCGGCAAGCCTGGGACAACTCTCCAGTCGCATCTTTATTATCTCCCTTGTATTTTCTCTCTTGTTTCGCTCCTCCTTAATGTCCAACCCTTCCACTCCTCTTCAAGAAAGAATATTGATCTTGAACACTCAAGAGATGCAGTGTTTGGTTTAGGCTCTATTAGAGGGATACTTGATAGACCGGCTGAGGAATACTTGAACTTCATTTGATATCTGTATTGTGTTGGTGACTCTCCATCGTAACTCATCTCCAAAAGGGAAGCGAGTTGACACAACCTGGCACCGTCAACCATGGCAATTGCTCGAGAAATTTACCTCGCGAATTTGCGCAAAACAAAGATAAAGTTGGTCATCATCACCCTTAACTTTTAATTAATAAGCATCAGTATCTAAAAAATGATAATTACAACAATTATTGCATTCTTTCCAAGATATTGTACTTTCTGTTTAAGCCGATGTAATGATATGATTGTAGGGCCCTCAGGGATAACAGTATTAATACTTATGAGGCTACACTGGATTAAAAACTATTTGTGTTATTATTATTATTAATAGAATTATTATTATTATTATTACTATTATCTATTTTGAAATAAACCTACTAAGTTTGCCTAATTGCAGCAACACCAAATTAAATATCAATACATACAACTAAGAACAGGCAAAGTAGCAGTTTCACTGGACTTTCAAAAGGAATTGTTTTTCTTCTGGTTTTTGTCTTCTAACTCTAAGGGCACTAATTCTAGCTATGATTGATTTCATGAAATAACATGAAGTTTTTAAATATTTGACTTTAGCTTTTGTTCCTGAGTGTCTATCTTGTCTATTACGACAATAACTCACATTTATTTGTCTGTTTCTTTCTGTTTACCTGACTACTAAGAAAGCATATGTATGATTATAAATAAGCAACCAGGGGACCGACGGCTTTAAGTCCTCTTAGCGGGACTTGGGAATGAGGTTTAATGCCTAAACCAAAGGGCAGTATAGCTTCAAATATAATTTATAAAAACAGGAAATTAATTAAGCTCTGCATGGACTCTCAAGATGAATTGCTAATCGTCTCAATTTCTCCGTTCATCATTCCCCATCTCACGGTACCAACTAGCACTCGGCCCCCTGTCCTCCCCCTTCCTGGCACCATCACGTTATATGCCCCTTGAGACGTGGTGTGGATCCTACACCGGAAGGGCAGCACCGGTTACGCCCCTCTCCGTAAAGCACCAGGGTGTCGTGGCCTTGCACCAGCCCGTTCGCGCCCCGGTCAACGATGTGTAAATTGAGACCTCCCAGCCGCCGTCCAGCGTGGAGATGGTCGATGATGCTGATATGGCACGGTGTCGAGTCTCATGGGCTGGACACAGCTTTCAGAATGGGGAAGGGGGTTGCTGACCCATTCTAAATGCAAATTCTTTTTTTTCTTCAAAGGTGAGCTTCAAGAATAGGCCACAAAATTACATACTCATTTTGTTTACTTACAATTTTCACCCAATTATGACGACAACTGCTACCATGACTACTACTATAACCACCACCATTATTACTACTACTACTATTACTACTAATAATAATAATTAAACTACCACTACAACAACTACTACTACTACTACTACTACTACTACTACTACTACTGCTCCAACCACTTCTACTACTACTACAACAACTACTACTACTACTACTACTACTACTACTACTACCACTTCTTCTTCTTCAACTGCTAGGAACGGTTCCATGGTTACTTCTATTACTACTTCTTCTACTTCTACTACTACTTCTACTACTACTACTACAACTAATACAACTAATACTACTACTACTACTACTACTATTACTAGCTTTTCTACTAGTATACTTACATAAACATTTCTGCTGCGAATACCATCATCACTCCTGTCATATTTTACATTAATATTGCTACCAATGTCCCTTGAAAGACCAATGATACAGCATAATCAAGTTCAGCAATCTTGGTAATTTCCTTAATCATATTCCATATTTATTGTACAATACCTTCATTGACAAATTGACGCTTTGCGTTTGTTTAATACTGTATAACAGACATTATTTTCACCATACAATAAATGAACGTTCCGGCGTGGGTAGAGCAATAGTAGACTTTCAGTTAAATGACATTGAAGGGAATATTTTCCTCACAATTTTGTGCTTTCGTATGAAAATGAAGAATCAAACTGCAAATGATATTGGAAAAATCGTATCGTAATGCTTAGAGTACTTATTGAACATCAAGTTTACATCGCCGACTACATTTTCGGTTCCCGTTTTTCGTTTTAATGCTTGAAGATGACATTTTGCATCGTGCTGTATTTAAACCATTCTTTTGAAAAAGCCCTGCAAAGAAATAAAATTTGGAGAATGATAAATTATCAAAGACACAGTCTTATTATCTCCACAGGGCTTTTTTAAACTGGATCCATTATGGAAATTGGATCTATTGTCAGAGGTGTGCATATAAATCAATAACCAAGAGCATCCATGCATCAGCAAAATAAGTAATTATAGAGAGAAAAAAGAGTCGAAATGGGGCTCCGTAAGTAGAAAAGAAAATTAAGACCGGTGTCGGATTTCAGTTGAAAGGCGTAAATTTAACGCATTGAAAATTCAGCGGTTTCCGACAACACTTCAATTTTTCACGCCAATTAAGTTTTACCAAATCCTCTTAAGGATGGAAGGGCCGTGGCCAGCAGACTCGGTTCAGAAAATTACCCTGACATCGTCATATGTAGATGAATAACGAAGGCACTGACATTGAGCGGGTTTGCGTTGTTCTTATTCCTCTTCATCTTTAACCACCTCTTCCTGCAGAAATCTCAAAAGAACGTTCTCGAGGTGGTCAATGAATTCTGCGGTTTGTTGCTTCGTTCCTTTCTCGTCTCTGTTGTCTTACAAAGTCAAGTTGTCGACTTAACCAGGCTCCATCTGATCACGCGCGTGATATGGTGTTGGGTGTTTCCGGACTTCTTTCACGAGCAGATATGTTAGGAATATTGAGGGGAAGTTGAGGACTGTAATTATGGCTCTCGGGGAAGAAGAAGTAGAATCAAGCATTTTTTTGTTCTCGCATAAACTATACTCTCTTCCCAATAATTGATTGTCAGACTACATGAAATGCACCTGCTACTGGTAATAGGCAGGAAAGGTCCCTGTTTTGTGAAGCTGATCAAGTTTAAGAAATTATTATAATTTGAATGGTTATTTATTCAAGAGGTCAATATTCTAGTCAAAGGGGTAAACCGAATGCAGTTTCCACAACCATTTAAAATTTAAGACTAAAAATCATCATCATCCCCGCCACTATCATTCCACTCGTTGTGGTCGTCATTATCATCATCATCACTATGACCATCATCATTATCCTCATCACCACTATCAACATTATCACCAATCAATGTACCATCATTATTATCATCCCGCCACTACTATCCCCATCATTGTGCTCATTATTATCATCATCATCGTCATCACCATCATCATTATCCTCACCACCACTATCAATATTATCACCAATCAATGCCCCATCATCACCATCATTGTGCTCATCACCATCATCACCATCACCATCATCATTATCCTCACCACCACTATCAATATTATCACCAATCAATGCACCATCATTATCATTATCATCATCATCATCATCATCATCATCATCATCAGCATCAGCATCAGCATTAACCTCACCACACTACCTAACAAACCCATCTCTAGATTCGTCATCCACATCTCGCTGCGAAGCAAGCGCGTCGATGTGCGTGCCGAATTACTAAGGATCATGACGATGGTGGTCATCCCTGGGTATATGATGTCGGAAATAGAATCTCCTTTGCTTATCAGAAGCTGGTCAATTTGACTTGGCTTCAGCGGTCGGGTGGCTGAAATACCGGAGGCAAAATAACGGACTGGTAATATTCATATGCTCCGGCTTTTGTTGATCGAAGAAAATACCCCTCAACGTACACTTCATAACGTAGATTGCTTTGCAGAATACGCAGATATCCAATATTCTCATTCGCGTATTTTGTTTCTAAAGCTTTTCTGTGATATTTTATATTATTTTGTATGTAAACTGATGTAGGATAAACCAGGTCATTTGCGATAGTGGGTTGAAATTATTCTCTTTTGTAGGTAAAAACTACATCAAGGTTAAAAAAAAAAACATAACTGGAAAGTAGACAATTGGGGTCTTACCTACGCTTATGTATCCTTATATGTATCAATCTCTCTCTCTCTCTATTTATATAAATCCTTCTCTCTCTGTCTCTGTCGCTCTATATATTAATGTATATCTTTATATATGTATGTAAATATATACATGTATATCTATCTTTCTTCATCTCTCTCTCTCTCTCTCTGGGTCTACGGCTCTATTTTTATGTGTATTTTTTTTCTCTCCCTCTCTTTCCCTATCGCTCTGTCTTAATTTCCCTGTTTCTTTTCTCTCCATTTCTCTATGAAATATTGCCATCTTTCTGTTATTCCTATGCCCCGTCTCATAAAAAGTTGCGATTAATCGCAAGTTATTTGTGATGGATATCAATCGCAACTATGTACATAAGAGGTAGGAGACTGAAAAGTTGCGATTGATTCGAGGACTTGCGATTGATTCGAATCAATCGCAACGCTTTACATGACGGGCCCAGATCTGCCCCATTCTCTCCCTCTCTGCTTCCCCCGTCTTTAACTTTAAAGTTGTCTTTCTTACTGTCATTCTGGATGTCTCTCTCTTTGTCCTTTTAGCTCTTGGACATTTCTTTCTCTCGATCTTCCGGAGTTGCTAACATCATGAATGAGAGCCACTTTAGTCTTAGTCCCCATAGACCTGGACCCATAACGGTTATGTCAAGGTTCACGCTAACCCAACGTTAATGACACCTCAGACAATCAACAAATTTATCTACCAAAGAAATCGCGGGAAATAAGAATTGACTGGAGCGGAATAGGGAAGGGTGGTGCGCTCTTAGACTTGGGGCTAGGATTAGATCAACACAACGCATACTTGTCAATTTTCTCCATTCTTTGTAATATATTTCAGGGTACCGTTTGAGCTATTTCCATTTAGCCTCCTTGATACTTATCACCCCAAACAATGCCGACTCATCTCCATGCCTCCAATTCGTTCGATGATAATCTATAATTGCCCCCTTTTTATTGCTCCCTGGCAATCTTCAGTTTGGTGATCAGTGCTAAAGGGCGGAGGAAATTTGCTATAGTCATCAAACAAGTCAGCTTTTTAAGACCCTACGTTCCTGACACAATCTTGTTTCAAAAGTCACCTGGGAAAACGTGTCTGCTTCTTTCGCCATTTTCCGGGGAGAAGTGATACACTAAATTGTGACTTCCCGAGCAAAAAGGAGAAAGAGAAAGAACCCAGGTTGTGCAAATTTGTATAAGATTGTGTTCATTTGCGCAGTTGCTTATTATGGCCTAATTTCTTCTACTAATATTATTGAATTTCCCCGCTGGAGGACCCGGATGTAAGTTTGAGTCACTATTGTCGGTATGATTAGTGCGTGTGCGTGTGTGTGCGTGAAGGCGAAGCTCTCAATGACGACATGTCATTGCCATTTGTGAACGATCAAGATGCCATGAAAGAAACTAATACGATATGACATTTTCGCTTCTAAATATGTTATTAAACCAGATTGTTCCAGTATAAAGATATATTTTTGGAGGGTAGGATATCTATGACTCAAATTATTCGTTTTTTTTTTTGGGGGGGGGAAGAAATCGCGATTTATCAAGCATGTTCAAGTAGTCATGAGAAGAGTTTGCAATATTATTTTTCGACCACATTTTTCCCAATGAAAGGGCAGGACTCATTTGTATGAATCTTGTATGAGATTAAAGAGTTTAGCATTTTGTACATGCGTAACAGTTAATTATAGAAGGGTAAAATAATAAATTGTATTAATGTCTTTGAAGATGGTGATAGTCGTAAATCTCCGGGATCCCCGCGCCCCCGCGCCTATTTCGGCAGCGGGATAAGTATAACTCTTCACCCCACATATGTTGTATAGAAAGAATGAAAGAAATAATGAACATGATAAGTACTTGTGTATGTTTTTTTCCAAGTGCATTACACAATCATAATAACCTAATCTTTAGCATGGCCTTATAAACTAAAGATTATTAGTTGATAAGTTCATGTCTTCGGTTATGTGTTTTTTAAGGCAAAATCCCACATCCTAAAGAGGAAGCCTTGTGATGGCATAGCCATCCCTGAGATAATTATAACCTGAACAGGCATTATGTACTTAACGCTGTTTTCTTTAGCAATATTCGTTCATTTTGCAGATTCCACTAGAAAATATATTATAACATAGCTTGTGTGTCCATGTTAACTTTTTACATGTAAATCTGATTAAAAGGAAATGATACGGGAGCTAGCTACAGTGCACACAAAATACTCAATGTTAGATTAAAATTCGAACGTGCATTTTTCATGGTAAACTTCTATGCAATATTTACAGAATTTAATTTACTAATGGATTAGAATGTACAAAACAAAATGCATGTTCCTTTTTTGTCCACTATTTTATTAATTTAGTTAGAATGTATGTTTTGATTTTTTTATTAGATTTCTTAGCAGTCATCGATGTTCAATTTATGATTAGATTTGGATTATTTGATCTGACAGTCTGACTGAATTATAAATTTGTGATTAACAAAATGTTCTTATTTCTCTCCCTTCAATTTCTCTTCCCCTTTCCATGATCTTGGTGTCTTCATCAACATTTATGGTTTTTCATCTGGCTGGCTCAAAAGCAGGTAGGCTACGTTTTTCTTATCCATGTAATCGTTCCAAATGTTGAAATGTACCCTGCGTGAAGTGATTATGTATTATGCACGCTTAAAACATTAATGGAAGCTATTTAGAGATTTGTATCTATTTTTAAACAGCGTGGTTTTGTCCATAGGAGTGAATTGTATATTCGATAGCAGGCTTAGTACATGAATATTGATGCACATTATCACTTCAAGTAATTATCACTTCACTCTACAAGAATGACATATGAATATTTATGTTAGACTAGGAAGTGAAATTCATCATGTTGAATTACTGTGCGTGTACTCTTTATTTTGATTGAAAAATAAATTACTCGCATTTCTACTGACGGCAGACCTCGTCATTAGCACTGCTGTATTTCGCTGGTCAATAATTGATTAAAAGGGATGCAGCAAATTAGATGGCTTTTATCTGGGTGATTTCCTTATACAAATCACTTGACACGACTCAGGCTTGATGGTGCGTTCTGATAAACGAGTCAAAGTCATTCACCGCAACCAGTCAGACCTGCCGCACTTTTCTCACTTCTTCAGCTTTTTTCTTCTCTTTTTTTAATAACGGCCACCCTCTTATTAAGCTGATTACGATCGTTCACGTTAGGGATAACAATCCAGAGTTCAGGCCTCGGCCCGGGTCGGGAGCTAGACTAACCGATTAGCCCGTTTAAGCGCGTTATTAGTCATTTATTGTTACTCCTCGTGTATTGTGTAACGTGTCAAAGCCTCTCACACTCACACAGTGTTGATAGCATCTATTCAAGTGTAGATACCACACCATACTCCATTCTTTCTCTCGATGAGAAAGAGAGAAAGGCGGAAACAGGAAGAGAATATGAAAGAGAGAGGCGAGAGATGGAAAGAAAGAGGGAAGAGGGGAGAGAAATAGGAAGCGGGAGAAAGGGAGAAGGGGAGGGTGGAAGAAAAGAAAAAGTAGAGGTGAAATGTCAAACTAATTCATGACTCAAAGTGCATCATCGTCATTTTTCACTGTTCTTTTTCCCCCCACCGATATACTGGGCACATTCAAGTTGGTATGGTTTGTTATAAATGAAGTGGTAAAACCACAAGAAAGGATTTTTGGATTCTCACAATTGTGTTTGTCATTTTGGGAGGGTGGATGATTTCACAATGACGGGAATTTTTGAACAGTTGGAACGTAAACACCGTTTTTTAGATATTCTTCAAGACTAATTTCCTGTGATAGGGAAAGAGGAAGTTTGTATGATGCAAGATCGGACGTACCATGTACAGCCAGCAGTTACTGCATGTTACCACACATAATAAATGGCTGTGGCTAAATATGAAAGTACGAAATGTTACAAGAGACGAGGAATTTTAAGCCTACTGGTTTAGAAGGAGGAAAAAAAACAGGTACAGTGTGCAAATGGTTGTGACATCAGACCAATCGAAGGAGTTCTTACTGACTTGTGACCGATTGTTTTGGGGTTTTCCCACTTAAATTCTTCAGAAAACGCTGTCTTTTTAATATGCATCTACAAATTCGAAAATGTAAGACCCGAAATATAAACAAATTCAAACTTCACTTCAACACTTATACTGCATTTACCTCTTTAAATTCATATGTCAGCCTCGTGTAGTCAGGTCGTATTACGCGGTAGACTTAACATTGCAGGTCTGACAAAGTTTTAGAAATTACGACATCCATGCGTGCGATAACTAGCAGGCTACACTCTATCCATTCACTCCCACACAGTACTGCAATGGGGAATAAGATATTCAACACTTATTGTCTACTCAGACCTATCTACGAAGTCTATATCTTACATAGATTACAGGGTCATCATTGCGTTTCACAGACAACGCACTGCGACAACGCAAATTTGTAGAGACGCGACCTGGGTATTAATTTTGCAGATCGTAAACACATGCGGTAATTGTAATTTATATGAGTCCATTCAAGTCAGATTCATTTGTTGATATAGGGGACAATCTCATTCTCTTAGCCACCGAGGAATTCTTGCTTTTCTCAATTGTATTTTGCATGACTGGTATGACAGTGATGGGAGCTAGATAAGGTATCCACGCGTTAAGATAAATACAAGTTTGCGCTGTGATGACGAAACAATACTCCTGACGTGCCATTGCAGCTTTCCACGTCTCAAAAGCAATCTTGCTCCCTTTTTCTTTTCCTGCATCCGCTTAATTTTCAGAGCGGTGCTTTTGAGCGCCCATTTTGCATTCTTTAGGTTGATGTTCAAAGGCAGGCTACTGTTTTTCTTTTGGGATAAGGTGGGGTGAGATGAAAAGCCGGTCTGTTGGTGGACTGGGCAACGAAAACACGCGAAAAAGAGCAATTTTAAGCACGCGGCGTGTTATGAAAACACTCGTTTTGGCTGGCAATAGTGGAAGAGGAATTAGTTTGCATGGATACCTTATTTTGTGTGGCAGCAAGTTATTAGTTTGACGTTGAAAGTAGACATGGTTAGAAAGTATCATTTGACAAACAAGATGCTTTGTTGGACCTTTGAGGTCAAGACATAATATTATTCAGATAAAGGTTATTTTATGGAGCAGGCCTTCATATCAATTAACGCCCACAGAAAGTATGAAAAACATTCGAGCCAATGTAGTCAGTTGTGTCTATGAAATTCACTCTTTTTTTCTAACAGTTTCCTAATTTGATAATGAAATGAGATGAAATTCGATATGTTTCCATCCCCTTTCCAGTCCATATGGCTAATTGGTGTCTGCTCTTTGAGTATCTCCTGTACTGCAAATTATGTCAATGAATTTATATGAATTAGAGTATCGCATTGCATGTAGGACCTCTATTCCATGAACTGAATACCTGTATTAAGGTTCATCTTTTTCAACATCTTACTCTAATTATTTCAAATTATTTTTTAGACGCGATTTTTTTTTCTTGATCAATGCAGACCGCTAACTAATGTGTATATGTATTTGATATGGAGAGTACATTCTATATGCCCACTTAATAAGGATCAGGCGAAATTTACAATCTTATGCAATAAATACAACATCAGAAACGAGAATAAAATGAACTTGAATGGAGACTAAATCTAAAAGCTCAGAGGCCGATGACCGCAAGAAAAAAAATCTCCGGGCTCGCTCGCTCGCTCGTCAGCATAAAGAGGACGGCGGACAAAAACATAAAAGCCGATAGGAAAATATGGAATATGGGGGTACAAAAGGAGAAGAAGCTTAGCCAGTATACACACAATCGTCGGATTCTAAGCTTAGTTTAGGTGTATAGAGCTAGGGTGCATGTCCACTGATAGAGCAGGCGAGAGACGGGGAGAGATGTGGTCCTCAAGTCCCGAAGGCTGTTTACGCCTGGGATATCCCCGCCATTTTTCACCGCGACTTTTATGAACAGGGAGCTTGTGCGATTTGACGGGAGATTTTTTTTTTAACACCCCCTGCAATCAGAAATTGGCGTTTAAAATATCCCCTTTTTCATTTTCTACATCCGTATGGGACTTCTGCATTCACTACACGCAAAACTGTAAATAAGAGAAGAAACGAAAAATATGACTACATAGATTGCGAAAGCAGCAAAATTATTAATTTGTAAAAAATGGAAATCCTATTTCACAATCTGCAAAAACAATCAATGCGGTCATCCAGATATATCTACAATTGTTAACTTTCTCTAAGCATAGTATGCCAACAAATAAATGAAAATTCAAAATCAATAATTCATTCAAGATTAAAAAGGTCGAAATTACCTTATATCATAACATTACTAATGAAATCGATCTTGTAGATAATTATGTTGGAAGTGAGAACAATCGACTCATAAATAAAATGTCGTTGAGAAAAATCTGAAGAAATGAACATACCATATAGCTCATTCCCCCAAAATGTAATTACATTGAACCCTATCCGTGACAGCAATACAAATATTATCGAAGGAGAGAAATATAGAGATGGCGAAGTTGACCCAACAACAACTCGGAAATGGGGTCACCATCGACTGGCAGTATATTAATAACCTCCGTCTCTCCCCTCTCTTGTGAGCGTGGGGATGAATTGGGGTAACCCAGTTTACAAGAGCCCAAACAAACATGGCCTAAATATCTCCGTTTAAATTTGGTCTCGTAAAAACAGAGAGACGACAAACGAGAGTATTGTCTCCCTCTCTATTTGTTGGAGCCCCCTCTCCCCCCCCCCCCCCCCCCCACCCCCACCTCCCGTTATCCGACTCGTCTGCCCGTGGATTTACGCTGGCTGAGCTTAGGCGACGCGAGCTAGGGTTGGGAGCTAGGGTTAGGAGCGTGGGTGTGCGAGCGAAATTGTGTGTGTATACAGCCCCTCTTTGAATGTAGCCTACCACGTCGGGCAGGGATTTATTCCAAAATGATGTACAATTCAAATTACTTATCTTATAAAATATATCAGAACTTCACGATAAATTAATAATGATTGCAATTGAATTTTTGAAGCAGTAGCTAGTATGCCTGTCCAACATTGTTTGCAAATTTCAAGATGGCGTCGCCTTTGTTTCTATAATCTTTCACAAAATGACTGCTTGGGAACTGTCAGACGACTAGGCCTGGTGGTTGTTTGGTGCGTAGAGTGATCCATAGCCAGACAGATTAGCTTCAATGGGACTCGGTGACGAAAGCAGGGATATTTCGCTGCTACTCAAACAAAATATGTGCTCAATGGATAAACACGTACTCGCGGAATGCGGTCAGTGGGGGTTAAAAAGGGGACAGAAAAGTGTTCCCCTTTTCGTCCCGGTGTATGATATTGAACCCCGTAGCAATGTCAAATATTGCATCTCTAGAATGTGAAATAAATTGTCCTTGTTGAATGTTATCCGACAAATAATCATAATTATCCATCGTCTTGCCGCAGAAAAAAAACCGAAGCATAAAGAGAATATGCATACAAACATTTTTTAAACAACAAGAATGATGATTATTAGAATGCTTACACATAGCTTTATTCGATTTCCAGTCAACTGTCATGTATGTTAGCAAATATATGAAGTGCACTCAAAGAAACCGAGAACAGTCCGGATACATAATAGCACCTAAGATAATAATTTTATTATCTTCATTCCTTTTTATTTTATCGATATCTACCTATGGAAACATTTTTTATTTTAATATAACAAACTGAGAACAGTCCTGATACATAAATGCATTTTAATCATTCATAATGAATACAAAGACAAAATCATTTGATAATCGAGACAGTCAATAGCAAACTGGTCCATTTCGCTGATCTCCGTATTGCAAATGTACATACATTTGTGCATTGGGTGTTTTCCACTAACGGAGCAGCCAAGACACCAGACCGTCTAGATGGAGGGGTAAACGAACGCCTGGTGTCTCGAGTCAAAGTGCTTTGTGGGGTTAAACCGAGTCGTATTTTGACTAGATGCCCTCCCAGGAACACCGGGTTCACTCCAATAACTCTATCGTCCCTTAAACAAGTATTGCTTTATTCTTGTCTAAGCATCGCATAAGAATAGCATCTAGACTTTCACTTCTTTACCATGACATGATATATATATATTTGTATAATGAGAATTAAGCATCTTCATTGTACCCCAGGTTACTATTTTGATAACAGCATATTGTGTATGGCATCTAACGTATATTTTATATATAGCTGTCCTCCAAAGCTCATGGAGTTCAACTCTGTAATACTGGCATCTCCACAAAACCCTACCCTTTATTGCTCTATTTTTTTCTTCATGATCACTGATCATGATAATACTGATACGAATAATAGTGGGTTTTTGTACAGTGCTCGTGTCTGTCAGATTTGACACTCATGGCGCTCCACAAGAGCATAGCATCTACAACGCATCTATATACATGTGTGGCATCTATATCTTCTCCTTGTTTATCATTGCTATATCATTGCATATGAACCATTATGGTAATGTTGATTTCGTTTACTCATCAGTATTTCTCTTTCATTGCATTTCAAGTTTTCACGAGATTCGGAATATTTTATCATCTTATTTTTAATAGCAACACTCTTATTATTATTGCTAGTTAATATAATTGAGATTGGTTATAACAATAAATCGACCAAAAATATGAAAACTCGCTACTACATGTATAACTCATATCGCAGTTTTGTATTTAAGTACTGCACGTCTGTGCCAACATTTAATTAACTTTAACATACATAATGTTTGCGAATTATACCAGGGCTACATTATACCATGTTGTGTTCCGCAAATCTGTTCAATCTGTACCTCTTTCATGCTAAAGTTCTATCCGGTGGTAGGAGGAAGACTGCAGCCAATCAGGGTTTTCCCAAAGTACCACAAAAGGATGATGGAACGTTGCGGAAACGAAAGGTTTTTTCTCTGAATCTGAACCCTGAAGAAAGAAAGAAAACCAATGGCAAGTTGAAAGGCGACGAATGAGTCCATCAAACTTCACGGTTTCTCAAATGGAAACAAACAAGTTATACACCAGAGAATAAAAGTTTGTGAGAGAGCAGGGAAGAGATGGGTGAGTGAGAGAGGGGGGGGGGGTGAGAAAGTGAGGGGGTTCGGACGGAGGAGAAAGGAGGAAAGAGAAAACTTAGGGAATCTAAATGTACACTTACCTAAACAGTAAACAGACTGTTTTCTGACAAACGTTGTCACGATTTGTAGGCATCTCGTAATTTGATGTTGAATGTTGAGACATTGTCAACATTTCTCCAAATATCGGAAACAAAAGTGGAAGAATACTTTTCCAGTGCATTAAATGCCCCATTGTGGATTATTGTTCTACATTGTATTTACGATTGGTATTGGTGGTATTGCTAAGGAATGAAATGCGGATTATTTGAAGCCCTATCATGTCTTTGCCAAAGAGATAATGATTCAACCATGTTTATTTTATCTCGATATCCTATCTTCCTCAAAGTTCCCGTTTCTAGTATGTTTTTGCTTGTTTTAAGAATCATATTCAGGGCCTGCTTTCTGGTTTCACATGAATTAGGAATCTGTTAATCTCTCTGAAATATTCAAATCCATTGCCATGATTGTACTAATGTCGAATCTAAGAAAAAACAAATTAGAAGTCAACAACCTCAGAATTTCATGGGGATAAACAGGGCTATACCGTCTGACACCTCTTACAACCATGGAGAGAAGAAGAAAAAAAGTGGCACCAGAAAACTGACAATTGTTCCGATTTGTCAATCATGGCAGGGCCAAGACAAATATCTTCCGACTCCGTGGAAATATTTTGGTTTATTCTGTCTCAAGTCGTTAGCTTCTGTTTCATGAGTTGTCTAAAGTGACAGAAATCTACTCAGCTTCATGTGATGAAAGATTGTTCTCAATTTAGAGACAAGAGGAGGCACGGAAAACCAGGTCGCTGTAAAACCAGAAAGCAATTTCGTTGCATCTGATTCAAGTTCTTTTTTGAATGTATCCATCAAATAATGAGAACTCGAACATACGTACTTAAAGGGATCGTTTAACAATGTTAAATCTGAGATACACGTCCATACGTGTTATCAGTGTCTGTGATCTGGTGTAATATTGAAGCCCTAAAATGATTGTGTTTCAAAATGATCAAGAAGTGCTTCGAAAGAAATTAAAAATCTTTGAGTGACCGGTTTTACCATACTCATTTTTCACAATAGACTGTAGTGTTATGAAAACCGTTTGGCAAACGGTTTTCAAAATTTGTAGTTCCAATCATAAATATCTTGATAATCAGACAGGCGATCGGCTTGTAAAAGTCATTGGGTTCCTGACTGACCTAAAGGTTTATAATTATTATTGCAGCATGAGCTAAATCCAGAATTTTGTTTTAGAATCTGAGACGAAGTTACCGGTTCCCTTTAACAATGTTTGAGAATAGTTTCTCTGCAAAATTGTATTTTCGCAATCAATATCAAATTTGGTTTGAGAGATCTAAAGAGTGGCTTCAGTCACTTAGATATGTTTAGTAATTTCAGCCATTTCTACAACCTTACGAGACCTTCTTATAAACCCAAACTAATTAAATCTCTCTATTCTAGTACTTTTGTAGTAGGCTATGTGATTCGTGTTGTTTGCAAGTATCATGATAAAATAATGATGTACATGACAATTATTAAAGATATTTTCCCCATTAGGTTTGCAAATATACATGTGTACAATTATTTGGAAAAGTTAATCAATTTTAACACATTTGCCATGTTTACATATTTCTCAGCATTGCGTTATGATAAAAATATTCGTAAATGCCCCGAGATACGACATTTTTAAATTCTTGTCATTATATAAATTCCCAGGACTCAACTTACAGCCGCGTGTTGGAAGTGAATATTTCATAATGATGTGAATAGACAAAATATATGATCTGAAGACAAGGAAATTGAATTCCCTGTATTCGCAGCAAATATAGAGAAATGTGGATGGAAATACCACAATTTCCTTACTCTTCGTTACAAAAATAAAAACGATGCATTTTTAATGTGTGCCCTTCCCTATCATACATTTCCTGTTCGACTGCGCACACGAACATGTACTTCAACCTAAATGATTACGTAACAGCTAAAGGCGTCGCTAATATCCGATTACCCTGTCAGTAATGAAGCCACACCAGCCGGCCTCGCCGCCGGCGACGATGACGAGAAACCCTGATTAGATGACGAAGACGAACTCGCCTGGCTATTGTCTTATATAAATCACATGAGAAACAGAGAAATGAGGCCGAGGTTCGTTGCACAATCATTATGTAATTTATATAATTCATATAAGAATACATTATTTTGTATATATTTCATATAAAGCAAAATACTAGAACGTCAGTGATTAGGTTTTGTAATGAAAACAAGGTGTAAGTTAGCAGATTGTAGGTTTGGAACAAGTAAGATTTATAACAGATGGAGTCTATCCGTTCGGATTTCTAGATAATTAATTATCATGAAGGAAAGTTTGCTAGAAGTGCCAGGGGTGATATTTACTATTTCTGTTGCTTTGTTTGAAATGTTTGTAAACAAAAATATGTGGATAATCTTCATATTTACATTCATCAAACAACAAGGAGGGCGACGATTATTTTAAATAATGAAACTTATTCAACAGCAATATATCTTTACCTTCTAACCTTTCTCTCTCTCTCTCTCTTCCCTCCCTCACCACTTCACCTCTCTTTCTTTCTTTGCCTCTCTCCATCTCTCTGTCTCTTCCTCTCGCTTTCCCCCTCTCTCTATCTATCTCCATTTATTGCACTCTAGCTCTCTTCCTATCCTTTTGTTTCTCTTTCCCTCTTACCCTCTTTCCTCTCAACCTCTTTTTTTTTCATCCCCCTTAACCGCCCCGCCTCTCTGTCCTCCTGTTTCCCCCTACATATTCATATCATTTTACGATTAATTTAATTCATTTATAATATTCTATGATGTGATACCATTATGATAATATTGTGCTACTATCGTAAAATCATACATTTCTCATCAATACCTTGGCTAACGAGTGGGGTTTACAAATATAGCGCCCTCTGGGATACACGTTATTCTCGAGGGACCTATGGCTACGAACCATGTGTAATAAATGTTGGTGGGGAATAATTCATCTTACACCTGAATCTCTCTCGCCATTTTATTACATGACTATGCACAGGTATTAAAATACCTTTTGTCCTTTTCGTTCGACCTGAAAATAAAAATAAAAGGGTTTATATTAACGATATATGAAGGCGCACCACAAAATAGAGACTGTGTTGACCAAAATAATTAAATTATGAATAGGATGGTTATTGATTTTCGAGTCATTGCTTGAAATTAACAGTGCTCTATCCAAAATAGTATAATATCATTTTTTGAAAGATGAAGTTGAGTTCTGGTCATGCGATTGCATTGTGAAAGAAACGGTGTGGAATCGACCAGAAAAGGTTGATCATCTAGCATATAAGAATTTGTGTGTATTGCAAGGTTTTGGAATCATCAAAATGATAAGAAATTTGGCCAAGTCTTGATAAAGTTACAAACACTGTACACAGAAAGATGTATATGGGACTAAACGAACATATGGGGTAAAAATCCTACCGGATTTTTACGATGTTACATGACATATTTAGAATATGAAGGCATTTGAAGAGCCATGCTTTTCAGGTAACATGTCTTATCTGATGTTCTTCCACACTTGCATAATAAGAATGATAACGCTCACAAATTAGTTTTCACCTCTTCCCAGAATTTAACCTTATCTTTAAGTAACTCAAATGTATTATTATTTCAGATATTTATATGATAAGACGCAATTCCTACAAATCATTATCAAATAAAATTAACTTTCAGTGTGCAAGGGAAATATTTATTCGGTGTTAGAGCGCGTTGAATGTAAGGGATCCTAAAATCAACACTTTGGTATTTCATTTGTTTAAAATTAATTCACAGCGGACTCAGATAGTGTTGCTAATGCTTTTATTATGACATTGGCTTCCGTAGTATAATGAAATAATCTCTCAATATCCAATGTATTGTATATAACAGGGAATGATACATAAACTTCAGTGCGCCTTTGGCAACGATACGACACCTTTTCTTTGATATATATTTTGAAGAATATCAGCTTTTACCTTTAAACAGTGATTGACAGTTAAATATAACCACGCCATAATTTCAAGTCATATTCGGCTATCATTAATAATTATTTCACATTATGCGTTTAGGTGCGCTGTAAACACACGCATCCATTCTCCCAGCCGACCCCTACCGAGAATATCCGGGGCCCCTCTCCTCTCTGACTTCATATCAACTTTAAAGATAAAGTTGAGTTCTGGTCATGCGATTGCATTGTGAAAGAAACGATGTGGAATCAATCAGAAAAGGTTGATCATCTAGCATATAAGTATTGGTGTGTACTGCAAGTTTCTGAAATCATCAAAATTATAAGGAATTGTGCCCAGTTTTGGTAAAGTTACAAGCACTGTAGACAGTAATATGTTTATGGGACTACACGAACATGTGGCGTAAAAATCCGGCCAGATTTGTATGCTTTAACATGCCATATTTAGAATATTAAGGCATTTTAAGAGCCATACTTTTCAGGGAACATTTTTAATCTGATGTTCTTCCACATTCGCATAATAATAATGATAACGCTCACAAAGTATTTTTCACTTCTCCCCAGAACTCAACTTTCTCTTTAAGCTTTCCCTCTCATAACCGGGAAGAAAAGGATCGAAAAAATCGTTAGACTAATATTCGTGCGTTACCAAGCGTGTATTAAACGCCGAGCGCTTTCACTCTGCTCATTATGGGGGAAAAACCTGCGGAAAAGTGTGTGAAATTAAAACACCTTCGCCGCTTTAACTATCACAAAACTGAACGACCGACTGTTATTACTACGCCTTTATCATACATGTCGTGTCGACGTTATTGAGGAAGAGAATTTAATTTAGGTTGACTTGATTGTACTTTTTCTGGGAAAATTTGCTAAACAAAACCGGAGATGAAATTGTATTTCAGATATGTAGTTCATCCCTGCTATTTCATTGTTGCTACCATGTTTGTTGTTTTCTGTAACATAAAATTCCATTTTGCATTCAGAAAAGTGTTATGTTTTTTAATGTTAAAATGCGATTTCGCTGGGGACCAACGTTACGAGTAGAAATGCAAGAAATTTTATTTTAAGAAGGAAGTATAGACCAGGGAAAGTGTAAGACACTCTCCCTGTATAGACGAATCATTAAAAGCAGCCATAGTCAAAACTATTAAGTATTCGAGTTACTTCGTGGCTGCTCAGTTTCGAACGCTGATATTTTTGGCCTTTTTGTTATTTGAGAGACTCCTCTTAGTTGTAAGTTATATTATGCTTTTTATTCATCACTGATAGACTTTCCATTCAAAGTCTAGCCTCGAACCTTCCTCATTTAGAAAGAAAAAAGATAAATAGGGCGAGGGATAGGGAGAGAGAGAGTGAGAGAGAGAGAGGGAGAGAGAGAGAGTGGGGGAATGAAACGTTGTACATGACTTTGTTTCAAATGAGTAGTGTTTCATTTGTGTATTGTATCACTAACCACGATACACATGCATTTGTCTTCAAGCAATTACTAACGTCAAAGGAATATGCTCCCTCAATGCACGTCGACCCTCTAGGCATCTTTATTCCCTCTCTCATAAATATCCTCGAATTTCGACGAATACTCATTCAGCTTTCCCGCAGAAGCTACCCTCACGTCCCATATCTATGTTTCCATTCATAATTCAATATTCACCATTTCGCCAGATCAATAAAACATGACATACAAGGACTGTTTTCCAGATGTTCCCTTGCTTAGTCCCATACATTACAAATTAGGGAGCGCTTTGCGTGCCCGGACGCTACACGACGCGAATGCTTAAAACCGTTTTCTCCCCCATGCGTCTATATATGACAACCATTCACAACAATCTAAGTATGAATAGCGTTTTGACATATCCATGATTAGGGATTATTGGTCTCTTATCATCGTAGAGTGTACACCCAGCATCTCCTGATCATGGACATTGTCTGTTTCGACGAATTTTAAACGAGAAAAATCCTCCTGAGCCAGGGATTCTGATCGGAGATCGAAATGATGTTCAGAGACATGATGTTCAAGGTCTCGTCATCGCTGCGACATAATAATCCTACTCCGAAATACATTTTGCATTCCGTTCCTGAATAATATCGTAAACGTGTTTCCCGGGCGGACCCGCCAGGAAAGAATTACATATACATCTTGCAACATTCATCTCAAAGTCTATTTTATTTGTATTATTTTTATTTTATAAAGTGAACAATTATGAGAAAAAATTAAAGAGAGAGAAAGACTAATGCGGTTTCTACTTTTATGTAATTATAAATAGATTTTATAGCGATCGTAGCCTGTATTTTTATATTCATGTTGAACACTCTGGTAGAAAGAGACAGCAAAAGAGATAAAAACGACTAGATTCCATGTAGGGCAGTGGCGTATCCAACACAGGGTGACACCCCCGTCCCCCGTTCGATGCCCAAAGCAAATAATCGATAAACTTTCTATGGATCTAGAGCACGCGTGGCTCTCCAGATGAATTACTCCACCGCCCCTCCATCTCGTCTGGTGAGGGCAACGCACCCCCTACCCCTCCTTCGTTGTTTCTGGATGCGCCAGTTCGATGATAGAAATGACTAGGAAAAGAGTCGAGTTATCAATCGCTAGGTTGACAGTCAAGTGAATAAACCATTGTCAAAAATGTACCCTCCACATTTATAAATAAAACCCTTTGCTTTTCGATTGCCGTGACCCAAACAGGGGCGTATCCACGAACTTCTATCGAGGGTCACAACCCTGCAACATCTCCAAAAAGCAAGATACAAAATGTGCTCTCAGAAGAAAAGGTTTGTTGACATGATTGTCACTTTTTTGTATCACTTTGAGTAAAAACAAACTGTTTTTATTTACTTCAAAATTGCCAGAATGAGTTCTAAATGGGAACTGGCCGATTGGGCCCCTTTCCCCTTTTAAAACCGCTAGTGATGAAAAGTATCTGATCAACGTTCTGATTCGGTATTCTTAGGATGCGTTTTGATTCTAATGATATCCATCCGGCCGCCGGTCATTTGAATTCATATACGTCTTTCGACTCTGAAAAGGACTATGATCATTGTTAATTCAGGGCAAGTGTAGTCATTGAAAAGATATGTCCAACCAGTCTTTAATTCCGTAATGACAAGTATTGTAATTATGGATAAGACGATTGCCGCTAGCGGGGTAATTCTAGGGTTGTCAAATTCGACAGAAGTTCAGTCAAAACAACACTTGTCCGCTTTTCATACTCCTTTGATATGGGCACAATGAAACTGAAGAACCAATGGCCTGTTCTCGGAACAAAAAAATCCGCAATTAATCTGTTAATATTGGTTACGCAGGCGTGTTTCCCTTCTTTTGAAATTGGAAGGTCCACTCGCCGGGCAAAAATCATGATACGCTGACCGGCTTTGGACTTGGTCTGATTCGGACCGTCAAAGGTGAATGGCCGAGCCGTCAGGGTTTCCGCTTCGGAAGAAGAAAAAAAAAATCAGAAAACTGAACAATGTTTGGAAAGTCCGCGCGCTTTGCGATGATGACGTCGGGGATATTATAAGGGATAGACGTCAAGAAAAATAATATCGTTCCTTTTGTGAGATATGGATGCTGAAAATAGAAGGTTACCACCTGTTTATATCATAGCCGCCCATTCTCTATGACGAGATTTGCCCGCGGGTAATATAGACTTCAAGATCCAGAGGATAGCCGAAGGAGTAGGGGAGAGTTGATGGGTGAGTCCTGCTCGTGGGTCCATGATGGGGTGCTGGACATTATTGAACGTACGATATTACGCACCCCGTCTCATGTTTAGCACCTCCCCCACGCCCCTCTCCCACACACGCACAAACTTCCCTCACCATGAGGATACCTACTTTTTAATACCACCACCCCCCCCCCACACACACACACACACACATCTCTCCCCACTCTAATTACAGTGTTTTTCAACAGGGACACCCCTCCCCCAAACTACCCGTCTGCCCGCTGTGTTACCCCTCTCTCTCCAACGTGCCCCCCCCCCTTGCCCCCTCCCATACCATTCCCCTTCCCGGCTTCCCTCATATTGTTATCCTTAACGTATAACCACGAAGTAGGCCTATGAATATTAAAACATTGATCATTTCTTCTAATTCAGGGCCTATCTATACTTACCACTTGTTGTAGTCGAAAAAAAAAAGAATGCCCGAAAGTGAACATATGGCAAACTTATAGTCGAACAAACACAAACTCTAAGGGATGCCTTCGAACTTGAAAAGAAAAGAGGTTCGCTAAATGTTATTGTTATCCCATGTAAATAATTTTCAACGAACACAATAAGCACTGATTTGAAAAAGCAGATTTACAATTTTACTTGTACAGTAGTATGCATCGATCTCGTGTGTGAACATTCGACTAGAAGACCGTTGTTTTATAGTTATATTTGTCCAATTATATTTATTTGCCTTTCATTTCTTGCAATTTCACCATAATCACTTAACATAAAGACTTCTTGGAAAACTGAAATAAAAATTAACGTACCGCTCTTCCAGTGAGATGCGTTTTGTGTTCTGAAGATTGTCTACGAAGCTTACATTGCATATCAAAAACTAGACATAGATTTCTGCAAGATGAATTTTTAAAGAACACAATATGACAATAAAAGCTAAGTTATAAAACTTGTGCTTACAGAAAGAAAAAAAAATAGATTCAAAAATAGATATGCGTGGTTATGAGCTCCTTTGCGTCATTTGTTGACATTCTATTATAACTGGTAATCCCACATTATCATTTGTATTAGGTATCATAACACCGTTTTAGTGTTTAGAATAAGCATTAAAGAGTTTCCTTAAAACATGTCAAAACGTTTGGCCCTCTCCACCCAGGTGCGGATGGGCGCCTGGCAATCGCTGGGGGTATTAATAATCAGAAAGAACAGCATTGACGCTGATGAGGCTTCCCTGGGAAAACAAAAGTTTTTACTATTATTATTATTATCATCATCATCAATATGTTTATCATAACTGCCATTCCATTGTCAAACATATCTTGAACTGCTATCATTCTTCAATATTTATGTTTACTGATTCGCATTAGCATTGTTTTCAGTGTTGAACTTTAGGTACATTCATGATATCAACATGGTGTTATGTTGGATTACGGGCTGGGTATGAAAGTACATATCAGAACCATTAAAAGCTTCTAAAGCAATATATATATTTGTTTGTATTGAATGGAAAATAGCAGCCCGAGAGCTGATCGACTTACATTCAGTTTACAATAAAAGAACGTGAGATGCATACATGTAGCAATATTAAAAGCAATTGAGAATTGATTTCCTGTGTTATATTTTACAAGATGCCATAGAATGCTTTTATAATTTTGTGTTTTATTAATCATGTCACAACTCTGTATTACATCAAATCATATTATACTGTTTTGAGTACCAAATAAAATATCACTTGAGAAAAAAAAATATTTCATGAAGCATACGAGAATACGACGCAAATACTGCTCTCACTTCATCTGCCATGGTATTATGTTTCTAATCACTATAATTATATTTCAACGTTATTTGTAAATGATATGATAGCCGAGATATGATAAGGAGTACTATTATTATTACTATTTAAGTTTTGTTCTACATTAACAGATCTTTATGACAGAGCAAGAACTTATAGTTTCAACCAAACTCCCCAAACAGTCGTATGTCCTGATTCATATTAGAACTATCTTTCAAATATTATTATGTTGTTTGAAAATCTAGATTACTTGAGAGGGCCATGATATCATGATTGTTTTTGTTTTTGAGCCGGACATCCACGGGCGTTTATCGTAGAACGAAAATAATATTAGATAAATAAATAAAATAAAAATTCGATTGTTTTTATCGCAACTAGGTGCATTGTTGATAAGCAGGTAATGCGTATTGACACCTTCAAGATGGACAATGGCGATTCAATTAAGGGCAAGAATAAAATAAATTGACACATATCACGAACGAAGACAGAAATCATTTCAAGAATTCGACATGAACAAAAGCAATGAATGCCTGACAATTGGAGAATTTGAAGAGGCTTTCAAAGTGAACCTTATTAGGGTCAATGACCGGGTTGGAATGTGTTGTTGAAAACCCGCCCACCTGCAAAATAATATCATCCAGGCGATGTATTTTTGTTTTATTCCAGACACACTGAAAATATGAAAATGAATACCCAAATAAAAACAAGCCTGTCTTTTCCCGAACTGGGTTATCAAAACAGGCGCATTAAAAGTCCGTTGCATATTTATGGATCTTAGCCTTTTCCTAAGCTATTTCCCTGCGACAATCATGTTCTATTGTCATCGATCTCTTGATAGAAAAAGCACAGGGTATACATTGTGATATTCCAGTAATTTTAGATACATTTTCTGAAATTTTCATGGTGATTCTGGGGATCAAATTCTTGGGCGAGGGTGACCCCGCGCCGTCAGAGGTCACCCTAATCACTCCGGTCATGTCGCGACTGCGCAGTGGGTCGCCGCGGCGCGTAATTCTTCACAAATTCTTACGCACAGTGGGCCAATGACTTCAACACCACGTGCGGGTGCTGCTCAATATTATCATTCCTCCATATTTTAAGGAGGGTTAATGAATTGGATATACCTGGGTTGCTAGGTCTTGATGATTGAGTTACAAAGCTAACAGGTAGTCCTCTGATGGTACGTGCCTGCTGTGCGGGTGATACTGCCATTAAATGTTGGTATAACGAAAAAAGTTGAAGCATTTCAGAGACCTTTAATATTTGTTGTGCTGTCAAATCTGACACGTTATAAAAACGAACATTAATATAAATTGATTTTTACTTGCATTGATTAGAATTCCTGATTCTAATTGTACAAATTTGTAGGCAAAATGCCTAACTTACTATTTCATACAAGAAAATTGATCATCCTCAGATTCTTGTTAGGAGTAATGATTAAAACAACGATGGTATTAGAAGTATGAACCTTTTTCGTCGTAAAATAACCGATTTGCTATGCAACACTCAATTTATTTTGATAAACTTGAGCTTTTTAGTTATTGCAAATATCAATTTAATATTTTGTATCTTTGATAGGCATATTGAGGATACTGTCATCTGCAGATTACATCTTGTTTAAGATATTTATTTCGCCGTTACCAAAGTAACGGGACGGGAATGGTTAAACCACATTACGTCACCGACGGTTTCAGTGAAGCTGTCTCCGTTTGGCGTGAGCGAATTCCACACATCGCCCGTAACCATTTGAAAATTTGACGAATCACAGGCCAGGATTACCGCTTAATGCAAGGCGGACATGTCATTTAAACAATTCCCATTTTACCTTTATCTCTAACTTGTCTTACTTGCGTAATTACCAGGAGATGAGCTCATTTAATCGGCAAAATTTACTGGATATGCTTAATGAAACGTGATGGGTGGTTTAGAGAAGTTGTAATGAGGTGGGATAGAAATTTACAGTTAGACAAACATGACAGAGCATTTGGATGCAAAATGGATCCCCCCCCCACACACACACACACACACACACGTAATTAGTCATCCCTCCTTCTAGCACCATCTTCAACTAAAACAGTTAAGTATATAAACAATGAATTATAACTATTTGTTAAAGATGCCATGATCCGGATCATAAGACCGTTGATTGCGCGAACATTAATGCACGGTAAATTGTTAAGCACTTAACAAGGGCTAATATGAGAAATAAAAGAGAATTTATAAACAGTGACTTTCGCGAAATCTCTGATACATAACATATTTATTTCAATACTCACTCTTTTTGTCGCATTTTTAGTGACAATTTTGTTCCACATTGATTACTACCCGTATTATTTTGACTGCCTTGGAATTTTATTTTACCCACATGGAATAAACAAATTAACTTGATTGGATATCAACATTTATTAAAAAGTCACACGTAAAGAGTTTAAATGACTTTTTTTTTTAAACAATTAGTTACACTGCAGGCAATTTACATGTACGTAAAGAAAGTACATTTTTCTAGTCATATGTATAGGTGTTTTTTTAATGCAAGATCTAGAATATATGTGCCCTAGTTCTGACAGAACTCTAACATTAATGATAACAGGACAGACAGGTAGACAGACAAGATATAAAATGTGAAGGAACAAAAAACAGCTGAATCCTAACAACATGACATTCGTAATGTAATAACAGAACATTTTGAACCTTTCTCAAAAACTCGTTTTACCTTTTGAGTAGCTAGCATGACTCGGGCGTGCTTGCAGGAAGTCAGATTTAATAAACCTTAAGGGGAATTACACATCCTTTAACATCCTTAACAAAAACAGAATAAAGTCATTCTAATTGAGTAAAAGTGTCCAGATGGAACACATAAAGCCAAATGTACACGTCAGGACAGTATATCACCTCATCTGCGAGATTAATTCTTCTCTGATATTAATTTGTGTCATCTTACTGGTGAACGTTTGGATATACCTACATATCGTGAGGTGAAATCTTAGAACATTTTATTTTGACATAAACGTTGTGTCTTTCTTCGCTCGCCATGCACTTTCAAATGGTAAGTGGATGACATTTCCTTTATACATATTGACTAGAGAGGATTTTCAAATTGTTATATTCAATTCTACAAACTTCCTATACAAAGTAATATTATTTCTACGCACACTAAATGAACTTTACTTACACACTTCACATAGTATAACGATGCTTTTTATTGTGTAGAATACCTTCATGGTTGTTGAGGAGTTTAAATAATTTACATTTAATTCATTAATCCGTTATGACCTTCGTACGAACATGCGTTATACATGTATGTCTGAAATGTAATTGCCAGTTATTGTCATAGTATTTCTTTTTCTTCTTTTACTTCTTCTTCTTCTGTTTTCTAATTGAATAAAAATTCAGTTTTTAATGTGAACGATCTGCATTTGTCATCCGATTGCTTCTAACTTTTTATTAATGATATAAATGCTACTAAGAGGGCAAAAATCTCAGAGTACAAGGGGGATAATCGTGTTTCTTTGTTGCTTTGCAGAATGTTCAGAATTGTATGTTTTGAGATGTAATTGTAAATATGTTTCTATAAAGATATGTATACTTTCAGATTTGTTAGATATCGCGTAATTCCCCCAAGTAGTCAGTATATCTCTCTCCTTTTTCAAACTTTAGTTTTGAAACACATTCAATGGTAATCACGCTAACTGGAGGCATGCTACATCTCAGCATAACTTTCGTTGATGTTGTTGAATGTCATTGAGATGGGAACAAACCTCACTTTCTGTTCAAGCAAAACCATGCTTTTAGCAGCCCGATATAACCGTTTTTTACTTTCGTACCGTCTCTAATTACACTATTTTAATTTTTCTTTTTGTAAGACTGGAGAAAATCACAAGGGTATCGATAGTTCACAAGTGACACGGTGATATTTACCCTTGTTTCGGATTGACCACTGCAGTGAAGGGGTCATGACCTGAGGTGAACGACCTGACGGTCAAACGTCAAGTTCAAATTCTCGTCCCCCATTCAGTAGTGAGGAAATAATCCCTGTATAAATTCAACAATCTCATACAACAGATGTGGAACCTACCCGATTCAAAACCGATGGTATAACATGTTGTTTCGCGGAGGTTTTGTTAGTTAGATTTTGTATTTTGGATGTTATTTTTGTATATATTTCGTGGCAAGGACCTTCATTCATTTGCCATTTTGAAGACAAGGTGGTACAGATGGATACAAATGTGGCTTTAAATTAATGCAAAATAGTGACTGGAGATAATTACAAATAATTGTATACTTTTAAAAATATTTAGCCGGTGATGCCTTTTGAATAAGAGTCAAATGTTCCTATATCACGAGTCACTCTCTTTCTCTTTCTCTCTCTCTCTCACTCTCTCTCTCTCTCTCTCTGTCTTGCTTTTTTTTTTCTCCCCCTCTCCTTTTCTCTCTCTTGTCTTCTCTCTCTATCTCTCTTTCTATTCATCTATCTACATATCCATCTATATATTACATCCTATGCCCTCGGTCTCTTTCCCTCAATTCGTCTCTCTTTAACAATTTCTTTTGTTATGCCCCCTCTTTCTTTGTCGATGAATACTTTTTCGTTATGTTTTTTGTCTCAGGGGTCATTAGTCCCTCGTGTTTCCATAGTAACAGATTCAAATCATAGCGGATCCCACACAAGGCCTTACTATTCCTTTTGCGTGGTATGGGCATCCAAAAGATCAAAATAGATGATGCAGTATAGGAGATGTAACGTTCTTATCATCATTCTGAAGTTGACTAAAGGAAGAGATTGTCAACGAAAAAGGGATGTATTTGAAGATGATGATGGTGAGATCAGATGATCGACTGGACCTTCCAGTTCTGATGTAATCACCGACGCATTCTGGAGCAAGTATCCCGGGATCGCATCCCGTCCGGGTCCCAAGATGGTGACCGGCGGCTCTTCCTGGCCTAGATACCAGCTCAGAATCTTCCCTTCATTATACCTCTCAAATCGGCTAAATACGTTCCCTTTAGGTCATATTTATCTTATTAACGGATTCGGCCGAAAAGATAAAAAATTGGGGGAGGGGTAGGTAACGCTAGATGGACGTTAATACAAATGAAGCGGCCTATCCTCCAAAGGCCATCTTGGTCCCATTGGTGAGGTTTTCCAATTGCTAACGAGCTACATTTAGATTTTCTCGTTTCCAATATTCTTCTCTTTCTTTAAATGTTTCCTTGCTCTTCCTCATCCCTCTTTTTTCCCACTCTTTGTCCCTTCCATCTCTCTCCTTCAATCTCTCTCTCCCTCACTCTCTCTTTATCTCTCTCTCTCTCTCTCTCTTTCTTTCTCTCTTGTGTCCCCACCCCATTTGCCATTGTCACTCTCTGCATCTCTTTCTCTCTCTATGTCTATCAGTTATACCTCTCATTCTACCCCCCCCCCACGCTCTCTCTCTCTCTCTCTCTCTCTCTCTCTCTCTCTCTCTCTCTATCTGTTGCTTTCTATTCCCTTCCGTTTCATTTCTGTTCTTATGCCCGTAGTCATATACATGCTCCTAGTGATCCCTTCTTCATCTGCTCATCCCATCTTAGCCTCGACCCCAACCTTTCCCACTTTTAAACCCTTTCCCCCTAACTGTGATTACATAGCTATTTACGCCACCTTCATCCCTCATCCGACGAATGAGTCATTGAGGCAAGACTAGGTACAACGCCTCAATAAAGAGTTTACCCACAATCCCTCACGTATGCCAGTCATGCAGAGTTGTAGCTGTAAGGGGATTATTCTCAAAAGTAATTCCCTAGAATGGAAATCGACGCCTCAATGAAAATTACGGAAAAGACAAGTGTCATATTTTTGTGAAACACTTTTGAATGAAAGGATGATGTGACGTCACTCTTTGCAGATTGTGTCAAAATCGTGATGGCCAAAGTTTCACCAATATATGCATTTTTAACGTACATGATCGAAATCACAGTTGAAAATCCAATCTCTCATTCCCGGTTGCACATCATCACATGTTTCAAAGTCCAGTATGTCGTATAAGGCCTAGGAGGAAAGTATTGACAGTTTCGCGCCTCATATCATAATATCACTTGACGGTCTTCTTACTACAAGGATCACGAATTTAAGATTTTTAAAAAATATTGCGAGGTAGATTTTCGAGAAAGAAAAAATAATGCGAGTATGAATGTTATTTGATTTTTCTTCTTCAAGTACGTTTAATTATTGAATATGTTTTCAGCATGGTCTGATTTCGTTTTAAGCTCTATATTAAAGACGATCACAAAATACAAGACTTTAGTGTCTATAAACATTCGAGGTTATGATTTTGTACCTGAATTTCGCAACGCAATTGCGTGTCAAGATTGCAATGATACTTCTTTAATGACGTCATAAAATAAAATACAAGACATTTTTTCTCTCTCATTTTTTTCCCTTTCTGGCTTTTTGTTTGTGTGTTTGTTTATTTGTTTGCTTTTTGTCTACATTTGTCTTCTTTGCCTTTCTTTTTTTCTTTGTTCGACTGCTGTTCAGGCAGGGGGGGAGCAGTTACATTTCATATGAAAATAATATTTACTGTTATATCTTCTTTCTGAGATCAGGCGCAATCGCTTTATTTCAACTTACTATTTGAATTATATTGTACAGCATTGACCATTCACGTTGTGTACCCCCCCCCCCCCCCCGCCTGTCGCTTGGCCGGAGAGCAATGGTCATCCACTCAGTGACCAGTCTAACTTACATGTCAAATAATCTGACCAATCTGCTCTCCATCACTTTTCCAAAGATTGTGCGAAGAAAAGAAAATCCTGAAAGTAAACATATGAATCAAAACACATTTCGGGCACGTACCTTGCATATCAACAGATGGTTTATGAATATGTATTAATCTCAATATAATTTAAGAATAAGCAATTTGCTGAAGAAATTATCGCCACCGGGGAAGCTCTTTGAAGTGAATTCGGTCACCGGTTTTTTTTTTCTTCTTCCTCCACTGTTTGTAGAACTCGTAATATTGCTAATCTAATCAAGGGCCAAAGAGATTCCTTTTTTCTCTCACTTTGTCCTATTTCTTCCCTTTTTTTCTTCTCATTCTCTCTTTCTCTTCTACGTTCGCCATTATATTTCGCAGATTGGCTAGGGATTTCTGCTCCTTCTTACTAACCTTAGTCGAAAATGGAATCCACCAGCTACTAATTTCCTTTATCCTTCCTTTCTTTCTTATCAACTTGTTGAGGGGTGGTGAGATTTAGTTGGATTGCCGATTTTTCCTTTGAATGGGCCGGCCTCATTCGGTATGCAATTCTCTCATAGGAGGTGATTAGTAAACTAATATTGCCAATACATATTTCATCTCCCAGTGATTTATTCCGTGACTATTATACGGCGGATGAATGTACATGTTTATGTTTTATATTTTGTCACGAACACATCTATGCATTAGACCTATAAGCATGATGGGATGAACTTTACAAACAAAAAACCTTTTCAACCTCAAGAAATATTCGGAGGCATATTTGTCTTACGACCAATTAACAATTTAAATTATCCTATTAGGCTTAAACATTAATAAAGTCTTTTATCAAAGGGTTAGAAATGTGTACAGTGTTACTCTCTGGGATAGGCCTTTAATAATTTGCTCTTTTTGTCTTCTCCCCCCCCCCCCCTTTTTTTCTCGTTTAGGTTCAATCTCTCTCGAGCTTAAACATAATTATTTTAAATAAATTAAAGGTAATACAAAGTTTCGGGAAATTTTGAAATTGGGTGGATAATGATTCTTTACAATTTTAATATATTTAGATACCCATGTAGATGTATTATAAGCACTAGAAAATTTAGCCCCTAAAACACTTATGTTTTCGAGAAAAATTGAATATAAAAATTTACCGGTGCTCCCGGTAAATTTTGATAAATTTCAAATAGCGCCTACGGCCGTACAATGGTAGCTGCGACCATGAAAATCTCAGAATATGTAGTTCTGGTATATAATTCCCAAACGGAAATAGCAAATCGGTCGATTTTAGTCAAAAAACATTGTGTTATAGCTTAATTAATATATTGACCTTGAGAGGGAGCTATACAACATAAAGAGTTTATTATTTACAATTTCATAACTTTAGACTCGATTTCAACCGCGACAACGATCAATGAATATTATAGGATCGCATATGCTTCCAATATGTTCATTTGAACCAAATTCATGACCCCATACCAAAACTTTGTATTACCTTTAAGGAACTTTCATTTCTGACCCACTGATCCCGTTTATGTATTTTTATCTTCAAAAAACATAACTTGCTTTACTGCTTGACCTTGAAAAAGTGTTACTTTTCAATAATATCAAACACCTCTGCTAGAAAAATATCATCGTCCCGAACGTATAGAGAGCATCGCTCAAGCCGCACGTTGAATATATTTCTTTCGTATTTTCCAACTGTTTCCTTTCTTCATTCTTCATCGCCACGCTTTATTTCGTTCCAGATCCCTTCGATTGTTTCATTGAAGAAAATATTGATTGCGGGGGCTGTCAGGAAAAAATTATTTCGTTGAACGAAGTTTTCACGAGGAAAATGCATCATCGAGGTTGACAGTGCAAGCTGCGCCGCAACTTGCCCGAGGGCTGCGGGGTGCGAACTCATTCGAGTACATACGGCCCTGGCCATAGCGCCGTAATCACTGTACCTCTGCATTTTCAGTCACATCATATTCAACAAGGCCGTGTTAATGCGCATGTATATATGGCGATGTAACACTAATGGGCTAAACGCTCACCAACCGATAACCTTTGTGAATACATTTAGCTCATAGTGATTATGTGGTTTTTAGCTATAGATCTAGTTCCTTCTATATAACACATGTACAGCCTACACAGAAATTAACTCTGATGCTTAAATCCATCTTTGTTGCGGTCAATGTAATCTTTTTCTGATAACATAAATATACAGAAACTATAGTCTATAATTCAACACCTTTATTTTTGGCACGTCAACATTGTAAAAACCTACGTCGTACAGTTTTTTTTCCGGTAGTGAAAATTCTGCAGATAACCCTAATTTTAAATGCTATGAACATTTTTAGACCAGATTGTGTGAACTTGATAATTTCATAAAATGTAATTAAATATACTTTTACATGTTTGTCCATTTTGAAGGAAAACGCTTCTTGTTTAGTAAATACGATAATATGTTCTATATTTCTAGGGAAATTCAGTTCAGAAGTTGAAAACGTAATTAATTTTCCCATTTTAGCCATAAATTCACTAAATTGTGTTGTGTATTTCCGACTGTGAAATATCATCATCATCAACATCATTATCCTTATATTATACAATGCTTCCAATTATTTGTCCACTCTGCTTAATAATTGTGTTCATCTACTTCATAAGATTTATTTGGGGCTGTCATAATATTCAAGCAAGTCTGCTTACAATGGCAGTCCTTCCTCCGCAATTAATTATACAAAAGTTTGATGAAATATGATAATTTGACAATTTATCTTTTCCTTTTTTTGTGGATAATAATTGATATGTAGATTTCCTTATTTACGATTCATTGACAGAAAGTATTTTTAGCATTCTATGTTTGTTATGTTACCAAAAGTTATTTGTTTTTATATGGAATGCAGAAGAAAATCCATCAAATCAAATTAAATCAAATGAAGATCAATTCGAATGAAATCAAATCCTCGTCCATGAAGCAAGGTTGTTTTCTTCGACAAAATACACATTGTGCCTTATGGATTATGTCTTTCTTCATTCGATGAGCCTTTTGGCAGGAAAGCTTCTAGAATAAGGAAGCAATATGATGACCACAAGTAGACAACCAGTCTTGAAAGCTATCCTCTAAACACTTCTTTGACAGATGTTAGCATGTGTTTGTTTTTCTCTCCAGAACTCAAACCGTCAAACACGAATTAATAACATAATCAAGCGATGAATATGGACTCTCAAGCAATGGTTAATTAGAAGCATCCTTTTTATTTCCAATAAATGTTTTGTAAACGCTATGTTTGTACTTAAGTTGGAGCCAAGTATTTTACCTCTTCTATTGCAAAGCAGAGTCTATCATGACAGAGAGAGTGAGAGGTAAAAGAGAAAGGGAGAGAAAGAGAGAGAGAGAGAGAGAGAGAGAGAGAGAGAGAGAGAGGGGAGAATTTCGATTTTGCTGGTCTTTTTAACATGGTAGAGAAAAATGTTATTGCTATTTTCTAGGTAGAGTCATATAAAATAAAAAATATAATCTCCCCAAAAGGATATTCAGTGATTCATTCCAGAACAAAATCTTGCAGTTTTATTAATAGGTCATGAAAAAAATAAGCATTTATATTTCTATGATTATCAAAAATGCTCAATGTTAGGCATAATTAATAGTCTTTCCAGACATAGAAGGTCAAATCTTGATAATGAACCCGGAGAAAAGGGGTTGTGTATGCAGTATTGCTCAGGTCATATCCACCGTGAAATGATCATTCTTATTTGAATTGCAGCACCAGTTTCGATATTTTCTTTAAAAAAATAGAAATACCAAAGATACATGGGTCAAAGGAATTGATAATTAGTAATCAACATTTCTTTTTTTACCCAAACAAAATAAAACGGAGATTGTTTCTTCAAAGATTATAGTTCTCGGCCGTTGATTTTTGATGAAGGGCGACCTCCCGTGGTCATGTGTAGAAGATATATTCGATCTCGTCTCTGCCATGAATGTTGGTCTGATCATGGACCAGGGGGTGTTTCACAAAGATCCTAAGTCGAACTTAACTCTAAGTTGGACTTTAAAAATTATGGAGAGCCATTTGTAGCCTTAAAATAAAATATATTCAAAGCCAAAATTTAAATATTTTAGACTTTTCATAAATTCCGCATCAAGAACATGAAATCTCCTTGATTATAGAAAATATGAATGATTTGAATCAACATTTTATGCTTTTTAAAATAACTTTTACAACATATTTTCAAAGATGCTAACGGCTTTCCATAAGTGTTAAGTCCAACTTAGAGAAAATTTCAACTTAGGATCTTTGTGAAACACCCCCCTGGTCCATGGTCTGATCAAGAGAGGAGGAGGAGCACGCCTCCTTGGTCTGGTCAGGGAAATGTTTCAGATTGTTTTTGACAAGTATGTGGATATGTAACATTTGCAGATCGAGATCAAAGATTAAAAGTTGAGATGAGAAGAGAAAATGACGTGTATGATTTTGGAGGATGCGACGAAGATGAGGAATAACACGATGACAATGACTGTGATATCCGCATTGGCTATGCTCAACAAATGGTATTTAGAACATGGATACATTATGGCATAGTAGTAATACTGCTAATGTTTCTACTTCTATTTCTGCTTCTGATATTATTGCTATATCTACTGCTGTTGCTTCTTCTCCTCCTCCTCCTCCTACTACTACTACTACTACTACTACTACTGTCTTCACTTTTTATAACAATAATAATAATAATACAACTACATGTTCTGCCATTACTAATCTCTGCACTCTTCTCTCCTCTTACCCCCACCACCATCCTCTTCATACTACTACTACTACTTCTTCTACTACTACTACTACTACTACTACTACTACTACTACTACTACTGAGACTACTGTTTATTTCTAGTAGTAGTATTTTAATACCGGGAGAAGGAGGAGGAAGAACAAGTGGAGGAGGCGGAGTAATAGTTGAAGTATTATTATTATTATTATTAGTAGAAGTAGTAGTAGTGGTAGTAGTAGTAGTAGCAGTAGTAGTAGTAGTAGTAGTAGTAGTAGTAGTAGTAGTAGTAGTAGTAGAATTACAATGTAGTAGCAGTTGTTGATTTTGTGTTAGTATAAGTAACAGCAACAGCAGCAGTGGTGCTATTGGTAGAGGAAGAAGTCATTGTCGTAGTAGTAGAAGTAGTACATGTAGAAGTAGTAGTAGTAGTAGTAGTAGTAGTAGTAGAAGCAGCAGCAGCACTAGTATTGATGTTGATCATATCAATGTACATAATATCCTTTTTTACCAGTGTAAATATATCTATATATCCGCCCATGTAGTTCCTATCCTTCGGGTTCTATCCTACCCTTCAACCTGCCATCATATTAGCCCTTCAATGCCCCGGTTATGGGGCTTGTACGCTCCACGTGTCCCCTAACCAAGGCCGTGAATCGTCACCGGGGACGAAACATGAGCCCTCAGAACACAAACTTTTGTCGGGAACAAGAGGAACAACTTCTGCCGAAATGCGACAAATGATTCTTGAAAAGCTGGAAAGGAATTTGTGTATGTGAAACTCTATCTTGCGTGTATAGCTCGAGTGGTTCTAATGGGCCCCCATCTCAAAATGTTCGTAAGGTATAACAAAAAATACGACATAACAGATCAAAACAAAAGAATATATATTTACATGTCTGGCACTTCAGTGTCGTATTGCTGGAAATGTATGTTCCGATTGATTCTTGGGTCAATCATTTTCTGATAATACTGGATATATCCCCCTTTTGTTTTGTTCTTCACATCTCACTCTCCCCCCCCCCCTTTTTTTCCCCTTCTCTTTCTCTCTCTCTCTCTCTCTCTACCTTTCTCCCTCTTTCATATATTATTCTGTGGCAATTGCGATCAGTATTTCCTGTTCTTCGAAGAATGCTATATCACTTTATCATTTACAAGAATATATATACATGTATTCAATACCAGTTTTCTAGAAAGTGTTTATGATTCTAAAAACAACTTATTTGAAATTTACCTGCATATCAACAGCGTCCTCATGCTTGAGAGGAACTAACCATACAAAGCAACGCAAATATAATGCATTGTGTAGAAACGAGATATGAAATAATGTCTCACATAGGTAACGAGGACTGTCCTCGTTCAACTGTCACATAGTTCAACACATAGGCGAAATCAGAGCAGAAAATGTCTGCTACCCTACGTCGTTTTGTAGGTCCCATGTTAGTAGGACTGGTTATTACAACTTCGATCACGAGGAGCTATAAATAGGCAAAGGGGCAATGAAGGGGAAACCGATTTTATGATTGTTTCATTTCTTCAACGCTCTCGGCGTTCCTTAGTTTTTCAAGAATGAAATATTTGATGTTGTCCTTCCCTTAACGTTGGCGTGCCTCCCCAGGCCCAGAGCAACGTCACTCCCTGGATCGGGATAATGTGGGGCCGACTAGAGTCCAAAAAGGGTATGAAAGATTTCCACCGCAACCGTTGTATTGTATGTGAACCAAATCAGTGCAACGATACACGTCTGCCATCACTGATCATGTTCATAATAATGAGATAAAGCCATAGCAACCCTTCCTCAACCGTCAAAAGGAAGGAACTTAATTATAGGGGGCAAAATCGTTTACTTTCAAATATTCGATGTTATAGACTACGCCTAGTCACATATTAACCTATTGTTTGATGTCTCATGGAAAGGCATCATGTAGATAATTAGACACAATCGACATATTACGTCACTTTCACTTATTTGTATTGATAAAGAGAAACACAATCATTGTAGTAATGATAATATTGATAGTAGTACTGGTATTATACCATAATATCAAGCGTGCTCTTTAACTTTTCAACATATACGCTTGTGAATACGAGGCGCTGATTAAAAATCACATTTGCTTGCAAATAAATGGTAGCGATAATCATATTCCAAGTATGAAAGAACTTTGTTTTCTTCAATCCACTGTATTCCATATCCACACCTAGGCCTCGGACTCGCTTACGATGCCAGGGCTGGCATATCCGTCCGTCACTCTCCGTTTCATCTACTGCTGTTTTTCTTTTTGTCTAGACACACTTTAGACTTTTCGCTATGTAGGCTATACATATGACAACCTCTCTTCAATGTATAAAATGTGATTTAAGTGTGACATATTATGGGTTTCATAATCCGTATTATAAACTATGCAAACATAGCATAACGATGATAGATTACATCTTGTTTTGTAAAAAATAAATAGTGATCTTCAAGTTTCTAAACGACCCTATTTCTAGCATCCAACAAACTCTAACAGTAACAGGTCCCACTGCACGTAGTTTGGTTTTATTTTCCTTGAAAGATGATCCTCAATAATTTTGATGAGCCGTCTTTCACTCAGGTTTTCATTTTATAGATAAGATGATAATTACAGTCGACTTTCTATTTTTTGTAATGGGTGAATATAATAGTTGTTTGGAAAGTGAGGAGTTATTAAACAATGTGAATGTTATCCTTAGACTAGTTCAGGAGGAGGTTTTATCATCTTTTCATATTTCCCCCATGTATCGGAAAATAATACAAGTGACGAGAAGAAATTTAAACAAATGGGACCCCCCCCCCCCCGTCCTATCACACACACATATACACTCACACACACCTCCCCGGAAACATCGCCATTGGTATCTACATAGGTCCATACTCCATAGTAAAAATGGCCACTAATTGCAGGGCAATGTATGCAGCTCAGAAAACATTCTCTCCCGAATAACACGTGTATTCTGTATCTAAATAAATCCTCGTTTTCCCTTACTCTGTATTCTATTCAAATGGTGTGAAGACCCTTAAATGCTTACACCACCCGCAAGATGAGTGAAAAGAACAATCAGAGAGCGACAAAACAGAAAACGGCTCCTCCAAAGTCCCTCACAAAGGACCGTGGTTAATGAGATAACGGTCCAGCAAGGCGAGATATACAGCTCATTAGGGTAGCCCCTTTCGTATATCTAGCTATACCCCGTTTTATCTATTCTACTTTGTCGCATATTAAGCCCTATATCATTACACTAACGAATGTTATTTTTGTGATATAATATCCCGATGATAAACCCTATATTAATCAGTCAGATTATCGTGTTCTTGCTGTGCGATATCATTTAGCTTTTGTCCACGCCTGTGATCTGTTACGTATTATTTTAATTATCATTGTTCGCTTCCCAGCTGACATTTAGCTGGTGAAGAGGTTGCAAACCTCTGCCATCATCTGGACTAAAGACCGAGTATTTCTTGGTGTTTTTTTTTGTTTTTTGTCTTCATTATAAAATTGTCATATCGCTCCTCGAAACGTATTCACTTAAAGGTAAAGACCAGTATTGGCAACGCCCCAATTTCAAAAAATGAAATGGAAGCTCTCATTACCAATCATGTGAAAGAATATGTTTTGACTAATACATGATGATAACAAATTTGCCGGGAAACCGCCTACTAATTCATATATTTGGTAAATTTATTTCTCTCATGGTCTGGTGAGAGAGATAGGGTAGTCCCATATACATCTTTCTGTGTATAGTGCTTGTAACTTTACGAAGAATGAGCCAAATTTCTTATCATTTTGATGATTCCAGAACCTTGCAGATGCTAGATGCTAGATGATAGACCTTTTCTGATCGATTCCACAACGTTTCTTTCACAATGCAATCGCATGACCATTACTGGTCTTTACCTTTAACGCCTTGAATCTCAAGAGTTACAAATGTTCCATTTCCTTTGTTATTTATTTCCTTCTTTATTTCGCCCCCACCCTCCCTCTCTCTCTCTCTCTCTCTGACTAAACAAATATGCATGTATGACAAAGAAAGCCAATAAGATGATTTTTCTAATTAAGACAAAAAAATGAAGTCGACCCTTATAGTAGATCCCTGCATATTTCAAATATATTCCTCTATATAGGCCTAAAGTGTTAATGATACTTTCCGAATAATTATGGATATATATTGATCATCATTTTGATTATAAATTTAGTATCAATCCTTGCAGTCGCTGTTAGCAACTGGTTAGGCAACAGACATGATAAAACCAAGGTCAAACAGCAACAAAAATAGGTATTTCAGCATTCGATTCAGAATAGTTCAAGCTTTTCTTACGTAGCTTGAAGACTAAAGCCAATATTGGCAAGGCAAACAAAACTGTACAACAGATTGTTTGACAAACAATTACAGCGCGTGCGTATTATAATGCTTATCCTACTCCTCGTTTAACAATAACGTTTTGTAACTGATGATATTTGTTGGTTTTAAATAATTATTGTTTTACTTTCTAAACATCAACGACCTGTGGTTTGCACCCTCTTGATAGTGCGGTAGAACGGCCCGATTATTTATTCACGAGTCATTGACCAGCCTAAAGGGTTTACAAGGTGTCCGGACAATCTAAACTGACCCTGGGATAAAAAGTGGTGTCCAGTCATGAAGGTGGGGCATCCCTTCTCCGTCTCCAGGTTGTAAAACACGTGCAGCACTTGCTCCGTTGCACACTGCAACATACATTCACGATCATCATCATAATAATCATATTCATATAATCATATTAGGCCTAGATATGTTTTTAAAAATAGAGATCAGAGCAAAATGTTGCAGGGAAACATGCCGGTCAACGGGTCTTTGAGTTTCTCGTATACAGTAGGTAGTCGAAAGCATGTTGAAAGGCGTCATCACCGACGCATTCCGACGGCAACATACGCCCGACACATAGCGCACCTGAAATCATGAAAATGTGCCCATATGTAACTTCCTCATCAGCCTTTAATACTCGTAGGAGGGGTAACAACTGCACCCCTCGCTGCCCCTCCTCTGTTTATGGTGACATGTTATGGTAAGGTCACGGATGTACCCCCTTGGCCATGTTTACTTCAAGAAAATATTTTATGTTGATGTGATCCTTCGGTATACAACATTGGGTAGACATAATGTTACCCCATATTTTTATTTTAGGCTTAGAATTTTAGATAAGTGATAAGTTTGTTTGATTTTTTTCCTTCATCTTGTTTCACTATGGTTAATGTCGGAGTTTGACATTCTCATACAAATGTACCACATCGACAATACTCTAGTCGTGTCATTTTCTGTGATTTTAGCTGTAATTTACAAGAGTTGAAATGAAGTGACTATAGTTGCATTTACTTTAAAGGGACTTGGTAACATTGTTCAGATGAGAGACAGTGGTTCTAAGGTAGTGACTTCAATGCTAGATGTACAATTAAAGATAATCTGAAAATTTGAGTGAAAACGGACCATTATTCATGGTACAAATTGGGAAAAACTGATCTGATCGATTCCTTAATTCTCCCAACTAGGTCTAGATCTAGATCTATAGAACAATTTAGCTACATTTTAGGTGAATGGAAATCTCACAAAGCAATAAAATGGCTCTACATTCCATTCCAGACATTTAAAGGGATCCGGTAACTTTGTCTCAGATTCTGAAATAAAATTCTGGATTTAGCTCATAATGCTATGGTAATTATAAACTTTTAGGTCAGTCAGGAACCACGTGACTTTTACAAGCCGATCGCCTGTCTGATTATCAAGATATTTATGATTGGAATTACACATTTTGAAAACCGTTCGCCTGACGGTTTTCATAACACTACAGTCTATTGGGGAAAACGAGTATGGTAAAACCGGTCACTCAAAGATTTTTACTTTTTTGAGGCACTTCTTGATCATTTTGAAGCGCAATTTTTTTAGGGCTTCAATATTACACCATATCACAGACACTGATAACACGTAGGGCCGTGTATCTCAGATTTAACATTGTTAAACGATCCCTTTAAGTGTTGACAGATTTTTTTATAGCCTGTTTTATGTCTTTTTTTCATGGAAAAACGGTTGGGAAAATTCAAAAATGGTTGGGAGAATTTACTGTAAATCACTGTTAGAGGTGCCTCACATCGACGCCTTCAAAGAAAACCATAGATATCTTCGTGGTTTGAGAATTTGTTCAGGATTTTTTGCCTATCAGAGGGTTAGTACAGTAGAAGGAATATAGTAAGTAACATTTTATACAAAAATTAAGCAATTTTTTTCATCAACCTTCAACAATGTTACCAAGTCACTTTAAAGAAAAGCTGTTTCAAGGATTACATCGACGAATATTATAGTAGATCATATAAATGAACATAATTCACATTGATGGATACCACGACTTTTACATAATTGCCTCGGATCAATATTTGAAAACGGATATCGGTATAGAAAGTTGATTATGTTTCGTTTGGTCTAGTGTTGATGTTAACTGTTCATGTGCTATTTTTTTTCGGTAAAGAGCGTTGAATTGTTGAATATTTTTAAGTATTAGGTCTATGTTGCAAGATACAAAATTTGCCACCGTATTTATAAGGAAAAACTATTCATGTACGCGCGATGTAGATGAAGTACAATAATTATCGTAGTACAAATAAATAATAATATTAATAACAATTAATAAAAACATCGGACTAGAATAACCTATGCACGAAATTTAAGACAGCCATGCAACAAAAATGGATGGGAATGTTTTATAAAACGAGAGAGAAAAGGAACTGAAAATGTGTGCTACGTGTCCCATAAGTATTTCATAAAACGTTTTTCCATCAACGTGATACAAACAGGAAAATACATATTTTGATATGATAATGAACTTGCGATAGTGAAACCAGAAAGACTATTTGTCAGTAATATTATCAATACTTTTTTCAAGTTTGGAATATTAAAAATTAAAAATAAAAGACTTCTTGTAATCACCAATATTCCGTTGAACGGTATTACGGATACGCCACAGTTTCTCAGATGCAAGCTATCGGGATGTTTTTCCATGGATGGTTTTCCCCGTATCTTCTCTCCCAGCGGGAAGCGAATGGGAGCTCGAGAGAAAGTCATTGCGTAACCACCCTAGCCCGCTGATGATGAGCGGTGTTGCAGTGTATTCTCACGCTCATCAGCCGGCCCATGATCTGTCTCGAGTACAGTTCATGAGTACTCGGATCAGTGGAAAAGTATTAGTTCTGCAAAGTCAGTTTAAAACTTGAGAGGCCTTATATTTAATAAAGGTTTTTAATTAAGAACTTCATGTATTGTTTTTGTTTGATATAAGTTTTTTGCTATAAACTTAAACCGATCCTTTCAAATGAGTACATGACGAAATAATAAACATAGCTATTATGGTAGTTTTTATACCAATATTGTCGAAGATTCCGAACAATTCGAATATATATTGTTCACCTGTACACTTTACACTTTTCTGTGAAGTATGTCACTAGGCTATTAGCGTCTTTGTCATTTATCTATACACTCTAATATCATCCAAAGACCGTCATACTATAATTCAGGCCCATTTCATTTCTCTTCTTTTGAACAGCCTATCTATTCCAATTTGACTTTAAAATAATGATAATGAAAAATAAATAATGCTGGGCCTATAAGCTGTATGCATGCTGTCGAAAAATACTTTAAAAATCTATTTAGGTTGTTATCTTTAATTTAAAAAAATGTATTTTGTATTTTTACTTGTAGCTGAACGCCCCCCCCCCCCTCTCTCTCTCTCTCTCTCTCTCTCTCTTCCATCTCTCTCTCCCCCCCCCCCCCCTCTCCCTCTCTCTCTCTCTTCCCTGCCGACCTATCCCACCTAGCTCATATATCAACCAAAGTAGGCAGGTATACATTTATCTCTCAACGTTTTAATCACATGGAACCCCTGCGATGTAGGAGGAGCTCGCTCAAATTGGTGGTCGTAAACATTTCAACTAAATACTCCCAGTCCAAACCAGCGGAACTAATAGGCAACATATTACGTTCCCTTCAACCCAATAAACAATCAAACACGTAAATCTTTCCCACCCATAATTGTTTACGAGTAAGCACTTCCATTTCCGTACGAACAGGGCTATAAATCTATTCGCGAAAAGTGCGAGTTCGAAATGATATATGGGAGAGCGAGAAAAGTGACAGGAAAATTGTAGTATTTGGGCCTCTACATCTAAAAATGCAATTTTCTAACTCCATAACTTATTATAACGAGAATTTCAGTAGTCTAGTTGGTGGAATAATGATACCCTGCAAAGAACCCTTGACGATTTTGGGTGATAAATGGAAGATCTCTTAGTATGCCTTTCAAAGGGACGGCGTAACACGTGCACCGTATTTAGCAATACTTTTATGATTTATGTAAGATTATGATAGAATGATTTCAAAATATAACATATTTTGAGATAGTATTTTTCAGCACTGAGCAGCATAATCCGATGTTAAAAAGATTAGATCTGTACCTTTGACATTTCTTCCCGTTTGTTTTGGCACTTATTTCTCTGAATCGAACAGGTTTGCGATGGGGTTGGTTAAAACAACTATCATTACGTAATCTAAGGTCATTGGGTTCAATCATCGGCTGGAGATGAGGGGGATAGTTGAATATTTCGCTAAGGCTGCAAATTCCTTGATCATTCCGGGGGAAAATTAGGAGATAAGATACCACATCGTATCCGCTCACGACACCGTGGGGGTACTTATGGGGTAAAGTGTGATAGGGGTATGGTTTTGACCATGTGTTATGCTTGCATTTGATAGCACATGGAGCGAAGGTGTCGGAATAAAACTTTGATCAGGGAACAAAACCATCTTGATTTACAGTAACAAACCGAGTTGAAAAATCACTTTTTATAGTAAAACAAAGCGAGGTTTACGACGAGACATTTATAAGATAAGCAAAAATTGTCGGAGAGAAGAAAGATGGGGGAATGTGAAGTTTTCCTGTATAACCATGGCAACATTGTCTGCTGGCCATCTTCAGGTCGTTTGCCCGATATCTCGCCGGCTCTGTCGGCATGCTCGAAGGTGGGGAAGGAGGTGAGTTTGTGGGGACTGGAAAGAGGATGTTACAGTTCATCGTATGTGGGTCCATGAGTAGAGGAATGGGTGTGGTTAAATAATGAGGGGTGAGGATGTGATGATTGTGACGATGACGAGGAAGGTGAGCAGGTGAGGGTGACGATTGCGATGACGATGAGGGTAATAATCAGATAATTATGATGATGGTTGTCATGATAATGATGTTATTATGATGATATGATGATGAAAAAGAAAGAGTTGCTGGCATACGAACAACATCGAAGGAATAGATGATATGATAACAGCGTGCTTGAATTTGTCTAAGAATTACAAATATGAAACCATCATGAAACATCGTTTCATTTTCAAGACTTCTGATTTTATCAAATTGTATGTAATTGCTCCTGTGTATTTTAACAGCAACATAACCCTGGTTATGTGGTCCTTTGAAATAATGCATTGCAATGTGAAGTGGAGCATGTGAAGTGGAGCAAGGGGAAAAAAGTATTGCACTATGGACAAAAAGAAAGATTCAAATATCATGAATATGAACGATAAATTTGAAGATTTGTTGGCTAGTTTGTTACGCTTACTCATAACATTCTTTATAACCCCGCTTTCCCGTCTTTGCACCGTTAATTCTAGCGAAGTGTCACGATTTAGTATTTGTGACAAATCTCAAGTTTCAGTAAAAAGAACATTCACCAACGATTTTTAATATCATGCGAAGAATGTTCATGCCATGCTTAATCGTTCGATCTAATGGACGTTTAAGAAAGTGAGCCATGCATGTAAAGTCTACGAGACTCCCCACCGTGCTCTCTTTCGTGAATAACCGTGCGAAAATAAACTCTAGACTTGTTATCATTCCCCCAACTGCTCACCTATTTTCAAAATTGAACAAAAATAGGGGCCTTTTTTACATGCGCATCAAAGTGTGACGGCTTTTACAAGCAATTTTCCACCCCTTTCAAGCCTAAGACTTTCTAACCGCCTAATTGTTTCCCTGTGTTCCTCAAAGGAAATACCTCTATTCTCTCGGTTTGATATTCTATTAGCGCTCGCTTTGGAGACTTAGGCTTGAATAGAACCTGTTAATCTGACGATGTACTAGTGACACTGTTGTATGATTGTACCTGTAAAGGTGACCACTCAAAATAAGATGACCAGTGTAGTGGTGAGGTCCAGTCCTTGTAAGTGGTTTTAGGTTTACAGGATGTTCTGGAAGGGAATTGAATAAGGAGCTTGTCATTTTAACGCTTTCCCATCGTGACTTCATTGTGTGCCACTAAATCGACTCTCTAGTGTACTTCACTCTCTTCGTCGTGCATTTCTTCTCCTCGTTCACTTTTCCCACTTCTTTTTCGTCCTCTTTCTCATCCCTTCTCCTATTTCACCATTTCTACCTTTTCCCTTTTTTCAGAATTACTTTTCTTTGCCTTATTGTGTAATTTCTGTTGTTCTCACCCCATTTCCCTCATTTTCTTTTATATTCTTTCCGTTTTATTCCTTTTTTGTCACCCAATAATTTCCAGAATTTAATAGCATTTGATCGCTCCTTTTTCGCTTTTATATATTCCCGTTTCGAATTGTATTCCAGTTCATATATGATATAGATATGGTTCAATCCTTATTGATAAGACAAGCCACATATGTCAACATTTACCATTTATAAAGTTCAACCAAGTTTTTCTTTCAATGGACAGAAGTCGGACCGCATAGAGACCCCGCGTTTGTATTTCTTTATTTCACTATACTGTGATAACATGATATTTCCCCTATTCAAAATCCACATTTAGGCCCCGTCTAATTTACATTTAGCTTGTAACAATTCTCTACAACGCTAAGCTTTCTGATTAGCACGCATTATGTTATATAGGAAGCGAAAATTGACAAAGTTATTTCAGTGACAATTTTAAAAAAACAGGAGTAAAAGAGTGCTCAGAGCAGGCTAAATTGTGGTTGAGCTCATGGCTCACAAGACATAACATCACATACAAACTCATCAACGCCCCCCCCCCCCCATCACCCTTTTCTTCTCTAAGAAAATTCCAAACCTCATTCGTCTCTTTCCCCTGGAGAAACTAATCACCGGCTTTTGACCGTTTACATGAATAGAATCAATTACTGGTCCCAGAAACCCATGAATACAACCCCAATAAAAAAAAGGACAACGCTTTTCGGTCATTTCAATGTATCCCCTCTAGATGAACATTCTCTAAGAGCTGACATGGCTGAGAAGTAAATTAGGAAAGGTCTGCTCGGACCCCTTACAATGGTGGCAACTGATTTGTTGTGTTGACACCTATAACGGTCCATATAAATCCAGTTGTTTGCATAGGCTGAATAGTCCTAATTAAATGCTCTATTACAGGCCCACTATGTTTTTTTCTTTTTATCGCGCTTCTCTTTAACCCAAAGACCTGTTTCCCTTGGTGCAACAATAATGGGGTGATGCATGTCAAATTAAATGTAGAAAATAACACCTTCAAAATAGCCATTCTAATAGGACCACACAGTCACAATTAGGAATATTCCCAGGGTATATTAACAAGTCCAAGATCGGCTTTGAAATTCACCTACCCGAAAAAAATATCAAATTTTGAAAAATATCATTGAGAATCATGAATTGTCCATATCGCCACAAAATAATACAGCCCTAACCTTTTTTCTCACGTAGCATAATGCAAGACCCATTTGCTGTTCTTATTTTATTATGTTGCTTTTGAATTCGTTTGGAAGCACATTGCACCATGCTGATAATATATTGGGAAGTATTTTTTTTAAACCGACGTAGCGAGTCAATAATTATCATGAATTATGGTCAATTCCATTAATCAAAATTATTATTATCCAATGTCCTTACTCATCTCATAATGTTCATGTTACTAAAAATCATTTTAACCTTCCTAAGTGTAGTAAATGTTCATGTTTGGGTGAAAAACAAATATGCGAAGTTGGAAAGAAATCATTTTAAAAAAGGGTGCTTTCAAATATTTCGGTATATTGTTTAAAAATATATATAAATCATCTTGATTCTGTAAATATCTACCCTTGCAAAGTTTATCATTTCGACTTATATAAAATAATTTATAAAGCAATCTTGCCAATCAGACGAATTTAACCTTTCCTATTTTGTTTTTCTATCACTGTAGAAACTCAGTGAATTCTTGTTTTAACTGTGGAAATTAGAAGTGTCCAGATATATATATACATTCGATCATATTGTTACATATTCATTAATGCAATCGTTTGGAAATGTACATTAGTAATTTATTGCCCCCATGTTTCATTTATTTATGAGAGCATGCATGAAAAGGGAAAGAAAAGATGATAACTTTGAAAGGTCGAACCCTCTTCGTTTAGCTGTAAAAGTGATCAAAATTGATGCCATAATAACTTACATAAAACATTTGCGAAAGAGATATTACCTGTTTCCACATAATTATAGAGAAGCAGTATATTTATTTGTTTATTCGTTTATTTATTTATGCATGTTCACAATTTCACAATTCATTGAAGTTAACGTCACACGAAAAATGAATATAATGTAACAAATCATTTCAATTTTACAATCCATTTGAATTGACTTCACGTGAAAGAGAATATAACAATGTTTTATCAAAGATAAGTTGCAACTAATATACAGTTTGAAGAATGAACTCACAAAGGTGATGAAACATGAGCAAATAGAGCTTGAATCGTTACAACACCTTTCAAATATATAATATATGACAAATGAAATTGTGCAAGTTTTGTAATGAACTATTTACACTATTTACAAAGAAAGAAAAAAAAAAGCATTTTGTTAAGCCTAGTAAAAAAAAAATTATGTTCGATATAATTAGAACTGATAGGCCTATATAGATTATATAATGAAAGTAGTATCTTACATCTGTGAAATGATAATACATTTGAGTGCACTTTTAAAGGAGTTTGTTGATTTTATATTTCGAATATCATTAGATAAAGAATTCCAAACATCTGACCCTCTATGTCTGATTGATTTCTGGGCTAATGTAGTGTAAGGATTGACCACATGTAAATTCACTATAAAAGTGAAGAGTCACTTGAAATATGTAGAGCCTATTATATCAGTTTTTTTATGAATTAATCTTATTTACAAAAGGTTAAAATACGGAATTGTGTGCACTTAGCCATTCAACATGAACGATTTAACCAGAGCATTTATTTCTTGACTTAGTCATCATAGCAGGTACTAAAATAGTACAATGAAAAATAAGAAAAGAAATCTCAAGTTTCATTATTTTTCAAGTCTTTCAGTCATCATATGTTTCATAGTAAGAAATCTTAGTAAGAAGTGTTTTTCATTCGTTTTTTTTTTCTTGTTGTAATTATACTTTTAGAGCAATCGAATAATTTCGATTTCCTATGTCTTATGGAGTACACGATGTATTGAATCATGAAGTATCTCATTCAATCTCATACATTCATTCAGTACAAAGACGATTTCAAGTATCATTAACACCTACAATGTATGTTTGATAATGTTAAAACGCATTTATTCTTTCAAATGTCAAGTACGATTCTAATGTTTTTGCCACTTGTGTCTACAAGACAATGACTTGTTATTTTTGCTTTCTGGCGAGCATTCAGCCTTATATTTCAAATAAAAATTAATTGTGTAACGATAAAAATAAATAAGTCATTCTCTATTGATATGACAATGTCTGCAATTATGGTATTAGGGAATACATTCTTGATCTGGCGAATCAATCTATAACTTATCCAAACAAACATGTAAGAAAAAAAAGGACATCTGTTTTTTCGGTATATTTTTCCTCGTTTTGTCAAGAAAAACATCGATTTGCAAGACAAAGTTTGGTTTCTTGAAGTAATGTTTTCTTCATCCGGCAAATGTTTCGTTTTTGTGAGTGTTGATCGTCAGAGAGGCTATTGACCGCTTGCTGTCATTGGACGTTGAAGGTTTATCCGTTTGTTTTTGAAGACCACCCTCCAAAACTAATATCCAGCACTCCTCCCACCCAGTGCGTATAAGACCCTAATTATTCAGCCATCTGTCCCCTGATTTGTCAGCTAAGAGGCTTGCGAGCGCGTGTGCGATTTGCATACGCATGACAGGTAGACTTTGAACTGCCATCTCCGCCAATCAGAGCGCTCGTTTCATCGGCGGACACGAGATGTCATTCGCGCACGACACTTGGTTAATTAAAATGTGTCTAGCGGGGCCACTCACGGTGCGTTTGGCTTCGGGTGTTCGGTAGCTAGATAGAGCGCCGAGGTCGCTACGAAGGGCTGAGAGAGAAAAATAGCGGTGATGTCCCCATAGTTGAAAGGGCTCCCCCTTACGAGACAGAAGGAGACATTGGAATGGTCGAACCCTCGGCAAGTAAAGTCACCTGCGAACAAACGACTCATCTTCCCCTAGCCGATCGTGACACGGCTGGCTAGCACCAGCGCGCACCCCGCGACATAACACGCACGGCGGCGTGAAAAGAAACAATTCTCTCTAAACACTGATGCTCCATTGATCACAAAAAGACGGTAACGATTTGACACTCTGTGGTGAATTTGCGACAAACACTATCTCATGGCCGGCCTTCGAATCCTACTCAGCGCGGAAACCCTGTGATAATATTTCGGCCAGCTTTTTTATTCCAGCAGTCCCGGGACTTTATACCTCGACGCTTCGTCCGACCGGCCGACGACGACGGGCTCCGACGACGTGAGAAACTTGCTCATATCCCTTGTCATCACCGAGATCATCTCCATCTAAAAGGGCATGTTCATCGGCACCTGCCTGAGCTAAGCGGTGTTTACTAGTTTATCTAAATCTACGGTTACAAATCTCGGCGGCTTCATGACAGGATTGACGAGATAATTAAGTCGCGTCTTCCTGTTCTCTTCAACGAACGAACCCCAGGGATTCTTATATTTTGCTTACAACTTACTTTTTTTTGCATCTGCTTGCGGAAGCCCAACCTAGCACCACGCGACTTCACGGCGAAGGTTACGGCGTCGACATGGCGCAGGTAAGCGATTCCCTTAGCCCATTTCCCCCCGATAGCACCCCGCTAAATATCTCTACCCAACCGAGATCAAAACTCGGGGCTACCCTCAAAAATTGCTGAAATAAAAACGCCTAAAATCGTGCGAAAACTAGCCAACGACGATATGCAGCAAGAGGTAGGAAAAGAAGGAAAAAGTAAAAGTTGAATTATTGTCAATTAACGGGACAATATCAAGTTATAGATGCCAAGAAAGAATTGTGTAAAGCAATTAGTAACTAAATGAAGGGAGTTATAGAAGTTAGAATGATGTCATTTTTGTAGGATATCTAAATATCTGTCCGCCGCACACAGGGAAGGGTTATGCTGGAGCGGCGTGACCACAGGGCCAGAGGCAGTTTTTTTCTTCTCTCTCTCTATCTTTCTCTATCCCATTTTCGTCACCACCACCTTCCACCACAACAGTTCGATGTCCTGACCGGTACCCGTTACGTCCAGACCCCTCACACTCACCCTCATCATCATCATCACCCACACACGCTCTCCCACCCTCTCTCTTTCTCTCTCTCCCTCTTTCCCTCTTTCTGGCTGTCTCTCTCCGTCCGCTGGCCAATGACAGAGAATGAACCCTCGCTGAGAGAAGGGAGGGGAATGATTGCCTTGGAGCTACAGTCACCGGACAGCCAACACTCACACTAGCTATTCAAGCTCGCGAAATCAGATCAGTTCGTACCTGCCCGCCGACCCCTCCACACGCCGGGCCGCTCACCGTTCTACCTCCTCTCACAACACCGTTGCGATTGCTATTATCAGCTTATTGATATATTTTCCCCTTTCTCTACCCTCATCTGTCGGAATTTCACATTGGTTTTTATTTCTCTTCATTTTGTGATTTTACATCTTTATCAGGATTGCTTTTGTTTGTTTCGACACCATGGCATCGACGGCTGTTTTAACAGTTCCTTCTTTGCAGGTTATTATCAAGATCTTTATTTTCGATTCGCTGTATTTTTCACAAAAAAGGGTTTTAATCTGTCGACGCTCTTTGGGGCCTCTTTTGAGGGAGTAAATCGCTCTCTTTGGTGCTTGGGAATAGAATTGGAGTTCGCCCAAGGCTGACCGCTTCGCAAGTTTTGTCGAATCTCTTTATTTATAAGGACAAAATGATCGATGAAATTGCTATACCGGATTTTGTTTACCCTTGTTTTTCTTCAAGCGATTCCGATTATATTTGCCAATCTACGTTCGTTTATATTTGATCAACGTGTGTTTAAAGTGATGTTTGAGTTGTGCTTGTGAATATTTGTCTTGATGGATTTTTTTCCCTGCTCTATTTTTGTCTTTACAGGAACGTTCTGATTTGATCGCCCACCGGCCGGGTTTCAGCACGGCCTCCGTCGGGGGCAACAGCTCGTTCTCCCCGGCGACACGGCTATCGCATACCCCTACAACCACGGACTTCCAACCGCCGTACTTTCCTCCCCCTTACAACATTCCCCAGCCTCAATCCCAGTTGGATTTTCACCACTCGCATGTGAATGCTGACCCTTACTCTCACCTGAATCCCATACATCCCCAGCCGCAACATCAATATCAGCTCCACCCGCAACAGCGGACCCAGCACATGCTCGGCCGCCGGGAGGAAGCCGACCACCTACACCTTCAGCACCCTGGTATGCAGCTACCATCGGCAAGGGACTATTCAGCCGTGCGTCGCCCCGATGTTTTAGTACACGGAGGACCACACGGCCTCGCTCCCGAACAAACCGATCTTATGCTACACCATCCCACGGGTCTACACCCTATGGATGATGGCTCGGTAAGTCTTGTTTTTCTTTTTCAACCTTCAATCGTATACTTGCCCTTTTTATGGCTTTTATTCAGCTTTTATTCAACCGTACAAAGGCGTACAACTTAATCCTCGCAAATCCATTAGAAACTACATGTGCTTAGCAATAAGATCGATAACCAAAAATCATTACTACTCAGGGAGCCCCATTGAACTTTTAGGATAAGGAATGTCATTGAAACCATTATAGTAGGAAACTCTTACAACAAACAACTTGCAACCATGCTGGTTATATATTTTCATGCCATGAAAATATCCTACAAAGTACAAACTAGCTTTGTAATGAATTACGAAAATACCCATCACATTTTATTTAATGCAATATTTTTTGTCGGAGAAAGTCCTAATAAAAATGCAAAATTAAATATAAAGAAGAAATGCTGACCAACTTGTAAAACACAGTTTGCAAACTTTGCCAAAAATGTAGGGGGAAATAGGATAAAATACTAAGATAAATAATTATTCTTAATATTTTATGATCTTGATAACTCGTTGGCATCGCCCAGTTTCCCCTACAATAGTATTTATTTGAAACCTTTCTTTTGATTACAAGCTACCAACCTTTTAAAGGTCGGTCTCCAGTAGAGTTTCCAAATAAATAATTCTATTTTAAGACGAAACACGGAACGAAGTATTTGCTGCATTCGTTTTAAAAATAATAATAAAACCCCAAGGTTAGTTGTTTGAAAGCAATACTAGTAGTACTCGTCAACATGCTCTACAATGGATAAAGCTGAGAGTATAATTGGAAAGAAGGCTGAGACTCGATGGGGGTAACTTAGAGCAAAATTGGTCAATGCCGTTTCATTATTACCCATTATCCGTCCGGGAATATATTCCGTCTGAACAATGGTGGATGGACGATGGTAAAATGAGCAGGGATTGTAAAATGCATTGTTGAAACATGGAAAACATTGTTGCCGTAAAATGTGAGTGATTATTGTAAGCCTAGTATAGATTTCCAGGAGATAATATCAATTTTCTGTTACTGGCCAGAGATTTGTAAGTGAATAAATAACATGCAAGTGTAAAATGGCAAGAATATTGATGAAAGTTTTGAGATTCACGTCATAAAAGTTCTAAGTTTCTGTTTTGTTTTGTTGAAAAATCATAGATATATTGCATCCTTTACGAAAGGAGAAGTGATTTAAAAAATATATGTGATTGCCCAGTAACTTGCTATTATCGTTATTTCATTTATTTGAAGAGTATTTTAAAAACGAACACAAAATTACTGTCAAAGAAATACTGGAAAGATTGTGTCGTTGTTATAGTCTTTTCTCAAAGTCTGAGTATAAATTCAGCATCATTGTGAGAGACCTTATTTGATCTCACAATTTCTAAAAAGATGAACTTCAAAAATCCAAGTCTATTGTTGGTATTTATGTTGTCATTTACGATTTTAAGATTTCCTGTAATAAGAATGACTATTATGTACAGTATTGTTAGTTTTCGTCTATGAACGAGACACGATTTGGTGAGCCTGCTTGACGCCACACAGTTTTATGGATTTCTATCAAGATATTATATTCCAGTATTCTTACGACGTCATATATTTTTATGGTTATACTTGTGTTGGAATATTTGTATAACTAAACTTATTGCATTGTATGATGGTACATATTCGTTAACAACATGTTGTCTGCAAGTTGGGAAAAGATTGTCAAATTAACGGTAACAGCGAGGGCTCCCCCTCTCGTTGGGGAGCAGTCAGCTTGTCCCGAGGAACGTTTGTCAAAACATAATTTGCTTACACGGTAGTTACAAAAAGACAATATTTGCCATCCTCATTCACATTATTTACGCATTTTATATAGGTTTTGTCTGGCGTTTAAATCATTTCTTGTACTACTACTTGTGTTGTTGCGTAATAAGCTCAAGCAGGCTTGAAAGTTATGTTTGTTTATCAGAGCGAATTATTGCCCGTTAGTGTGAGACTTTATAATTATGCCGCGTTTTTATCGATTTGTGAATTGTTTTCAGTTATTCAAGTCCCAGTTCGGCTGTACTATTCAACATAAGTATCCACATATTTCAGCGAGCGGTAGATTATGATGTACTTGTAAACAATTAGCATTTGTATGAATTGTATGTGACAGCGCTAGAAGTTTGAAGCATTCGGAACAATAACAATTGATGATTTGATTCCTCTTATTAGGAGGAAGGAAGAGAGCTGTTTGTACGAGTAATTGCCTGTTTACTGCAAGAACAGGACGATGAAGTATTTAATATTACGAAAAAAGGAGTGAGGGGGTATCTGGCAGAAGGTGCAATTCTCACCGATTAACAAATACTAAGTCAGGCTGGCGATCATATCGGGCACAGTATGTGTCAGCAGGCGTACTTTCTATTTTATTCTTCCCGCAATATAGCTCCCCCCCCCCCCCCGACACATCATTTCATAGCATTATAATTGTCTCCCTCTTTTTCGCGACTGAGCAAGCAAGTCCAGTCAATACTTGATATTTTCTATTTGCCATTCGGATCAATGCTTTTTCTTGCTAGGTTGCACAGTCAACGCTCTCGCTGCTCAGCAAAACGCGAGAAAATTGCCGCTTTCCTCCTCAACCTCTATCTCTCCCCCTCAGCACGTCGTAAGTGAGATAGAGCTGTAGGGAACCTGTGTTACTGGGGATAGAAATGAACTAGTACTATAGGAGGTTGAAAAATGATTGTTGAAGCGACAATATTATGAGCGACTAGTTAAAGTGCAGCTCAACCCCAACGAAATTTTCGTTCAATATCTTGCTATACGAGTGATGAGAACAAATTCTCTCCCGTCCTTTTTCCTTTCTCTCTTTTTTTCTTCATTGACTCACACGTGTACAAAAAGTGAATTCCCTGGTGGTATGAAATTTGTAATTGAATGTCCATGGAAACGGTTTTCTGGTAAATTTGTTATGAAAGAATGGTAAATATTGGGGGATCCTGCCAGGGCGGAAGGGAGTTGGAGACGGGAGAATAGTCGCCAATTTCGCAGGATGACTCTCCCTATTCAGAGTAAAAAAAGGGCAAAATAGAATTACAGATTACAAGCTAGCATTAACCATGTTAAAAAGTATTGTATGCAGGTTTAGATATTGTGATAAGAGGCAGGGAGGGAGAGTCAAATCGACCAGGCCTACTTGTTTAATAAAACCAGTGGAACAACTTATATGTAAGACTGTGTGTGAAATTCATATAATTCATAAGTACTTAAAAATCCCATCGTAACATTTAGGGAATTCCATATCAAATTGGCGTTGCCTTGTTTTGTTATCAAAAGAAAGAAAGAATAATTTCCGTTTTTAATGAACACCAAAATTGGCACCAGCTTTAATATTGAGTTACCGTATCGTTCTAATTATGTGAAAGTGAGTATACTTTCTTAAGTGTGTATAATTTCTCACCGACAACGTTAGTAGAGAAAAGAGGAGGAGAAGTCAAAATCACTCTTCGCCATTCTGACAACTTCACACGATCGAGGCGTAAATGAAGCCTGTGCCTGGTTGTAAGTTATCCCGAAATAAAAACCTACCAAAATGCTAGCTGTCATCTAGGCAAACAGGTTGATAGAGCAGACACAGCATGCCATGGCAGTATTAACTTTCCCTTTCCTCATTCATAAGTCTAAATTTTATCCTGCAGAATTAAGAGCGCGTCTCTGTCAAAAAAACCTGCACGAGAAAATCCCAAGTTTTGTCACAGATTTCGTAGGAGGCGTGTAACAGGGTTTCCATATATATCTGTGAATATGATATTATGCTGTTTTACGAGCTGTGAAAGAAATAAGTCAGCGGCCTCTCGCACCTCGAGTAATTTCTGCCGCTGAACTGTTTTCACATGTCAACTCGAAACCCACAGGGGCACAGTGTAGTCATAAAATTCAGCCATATATTACGACTGTCTTGTGTAGCGCTTTAACAAGCGGCGAGTTATTTATGTTCTTTTGCCCTGAACTATAGCAGCGATTACTTTAGAGGCTTGTAAAACAACATATTGGTGGACATGGGTGATATATCAATTGAGTATACCGTTACTGTTTTGGGGAGAGCTTCCCTGTTTGATTTATGGTAAGCGATAAGGACGACAGTTAAATACGACTTTCGTTCGCGTGGCAGGGAGTAAAACAATATGATAATGACAGTATACTTTTCAAATCGTCATTCCTCACGTTCAACAGGTTGTAGAGAGAAGAGAGAAAACCGAATGTGTATCTAAATTGCTGAGGAAAATGAATATCCTTGTTGTTGACACCCATAGGAGGTTCGTATAAAAACGAGTCCAGAAATGAAGGCATTGCGTCAGTGGCAAAGACAAATCAAATTGTTTAATGAATAATGAAAATCGAATATACTCACAGAGGATTTGTACAAGACAAAATTTCTAAGGAAAGCGTTGATAGAGGAAAAATAATGACGTTAGTGAACACCAAAGGAAGATAATAATTTGTTTGGGAGATTTTAGGCAACTTTGTAGAATAGTTGCTGATAAAATCACCACGCACGTCGATTGATGTACGGAAATCAATCGATTATTAAAACAAAATTGGTCTAAGACTTCGAAGTGGGAGTTTTTTAAAACTATATTTCGAGGGCTTCGTATCGAGGGGTAAAGGATGGGGTAAGCCATGCTAATTTCCCCCCTGTAAAAATGATTAAAACACCATTATCTTTCAGTGTCAAAACGGATGAGGCTACGAATAGTGACATGGGCGATGTTAAATGTTCGCATTACAACGAAATGTGATTTGAGTTTAGACAGGAAATGAAACACAATTTTGGTGAGGGAAATTGATTAAATAGAATGTGAAGTTTTGCCTCCGGTCATTATGTGCCGTTTACAGAAATAGTTTCATTATAAGCGCAATGGGACTGTGGCAACCTTTTAGGTGCATGCGTTACAGGGAACAAGGGGCTCATGCCCCCCCCCCCCCACCACACACCAACACATACACACACATCTCTACTAACGGGAGAATAATTATGTCAACCTTATTTCTAATAATTATAAAACTATTTCTAAAATGATATATGTCATTTTCCCATTTCACGATTATCATACATTCCAATATTTTGCCGGGGGCGGAGGAACACAGATTTGTGCACATTTATTTTTCGCCTATTTACTTAGGCCTTAGGGTGTGCCACATTTGGTTTTGCCATGGGGTATAACCCAGAACGACCCCCCCCCCCTCTAATGGGTAAATGTATGCATGTTTCACTGCATATGAATATTCCCCATATACCTCAATTTCGAAATCACACTTTCCTAGTATATCAACGTGCAAGACATCATTATTTCAACTTAGTTAGATTTTTACTTCATCTGAAGGAAGTGCTGGTAATTTACTTAACAGATCTTCGAACTTTTCCTGACTCCGAAACACCGATGTTAGTCTAGGGTGAGCAATACATATCGCACCTCCGATTGTCATAGGGGTATATACTTATGATATTATGAAGTGTGTGGTCCTCAAACAGTGACTGCTAAACAGACGTTAGGGGTCCTAGTTCCGACGGGGGTCTCTTGATATATTTAGCAGCAGTCAAACAGTCGTATGAAGAAAATGACTTTTGTTTAAAAAGGGCAACTAAAGCGAATATTATATTATTTTGTAAAATATAAAACAATTTCTTGCTTTATAAATTAATTGAATGCCACAACAATTTAGGTAAATTTTAATCTCTAATAAAAACATGTGTTAAGAGAATTAATGACACATCACAAAGGAAATAAATTGTTTTTGATGCACAATTTAAAAAACTAACCATGTATCAACACATGCAAAATAATGCCAATAGATTCAACTGTTTTCAATGCCATAAGAGGACCCTATGGACTACACTACAGCAAACTTGGTTATTATATTTTAACTAGACCTATACAAATATAAAGTCGTGCCCCATTTGTATTATTATGTACAAACATATTTTAGGGATTATCTAAAACAATTTTCGCGGACATGTGAAGGAATACACTGGTTTACTACGCCGAAGGGGGGGGGGGGGGGGCAGAGCGTTTTTATTTCCTACATAGATGATGTGTCTTGGTATTACTATTAGAGACTGATTTGAATAATAACCACAAGACTAACCCTCAAGGCAAGAGTAAACAAAGGGAATATACATGCTTTATGAGGGTAATTAAGCGTTAGATATTATTCATTCAATGTATTACCAAGAGCGGTCACTTTTAAAGGCAATAATGGTTTGTTTTAACGACTAAAAACAATCTGTTTTATACATAATCATTCCAAGGTCAATTCGAGGGTATCCCCGGTCCCATTCGTCCAAAACCGCGTATGGTTACTAGGGTTGCCTCAATAAGCATGTCAACTTGGTCATGCACGGCCTAGCATGTAGCGTGTAAATGGATAATATATTGTGGCTGGGAGTTCGATTTAATACCATAAAGAAGTCGTGGCCATTTAGGTAATGAGCGCAGAGGGGGGAAGAAGTCGCTGGTTGTGGAGCGAACACGGGTTCGCCGATCAGCGCCGATTACTGGTATGAGTAATGCGCTTTATGATGATGGGGAGACATCGATGATGGGCTAAATACAGCGAAAATATAAAAAATGGGGAAAATAATAAGGGATAGAGGGTGATACGAGCAGAGAGAAAGGGAGCTAGATGAGGGGAAAGTCGTGTTTTGCTCGGTAAGACAGGTGGCTCGCCTCGTAAAAAGGATAATAGTATGTTTAGGATGATTCTTTATCGTATCATCATTTACGGGCGAAAATGGAAGTATGTATTGTAAGGTCGCATTTATGCAAAGTGTACCGGACCCCATCTCTCACTCTTCCTCTCTCTCTCTGTTACTCTTCTTTTCCCTTTTCCTTTCGTTTTCTGAAAATAAAGACCGGCTGCCATTAGGCAAGCCTACTACTGACGTGGCATAGCTATGAGAATGGTTGATTTATAGATTAAGAGCATTAATGAATATAAGGATGATTCATAAATCTTTACACGAGTTGAATAGATATTTATTCTGGTCCAGTAGATCTGAAAAAGAAAGGTTTGATTATAAGAGCTGGGGAAAGGTGTCTTTCAGATAACACAATCAATATTGAGTATTATAAGGGCATGGTAGACCAGAGCTGACAATAACAATGAGCATAACATTTATTTAGCAGTGTGATCTACACAAGGCATTCCGTGGCTGGAAAAAAAACGGTAATTTTGCACTTCAGCTTTATAATTGATTCATGAATAAACTAGAAAGAAATTCCATTTAATCAACCTACGTACAACCAATATGAGATATAGGAATGACGATTTACTCTTAGATTGTTTCTTAATATGATGGAAATATATAGGCGTACAGTCTTCTAATTTGCTTTTTTCATAGCATTGTTATATATCTATAGAATTGTTATTAATATCTAAATAGTTAAAATGGTGCAATAATAATATTTAGAACACAATATGGATCAGAAGTCGTGTTGGTTCAATAAAAATAGGCCCTATTATGAAAAATGAAACACACAATTCTAGTCTAGAAATCATAAAGAAAAGCAATTGTCAAATTAGGCTGTAGCGATTCGTGCAATTGTTGTGTTCCTGTATATCAAACTCTACGTGTGTTTTCAGTATAGTGATAGCACTGGGGCTAAGTTTTAGAATGGCACACCGTTGTACAGCTGTATGGGAGGATTTCCAAAATGGCGCTCTCCGTTTAGCCACTATACAATACAGACTTGGTTGTCTGTATGATCCCTAGTATAGGCGGTGTGATCGACACACAGTGTAGTCCATACTCCCAAAATAGTGTTCAAGTTTTCAAAGGGGAATATTACAAGGCGAAAGCGATCCATTCTTGAGAAATATGCGCTCTTTTTTTTTATTTTTAGCTTTTCACTTCTTCTCCTCACCACCGTACGAGACTTTGCCAGTGTCGTCTATACTCGCGACCCTTGATGTTGCCGCCAAGTTTGCGGACCGCTTGTTGACACTCCCAACGCCCGAATTGCGCCCGGAGTTTGCCCGCTCGGATTCGGTTACTTGCCGCACCGTTCACGGCTAAAGCAAAGGCTTCTCAGCCAGCGTAAGGGTGAAGGCGAAGAACATTTAGCTCCAAAGGCCGTTCAGTTTTATGCGCAGAAAATCCCCCCTAAATTGAACAGATTTTGAGTGTAGGCACTAGGCAAGCATTTGTAAGAAAGATTTGAAGATGATAGAGCATGAAGTCTTTTTTTCATCAAGTGAGAAAAAATGACAGTCACATTTTGTCATTAGTATAACATTTTAATAGATGGATGTTTTACACGTCTGCTTCGGTTATGCTTTTATGCGAAATAAATGTTTTCTTCCGTAGGAAACATTTTCGTCCTGGTATGTCTAATACAAATTATACAATGTTTTAAAAATAGTGATTCATAATGTGTAGTATACAAATAATGTTGCCTCATACTACACCTCCAAGCAGAGAGAAAAATCACAAAAATCTTTTATTTAGGATTCGAAGTAAAAAAAAACACACATATACATTTGGATATGCCGAAAATAATTGTGTGTACATACCATATTTTTTTAATTTTGAATATTCATTGAAATTAGGCTGCACAGTATTATATATCTTATTATTCTATTTATAGTTTCTTGGATTTTAATCCTGTATTTTTTTTCTATATAATTCTGCTGTATCTGAAAGGGCTTTTATAGCAAATATGTTATCAATATACCACATTACCCATCTTTGATAGAAATTAAAACAAGAAATTTATAACAGGAATTGTAAAAAGTTAACGATTGATAGAAGAGTTAGCAAATTGAGACAATACAAACAAGAATTATCTCGAAAAATAATTAAAATGTTATGAATGTCAAATATGAGCATTCACAATTGCATAATAAGGATACTAATCATGGAAAGCTTTCGAGCCTACACTTCAAAATACAATCAAAGAGCAAATCCTGCAAAATGTATTGATGAAAGAAAAGGTTTCTATAAAACCCTTATTTCAAGTTTCTTTTCTTTGGTGTCGGTGATATGTTGGTCTACTTATTTCACCCTTTTCGAAAAAATGCAGACATTGAAAATGTGAATCATACAATTCTGTCAGTAGTGGCCTCTTACGTCTCTATAGATCAAGGAATGTTCATGATCGATGTGTACCAAAAGGAATTACTGTCATGACTTTCTTCACATTATAGGCACATACCGTTTTATTTCTCTTCGAAGTTGACTCTTCTCTTTTCTACGATTGTTGGCTAGAAATAAAACTTTGATACGACAAGTGGTCGTAAAGCACAATGATATTTACTCATTGAATATTTGTTGGTAAAAATTTGCCCAACTTTAGGGTAATTTGGAATAAGTAATTTGGGAATGAATCGGATAGCAGGGGTAATATTCTAATACTAATATCCGCATACAGCGCAGAGAGACGGTATTCTGTATCGACCGCTATATAAAAACCAAATTGTGTTAAATTTATTATTACTAAATAATTATGTGTCTGACTAATTTCAGAAGTTTTTTGCTGAACACAGGTGATATTTTGCTCAGTTTGTCATATTGTCATACATTTTGGTTAATTATTCATTCTAATTTATCAAAATTTAAACAGCAAGGCAATAGAATATATGTGTACATAGTTCTGGTGTTTGAAATTTTTGTTAACGAATGTATTCAACAGTCTTACAGATTTATGAGACTGGTTCCTCCCAGACTTAGGGCCATGTATTTAATAAAAGGTAAATGCTGACAAGGCTGTGATGAGGATCGTTCATGACTATCATGACAATGGTGATGAATACTTGATAGACAAAAAGGTATTGACAAGGGCACTGTGACCTTGATTCTTCGTGAACGTCAACAAGGAGAAGGACATTAATACGAAACATGTCTACCAGAAGTAACTTCTCCAACAACTGCCAGTCGTGTTACCAATATAATCATGACAATAATGTCATTAATAGCAATGCCCCCACCTTGTTGCTATGGTCCGAACCTCTTGAAGACTGAGGGGCCAGGCTTCGGAATAGTCTTACTCTCCGACCGGATAGGAGTGTGAAGTACAGGATAACAGAAGGATATACAGGGGCATGTGTCCCTATTACCCCCCCCCCCCCCTACCCACCCTCCACCTTGCCGATCTGCCACTGTACGGACATGACGTATAGGGGACAGGCTTACTCTGTGGCTGACGAGGGGTGTGAAATCAGGAAATTCACGTCTACCGAATGTATCTTCAAGTACAACTGTTCTGTCCAAATCTGAAGTGGCGGCTACAGGGTCCAACCTCATCGACTCTAGTTATAATGATCGCTATGGAGTGAGCAGATACTTATTACGTGGCAGCTAACAAATGCCCACGTACCTCACTGACATGGTCTGACCAAGGTTGACGCACAGTGGCGTATCAAGACCTTGGCCGCATGGGGGGCAAAATATTTCAACTTACTGTGATCCATAAACAGGAACAACTTTTGATAAGGCGCGAGCCCAGGTTTGCGTTACAGCAAGGGAGAGAAGGCATCGCCCAAAGTAAATTATTTTAAAGAGACAAAAAAGTCTTGAGAGAATATGTACACCTGTATATATTTCATGCTTTTCTTGACTTACACTGATTCCTATCCTGCGTACTACCACTTAGACCACATTTCATTTTCCTGGACGGAAGTCTGTCAGGGGTAGGGGCAAATTGCCCCCCCCCCCTCCCCTCCCTTGCCCCTCCTTCAACTACCCGAGTGTTGACGCAAGTGAGTCAACCGGCATGGGTCGTGAACTCTACAGCTCTTACACAAGACTTCAATCTTCCAGAACACGACGAGTATTGATAGTGAAGAGAAAAGTAAATCCTGATAGAAAAGGTCGGAAGAACAATGGCAATGCATTTATCAATGTGATTGATTTGAAAAGCTACGTCAGTTAGGCTAGCCTTGACGTTTAGAGAAGCAGGTTGCCAGATTATAAGTGTCTGCAGCCATTCCTAGAAACATGATGCACATTGAATATTCCTCTGTGTATGCTGGTAGAGAAACATAGATTTTTAACATTATTGTCAATACTGTAATGTTTTCAGGCGCGGATCTACGGGGGGGGTTTAGGGGGTTCAAACCCCCCCTTGGGCGGCCCAAAAAAAAAAAAAAAAAAAAAAAAAAAAAAAAAGAAAAAAAGAAAGAAAAAAGAACGCACGCTGTAGAGAAAAACCCTTTCAAGTGCAAATATTGTGAGAAGATATTCAACTCATCTGGTAACTTAACCAAACACATGATAACTCTGGATATAACTGTGTATTAAACTGTTACTTGATTTAAAAAGACGTTATCATGCACTGCTTTTTATGGTCTCCATTGTGTTAATAGATGCCAGGAAAACATCATTTACGGGGTTCAAATAAACACCCCCAAAAAAATCGGCTCGCCGCTTCGCGGCTCGTTGACGATGCTCCGCATCGTCATTATTTTGGTCAAACCCCCCCCTTAGCAAAAAGCTAGATCCGCCCCTGGTTTTAGACACACAATCATGTCGAAATTGTTACAGGATATTTCCAACTAACATAAATACGCGATAAAAACAATTATCTGAACTACTGTATATAGTTTCGTTGCTTCCAATTTAGTTTAACTATAGAAACTTGTGACTCTTCAAACTTTACCTAAAGTGGTCTTTGTGAAGAAATGATTTCCATATGTCTTATCGCAAAATTATAAAAAAATATCTGTTACATACAGTTAGTTTTACACATGAAGTTGTGCAACTGAATGACTGATCTTGGATTTTTACTCCATGATTCGAGAGAGTTCGTCTAGCCTTTATTAGAGATAAAAATTAGAGGGGTCACTATCCACTTCAAAATTGAAACCAGATTGTAAAAATGTAGAAAATAGAATATAGCCAAAGGTCCTGTCTTGGAAGTTGCCAAACAAGAGATTTTCCATTATGGTTATGATTTCCCTTTCAACTTACCTTCTGAAAACCTACGAATATTTCCAAAACTAGGCGAAGATATTATTCTTTGTGAACCTTGTGCGGATTTCATTTTGTAGTTGTGCGTTTTGTCTTGTGTCTTGCGGCCCGGAAGCCTCTCTGATCTTTTCTCGAGATAAACCTGACAACATTCTGCAAAGCTTGGGGACTGCCCCCCCCCCCCCCTCTTCTCTCTTTCTGTCGCATCTCTGTACATTGTAATGTTGGAGGCTTTTCATACATAATATTTGGAGGCCCCATTTTCGCACAGGCTTTTGTAAGTTTTCTAAGCAGTCTCAGCAGAATTTAAACTTTTCCGTTATTATGATTTTGAATTTCAAAGTCCAATAGGCTGACTGATGAACTTTTAGGACCTGTAAATATTTCATCCACTTTATGAGGACTTTTTGTGTAGAATAGATAACGAAAATCTGCACCTCCTTCTCAAAAGCTCTCATCAAATGACACTTGATAATTTGGAAGGTCTGTACAAATTTGGTACGTCTATCATGTCTATGGCCTGCACATAATAGTAATTTTAGACAAAGATGGATATTTTTACTTACTCTTGACTTATAGCAACGGGATCACGTTGTATGTGTGATATAAACATATAACATAAATTTAATAAACAGCTGCACATATAATTCATGTATGTACATGTAAAATATTCTTGTTTTCATTGTCAAGTATCCTGTTTGTATCAAAGTTTAAAGAAGCAAGAGAACATCAGAATTCTGAGAATCAATATAATAGTTCATGGTAAACGATAGAGGTACAGGAAATTACATTTATCTCAACTATATATCAAAGCTAAGCTAGGGTTGAAGTAGATCTTCCTGTGTTTCGTCGTGCCATGACAGAAAGTAAAACATGACAGCTTCGAATTCCAAAATTCATCCTTGTCTGCCGTCTATTGGCGAGAGTTAACGAATTGGGAAGAGCAAACCAGAGCGGGCGAAGGACCTGCGCTGTTCCAAGTCTAGTCTAACAAGACCATGATCAGCGCTGTATTCGTTGTGCTTTGTTGGTGCGGTGAGGGCGTTGCAACCAGAACCATTCCGTCGTTGAACTCGATGGCGGATATGGATAGTGACGTGGTCGGGAAGTCGTTACTTACCCCCGACATCTCGACCACGATTGGCCGGGTAATGGAAGGCTTCCTCGGGGTTTGGAATCTAAGACTACGGTGTCCTCAATTCTATGATCACTGTGATCAAGTCCAATAAGTCCCGGTGGCAAGGCGATACCTCTTATAATAATCCACGCCAAATTTGCGGCCGAGGTCTTGAATTGAATCTCAGGCGGGGGTCCGAAGTCACTGCGAAATGCTGGCCGAGTTTGAAGGGAACGATAACACAAAAGGGGTCGAAGATACGAATAGGGGCTCTTCTTGTGGATGGGGAGAGGGATGGGTGAAGGAAGAGAGTAGGATGGAGACGTATAGAAAGCGTGAAGAAGTCAGGGAAGGACACAGGTTTAAAGGGGTTCACATGTATGGAAAGATTGTAGATTACAGGGGGAGGTCGTTGCCCCCTTCCTTCTACCAATACGAGAATCATTCAAAACACGATAAAGGAAGGTATAAAACCACACCAGCAAATTCAATAAAGTGAAAAGAATATTAACTTTCGCCCTTTCCAGACTGGTTTTATTCTAATTCTACAGAAATGTTGTCCAATCATACGGACAAAAGTATAGAGTGAGGTGGACAATCAAACAGCCCAAAAGACAAGTTTGACGGACAAACTTTGAGAAGTAAAGAGAGATGGGGGAAATGAATAATATAATCTCAAAATCAGAAACCAGAAATTGGGAGCAAAGAGTGGAGAGAGTGAGATCAAGATTGGCTGACTTTTGACCTTTGTGCCCCTGAAAACCCGAGCTACGTCCCACAATGACCTGGAATAACCCGGCAGCCCTGAGTAGACTAGAACACAGTCTGTGTGGTACGACCCGACAAGTAGGCGTCTTCATCTTATTGACATAACGAACAGGAATTTTTATCAAAACTTGCCATTATTATCGTAATTTTTTGTCCTCTTTCCCCCTCTTTTTTTTATATTACAATATCGTTCTTTCTTTGATTCTTTGGGCCAAATTATGACAGGTTTGGTAATTTGTATTTTGGTAGCAGTGGTAGGGATCGTAGCTGGTAGCTTTTCTCGATTTGGACAGCCTATTGGAGGAGTGTCGATTATGAAAATGAATTATGATTCATAGTCCAAGAATGATGCAGAAAATCTAAGGAATTTTTAAACCTCCTTCCTGTTGGTATGGGGCAATCGAATCCTGGTGTTCTTGCGAAAGAGTGAGTTCGAGTCATACGTGAGACTTTTTAAACCCATGCTTTATAGTGTTGTGACGAAAATTGATTTTCTTGTCTACCAACATATGAAGGTACCCATCATTCTTGCAAAATGATATATTCTTTATTTATTTATTTGGTAATTCAATTAAGCTAGTTGTTTTTTATATCAATCATTCGACTTTTTGTAAGGATGCATTATTTTGAAAAGTGAAAAATTACATTTCCCTATTACGTAAAATTAATTTGTTATTATCATTATTATAAGTGGTAGTAGTAGTCGTAGTAGTAATAGTATTAGAAATAGTAGTAGTATTAGTAGTAGTAGTAGTAGTTGTAGTAGTAGTAGTAATGGTAATAGCATTATTATGACTATTTTTTTATTATTATTACTGTTTTATTTTTGTTATTGTTGTTTTAATTAATATTATTATCATTATTATTATCGTTATTATTATTATTTTTATCATTGTTATTAGTATCATCATTCTTGATGTTACTCTTATTATTATCATTCATTATGAACATGATAATCAGTTTATTAATCTCTGAATCCCTAAGTTAGAATTATTATCAACATTTAGATCATTATTAAGTCTTTAAGAGAGATAGCTGCCCTTTAAAACATCTGAATAAATGTATCACATTTCATCCTCCTTACCTCATATTTTTTTGTCAAAGTGCAGTGATGCTGAAATGAGATAATTATACAGAGGAGGAGTTTCTGGTTTTGAGGTTTTGAAACATTTATGCGGCTCGTCCTCAGTTTTCTCTCCACGTCTTATCGATCCCTTGTTGGATTTCAGTTTTCATGCGTAACGTTATCTCAATACACAGACATTTATCATATTTTTGCCTTACGCGGCATTCTCAATTGACTCATTTGGTATTAGGCTGACAATCGCACAAATGATCATCAGTCTTGATGATTATCGCGCTATGACATTTATTGCGTCTCTCTCTCTCTCTCACTCTCTCTTTCTCTCTCTTCCTCCCTCTCAGCACTAATATTTGCAGTGATTAATTGCTAATGTCTCTCATATCTTTCCGCCACCGTGGCCATATACATTAACCCCTGCTTTTGCTGGTGTACTGAAGGGGCTATCTTTGATAAAAAGGCATTCATCGTGAATGCTGTGCCCATAAATTAGAAATCACGACGCTCATCTCTTCGTTCAGTTCAATTATCCCCCTTTTGCACTGTTTTCTAAATCACTTCGTTTAGGTTATTTTAGCTTCAAGTAAATAAATTAGTTTCAAATGATACATATGGGTGTGCAACATCGTAAACAGATTTTGGCTTGAAATTTCAGCAAGTCGTATCATAATTAAATAACTTGTGCTACTATAACCATGAAATACATCAAGATCATCAAAAATGCTTCGGCATAAACGAATTACATTGTTTATTTTTTTACAACCAGTTTGATGTTAACGTGTATGACATTACGCAATCAACGTATATGTATACATGGTGTACGATAACTGAAAACTTTCACGTCGAAAGATCACCTCCCCCCGGTCCTCACTCCGCCATTTCTCCTTTCCTCTTTGATTTTAACATGATTCTAACGACACAGTCGTCTTTGGCAAGTGATTATTGCATCTACTTTATTGAATACACAGATGTTTTGAGGCACGTTTATCATGAAAGCCCCCCCCCCCCCCCCCTCCCTCTCTTTCCACATTATAATAGGAGGACATCATCAGATGATTGGGGTCGCTTCTTCCTTAATATTTAGTTATAATTCCAAGCTGTCTATTTCATCAAAATATCCCTGTTGCCAGTAGGATGTGCAAGTATAGAGCAATTACAAAGCAAAGAACAAATTTTTAACGTTCATCATCTCCTTCTTCATCTTCTTCTTCTTTTCTTTTTCTTAGTCATTCCTACATTTTGAAATATGTTATGTATATATTGTTCTCCTAGTTATCTATTTCGTAAATGATGAAAAGAAAATCTGCTTACCATGCTTACGGAGAAAACATAATAGGTTTGTTTTTCCTCTGTAGATGTCATAGGTCGGGATGGGCGCAGCGAGATTACATGAAAATGATGGACTGGGACTACGTTAAAAATTAGTGATCTACTGATCTCAACATAAACTTAGATATGTGGGACTGATGGGGAAATTTCAGGGCAAGATCTCACCTAAATCTCGCATGGTTTGGCTATATTTTCAGATACCCACGGATGAACGTTTCTCAAGGTTAGCCCAGGGAGACTATTTCACGAATATGAGGGCGCTTTTCCCGGCCAAGGTGAGAATACAGATTACTAATCATAATTTCTAGGGAAACTAAACGATTTTTAACAACCAAACAGACACGGTGCGATTTCAATAACAGCATGTGGATCTTATACTAGATGTTTAGGTGACTAAATCTTATTAATGAAATAGACTGATTGGGGGTACAATAATTAAAGATTAAAATTTACAGAAATGGAGGGAAAAACTTAATTTTACTAAATTGGGGTTCCCTCTAACCTTGCTCATGATGCAAGCAGTCCCGGGAATACAAGACGTCACGTTTTGATCAAACTAATTTGTTGTTGAATATTATAATTTAGCCAAAACCCTACATTGCTTAAAGGTAAAGACCAGTAATGGTCATGCGATTGCATTGTGAAAGAAACGTTGTGGAATCGATCAGAAAAGGTTGATCATCTAGCATCTAGCATCTGCAAGGTTCTGGAATCATCAAAATGATAAGAAATTTGGCCCATTCTTCGTAAAGTTACAAGCACTATACACAGAAAGATGTATATGGGACTACCCTATCTCTCTCACCAGACCATGAGAGAAATAAATTTACCAAATATATGAATTAGTAGGCGGTTTCCCGGCAAATTTGTTATCATCATGTATTAGTCAAAACATATTCTTTCACATGATTGGTAATGAGAGCTTCCATTTCATTTTTTGAAATTGGGGCGTTGCCAATACTGGTCTTTACCTTTAATACAAAGATAATGGCTTATGCGACAAACAGTTCCTTTTCCTAGCCCGGGTTTATTCTAAGGAATATATTTATCACGATTTTGTTTGAAAATCGGTCTGTCTGGCAGAACCATTCACGTCACTGTTTGAGCTCGCTATCAAGCATGTGCCTTTGTTTTGAGATTGATCCTCGTCTTGCCCCAATTAGCCGAAATATACAGACTTGATTTTTGTCTCAAGGGTCCCATAGGTTTACGCGCGTGCTGGGTACAGCTCAATGTCTCACGTGTTTAGTAGAACTAGAAGATGCTGCAGTAGAGTTGATTCGTCGAGTTGACAATTTTCACGCCCAACCCACTTTTCCGGCTGTGATGTAATGCCGATCTTGTCAATATCCTGTGTGTATTATTGAATCTGTCTCGCTTGGGAGCTGGGGTGCGTTCATCCTTGAGATACCTGGAAATAGGTTATGCAAAAGCACGTCTACGGTGCGAGCACACCTGTGGAATTCCTAGTTACCTTGAAGCGGAAAGTCTGTTTATATCTGCGACCGCTAAGCAAGACATGATGAGAAAATATTTATATTCCGTGCGTGAAATTGAAATAATTGACACATTTTAGCTGCTCTATATTTCTCGGCCATCGATCAAAGACCATTAACATTATTATCCCGACTCCTTGTTTGGTTTTCATAGAGCTTTTTTAAGGGCAAGAATACGGTTGGTTTAATGTAGGCTTATTATTTTCTTTCCTTGTTTACAAATGCACTAAATGGCGGATCGATCATTGATACAGTCCAATTTTATAAAAATTCAACACAGAAAAATAACAGTGACCTAGTGTGACGTTGAAGGTAGTTCCAGTATTTCTCTGAATATCGGTCTCAGTCTGTTTTGTTTCTTTCCCCCCCCCCCTCACTCTCTCTCTCATTGTTTTATCAATATCTTTCGCTTTTATTCCCAATGTATGCTGTCCTTAGGTGCATCCACTACAAAATATAAATATCGACAAAATTTAATATCTAATAGTACTTTGAATAAGCGCCATGTGCCAGTCCCTGCTTCCTACTGTCTGCTCCAAGCTCCTGTATTCTTTAAAAAAAAATTCTCGAAATGCTGTGTTTAAGAATCGTTATTATTCACTCCTCACCCTCTTATCCCACTATTCTTACCCTCCCCCCCCCCCCCCCACACACACACACACCACACAAGCCTCTACTTATTTGCCACCCTGAAAATACGATTTGACATCACCAGTAGTCGGAGTCGGTAGCCAGGTTGTCGCACATGAGGACGGTGGCTGATGGACAGGATTTAAGCTAGATTGTCGGACCACCAACCGTACGGCTTTCTGGGGTATTTTCTCTCTGCCTGTTTGTTCCCGTTTACCCTCCTTCTCTTCTTCTCTCTCAGTCTCTCTCTCCATTGACTTACCAAAGCATCTGGATAGTTAACAGGTAATGACAAGAGCCTATGATGGAGGAGATGACGGAGTAGCCGTCTTCTACCCCTCCACCATCTTCTGCAGCCGGTCATTTACCCCTCTCCTACCCGCTCTCCTTAAGTCCGACCTAAGTCTAGAGATGAAAATTAACCACACTGGTAATATGAAATTGGTTAAGTGATGGACAGGGGTACTGGAAAACACAAATATATTACCCCTCCTGCAAAAGGGAACATCCAGACATATATGTCAATTGTGGTGTGTTATTTATCCTCATGAAAACATCGAAACATACGGAGAATATAGCTTACCACCATTCTCATTATTCTGTTAACATGATGTCAGAATTTGAATGCTTCTTACGCGGGATAAAAATTAATATTAGCTTTCAGAATTACAATTCGACTTCCATTTGCGATTGTATTTACGTTATTATTGTTTAAAACCATGATCTTAATATCTATGGATTGAAACACTCACAATATGATACGATTCATCTTTATATCCATTTTTATACCCAAACTATGATTAATATGACGCAAACTAAACGCAAATTAAATCCATTAGTGGCACCTCATTCATTTTTTGTTGGTGGTTTACGTTTAATGGCGGATGCTTTCCGGGGGATTTGTTTCGATGGGAAATCATCAGAGCCTTCCCATCAAAAAATAGGTATCATGTCCAAGTTCAAAGGTTAAGGTCGCCAGCGATGCCATTCCTAATGTTGGTGTTAAATGAGCCTAAACGAATGCAACAACGGTTTTTTGTTCAACAGATCATGATTTTTTTTTTGGAGGAAGATTAGGAAAGGGTCCTAGTCCATTTAATACGCCAGATAAACCCTATTCAGTGACGGAGCTCGAGAGCACTTCATAATTGTGAATGGCGTTCAAAGGCAACAACTGCCTGCTTTTTTCGCAATCTCTTATCCTCTCTGTAATCTTTCGCGATCGAAAATGAAGTATTCATGATTGGGCTAAATGAATGCCTTTCATCTAAGGGGGTGGCGTTTCCATTATACATGTTCTAGGGTATGAATTAAATCGCCGGGGTGTGGGCTAATTGCCCGTCTCTGTCTTTGTCTCTTTCATCAGAAAAATTCCTATTTTGGGTAACACGTGCCATGCTGGCTTTTGGAGGTATTTTTTAAGCATCCAGGGATTAAAAGCCACGAGATAGGAAACCATCTCCTACTATCATCGGGGCCAATTAAGATATAAACCCTCTGAATGAAAACAGAACGAAGGCAGTTGATTGATTACAAAGATCTAAATTGGAATGGGCAAAATGATATTCATTATATTTGGGGGGTAGGGAATTTAACAAAAACGAAAAGGAGTTTATGGATGTATTTTCAAGGAAAAGAGGGACATTAATATGCTATATTGTAGAGGAACGAAAAATAATAATTCCATAAAGAAAAGATATTGACTCAACAGAAAAAAAGTGTCAACTAGATTATACTGTTGGTTTTACGAAATTGATTTTACCTCATTCTATTATGCATTGACATCGAAATTTAAATGTTGGCAAATGGAGCCCAAATATCAAGAACTTATTGCTCACATCTCTCATTATTCACCATTCAATTGTAACCACCAAATTGGTGGTCAAAGACAAAGAGATATACATCTACTACACGTCATTTTCCGCATTAAACCAGATTTCCCAAGCAAAAAATGAATATTTCTCAATGGATTTGAATGCGATAATGACTCACGTTGAAAAGAAGTTCACAAAGGGGAATTTGGGGTTGGATAATGTATACGTCGAGAAATGTATTCTAACTGACTCTTTTCCTTGAATCAACATGTGGCATAACAATAATGTTCCACACTATCGCCCATGCTTGGTGTACCAATAAACCACCAAATATTCGCCCCACTTTGAGCTTTGCCGCACGCATTCTCGTCCTCAAAAACTCTAAGAGAAATGTCGCCATTGGAGGTGGTTTACGATTGTTCACTTGTTGCTAAAACAAACTCAGAAATTCTTTGATTTCATTCATGGGCCCTGTTTGATCTATGAAGCGATTAAACGGAGCAGAATTACATACTTTCGGTCGGGACGATTTAGTGAGTGTCAAACTGCGATGTGAAAGCAACTGTCAATGCAGCCTGTTAATACACAAATGAAATTATAAAGCATTTCTAATCTTCATCGCCTGTCAAATGGGATATTTAATTGTTCAGACACAGATACATACAAACCTTTAAAAAAAAAGTGTCATTCGACTTTGTTTTCATGTAAAACGTACGTCTGATTTGAATTAGGATCTTTTATAGAAGTAATCTTTGTTAATGTTTGTTGTATGAAGTTTGCATAACAAATAGGGGACTTACAGCTTATGGAGACAAAATGATCGGAATTAAGTTTAAATAGGAATAGGATGACAATTGCGATTAGATTGACCTTTTGTGGAATTAAAGCCATTTTTAGGAAAGGGGGTATTTTGCCTGTCAGATTCTATCGATTAATGAGAGCCATTTTACTCAATAGTTTCTCTCTACAAAAGGGTCATGTAAGGACAACATTTTTCATCCCCCGAATACATCCTGGTTAAAAAATATTCTAGGCTCGGTATATACTGTACATTGTTTCGCTTCCGGGTTTTTTCAATCTGTATCACTATCGTGAAAGTTTACTCAGCTTTTCTGCAGCATTTGTAAATTTGCACAACCTCCCTGCCCACCATGACCAACTGGTCCCAGTGCAATAGATACCCGCACCGTAGAGAGAAGCATGAATGCACGACCGCACGGCAGCTGAGTGTGCGGGGAGCTCCGGGGCGGCGTGCACTGAGCGTTAGCATCAATGCTCAGGTAGCATTTGGTGGCGCCAAAGGATAAAAGCTTTAAAATGGCGCCTGGTTTTCGTCGTAGTGTAGGGCCAATAGTGTGGCCTTGCGTCTACCGGATGAACTCGTATCCTCAATGAGGGTAACCAGAATCAGTAATAAACTTATTTCACGTCAACAAATAACAGCACGAGGTCATCATTACGTCTACTAAAGGGGGAGATGTAATATAAAACTGAAGACAAAAATACGTTGGAAATCTTTTCTGCCTCGTCACATTTAGACTGTAGGTTTGCTCCCGTTGATACAACTTTAACATTGACGAAAAGAAAGACGACAAATATCTTTTAAAAGCATAAAAACCTGTTAATCTGTCAGTTTTGCTCAATATTAAAATACCCACTCTTCACTTCTTTTGAGCAATTATGCTGGCTTTTGCACTTACATGACATGTACAAGAATATTTACGCCTAAAATCCGGAAATAAAATCCACGGCTTTTGGCCCTTCAGATTTCGCCACCCAAATTATTAAAATCACACTTTTGGTTTGTCAGTCCATAACGTAATGTGGCAAAAGAGTCTCGTTTTTCTTCACCTTACAATTGGTTTCCATCTAGTTTATCGCGTACTTGAAGTATAAAATCTATTTTGGTATCCATTAGAAATCCATTATAGATGTTTCAATCCTCTCAAAGGCTATCAAAATTGAAAGACTTTGATACAACTGTAAGTTCGTTCGTAATTTTTTTTATTTCAAATATGTTTAGTGCGGGCTTAGCTTACATCTATTTCTTGTCCATTAGTAGGGGGTATATAATACAAATTATTCATTAAGAAATCAATTATTTAATCATTCATGAGATTGCTTTCCTACATTTTCTTTTTTCATAATTTAGATCATAAACCACTTTATAAGAGCTAATGACTATAAGACAGCAGTTATATGTCAGTGTAACATTTACTTTTTTGGAGAGGGATCAGAATGGTTATGCCTAGCAAGATTAATATATACTGTGAAATATTTATTTGTATCATGCCGGTCTTATCAGGGTACCTTTGAGTGCCCCCTCAAACACACATACACACACACAGTCACGCACACATGCCTACTTCCTCAATTGCCCAAAATTATTTCCTTCAACGGAAACTGTTATGACTTTGTAATAGTTTTATTTGTACTGACAGGCAGAGTTTGCATCTCAGCATCCGCATTTATGCCAACTTCTACCGATATGCAATCCAAAAATGAATGACCAATGTAGCATTAACTATTTTTGTATTCGTTAGAAATACGCTGATGCAATCAAAATATATATTTTAACGTAAGCCTCTATTAAAGGAAACCACTTTCCAACCTTGCAACAGGAGATAGAAACAATTACAGGTATAGCAGAAGTAGTACATTAGTAGCAGTATTTCTAACTGCAATAATGGAAATAGTAGTAGTTGTTGTAGTAATTGCAGTAATAGCAATAGTATTATCACTAGTAGAAAAACAAGTAGTAGTAGGAATAATAGTAGTAGTTGTTGTAGTAATTGCAGTAATAGCAATAGTATTATCACTAGTAGAAAAACAAGTAGTAGTAGGAATAATAGTAGTAGTAGTAGTAGTAGTAGTAGTAGTAGTAGTAGTAAGAGTAGCAGTATAGAGCGATTTATCTCTGTTCGATTCATTTCATTTGCTACCCAGTTGTACAGAACTTAACAGAAATTATTTTCTATTTTATTCTCGAGCCCTCTTAATTGTGTTTCTTTTGTTTACGATCGAGCTCATCTCAGCGTAAACGATGTTGCGCTGACAGGGAGGGTCATTTCTATGGCTTTCCTAATATCGGCAACAAAGGGCATTTTAGTATATTTTGTAGCCCCATCTTCTTTGTTGATTGGTTTTTGTATGCTCACACAAAACGAGATAGTCGGGGATGCGTTCGACTGAATCGTAAAGACTGACCTTGCCTATGCAAAATGAATAATCTGTCTAGATTTTTAAAAATTTCTATAGACTTTTTGAAAAAAAAATGAATTAGCCACAGTATCATAAACCGACTAAATAGTAAATACGCATTGTATGTATCAGTATTTTATTGATTTTGCAAACTATTCTATTGATATTTGGTTTTGATAGATATAGAAAAGTGTAGACTTTCAAATTTGAAATATTGTGGGGGTCGTTGACTGATATTCACTTAAGAAAATATGAGAGATAAATATTATATTTAAAGTTACAAATTCTTGAAAACTTATTGCAACCAATGAACATTTTAGTATACAAAATGGTCACCACTTGTATAGGAAACGCAAAATTGTTATTAAAGCATTTAGTACGCAAACTAAAAAGGGTTGTATATCTCTCAAAGGCATTTATCAAAAATATTAGAGTATAAAGCCTTCCATTTATAGAAGGTAGGGCAGTAAACACATGAAAACAGCATGCTTGTGACGGGTATGTCTGCATACAGAGCAACTATTACTATCAGAGAGCTTTGGCAATTATCGCTACAGGACTGGGCAGAATCGCACGCGCAGGAGCAGCGGGGTAGCTCGCCTCGCCATTCCGCATAACAGCCAGGGGCATGGGGAGCACAATTTACGCATATTTAAGAGGTGGAAATTGATTTCAATACAGGCTTTAATACACGCTGTTTTGGTCCCTTTCAGTGAAGGTGTTGGTGTGTTCTGTTATTAGTGTCACTTGCTGCATAGCACCGACCTCAGCCGAGCGCCATTATGAGTATTTTCCCTTGTTTTTAGTTGAATGAATCCAGGTAGAAAATGCTTGAAAATCAATTTGCCTATTAGCTGGTTAGCTAGGCTAAAGGTTTGCTCTATGTGCAAACGAGGGTTTGGATAATGGTACTTGACTCACCTTCTGTAGTAGGCCTACTAGATAAAGAGTGTCTGTTTTTCTCTCTCAACTCCTCTGTCCTTTTCGTTCTTCCCGTTCACTTCTTCGTCTCCGTCTTCCTTTTCATATTCTTACCTTCCTGCTTCTCTTTCTCCCTACTCTCCTCCATTTGTTTTCTCATTCTTTACTCCCGTAGAACCATAGTGATAAAACTGCGTTGATTTAGTCAACTAATTTCGATGTTTTGATTAGTAATGGGTGATTTTTAGCGCTTTGAGCCTTATGGGAATGGCGCCCTAAATGTTCATTGTATTGTATTGTATTGTATTATGTCCAGATTGAAACTACGACAACATTTTTTAAATCTATAGTTAAGAAGAATTATTATTATTACACTTGTCAAAATAGTCTTTTCGAAAGACATTAATTTAATGATTAATTGATGTTTTGTGATTTTAAAAATTGAGAAGCATTCCCTAGAAATCCAATTGCAAACCATTTGATGCAAACACCAATAAAATATACATTTTCCTGACAACCTCATTATAAAAATAGACAATACAAAACTTTGAAAAGAAGGTTGATAGACTGATAAAAGCCAGGAGAGTTCACTTCACTTTAACTAAAATGATGTATTAAGCATTCATAGAAAGCCTACGAACCTGTCTAAAGCTTACACAATGAGACTTTAATCATCTTTATAATGATCAATTATAAAACAGAATTATACGATATAGGTTAAACTTACTAACACCAATGTTAAAGGTTGTGAACTTTTGCTAGATATAATGCAATTTCAGATTCAGAAATATATTCTTGTAGACGAAGTTATCTTTATATAAGGGCATTTGTGTGTCCCGATTTTATTCTATACTAAATGATACTTGACAACTAGTTCAGAAATGATATACAACTCACGAAATACTTACAAAGAATGGGGAAAATCAGAATAGAATTTGGTTCCATACCAAATTTGAACGGTTTATTATAAATGTTAATGCTTACAATAATGTATTGAGTATTGATTTAAACAATATGTTGTTTTTGCCTCGTTATAATCTTAAATCACAAACCTTGAACTTGAAGAGTAGACATTAATTGCTCTCGTATCTTTGTCTGAATTCCCCATTTCCTATTGATCTGCTGCCGATTTGACTGCAATTTGTTGGTAGTTATGACTAATGATAGTGGAGATTTGAGATATGACTAATAATTCATTTTTGGTGATGACCTAAGTGGATGACGTGTCGTCAGATATCGGGGGAGGGGGGTGAAACAGAGCCTAGGGAGAAGGAAGGGGGACCTCTATTCACCTCTATTCAATCGTGTTATTACGTAAAATGTTGTCTAGACTCCCTTCTCATAAAAAAAAATCCTTTCAATTTAATACCTTTTCTCATGATTATGATGTAGGACTTGCACTGTATTTCAAAACAGTAATGTTTTTTTAATTACTGGAATAGGACTTGTGTAATAGATGTTTAAACCACAGTAAAATGCACTATCAGTGTAAAATACTTCCTAAATTCAATGTTGGGGTATTGCATTGATGTAAAAGGGAAAACTGTTTTCTATACTTGACAGGTAAAACATGTAGAAGTTAATTCAAAATAACACATGTAGAAGATGATTCAAAATAACACATTTTCGGTCCTTATCTATAAAGCAATTAAGTTAAGAAATATGTGTGTTGTTGTAGGGAATGGGTATGCGAATGTGTTCGAGGTAGGGGAGCATTTCGACAGGTAGAGCGGGTTTTTAGAAATTTGGGATATCGACTGAGTTGAGTTCGGAAGGGGTGCAGGAGTGGAAGGGAACGGGGAGAGATTTGAGAAGAAGAAAAACAGGCTCCCGGAAGTGGAACGGAGTTTGTGTTCTGAATCTTTTGTTGATGCAAAGTCTCCACATCTCGGACACATCTGTTGACGACAGTCAGAGTGTCTCGGCCTACGAGAACGAGGAATAATATTCCAGGCATGTCTTTCCCCCTCTCACCGTCTCTCTCTTGCTTTTCCCTCCCTCCTTCTCCTTGTTCCTCTCTTTCTGGCCCATACCTCAGAATTATGGCGTAGGGCTTTGATTGGGTGTGCGCGACCCTCTTGGTTATCGCAAAAGCGAGGGTCACGCGAGGTCGGAAACCTTATTCCATTGATTCAGAATTCTCCCTTTCTCATGTTTTTCTTTCTCTTCTCGCTTGTCATGCCCCACCACCAGCGGTCGGGACAACGCTTGAAGGTTGTCAAATTAAAGAGGTTTCCCCTACCCTCCCCCTCTTCTTTTGTGTTTATCACACCTCCTCCTAACTAATCAAAATTTTCTGAAACCAAATGTGCCAAACATTCACTTGGATACATACGATACACGGGAAGTGTAGAGTGTACACGACAAATCAGTCAGGACCAGAGAAAGGACCTGTATTCATTTGGCTTTTATTCTCACAGACATTGAATAAACTCCTTGTCGACTGCACCAGTCCTAGAATTAAACCTGAAAAGGAGGCCGTTATGACCATTGTTATTCACACGTTTACTTTGGTCAATCCATGAAATAACACTGTGTGTTAACAATTGTGGTACCGCATACGTGAAGCATCCCATGAGTTTTTCAGCCGATCCAAAAGGTTGATAATACAATTATATAGAAAAAGTTCAGGTTGAAACTGTGTCCTTGGAACTATATGTGACAATGCAGTTTTGCTCGGTCAATGACGATGCCATTCACTGTAGCTATCATTATAATTGATATAGGCATGTAAAGACTATAGGAAATAGAATACATTAATACCATTGGCAACTCTCAAGATCTCGTGACACTTGTAGGTTCTTCCTTCACTTTCTTCATTTTCATACATCTTTGTTCAAGTTGTTAGAATGTTCATACATAAACTGTGGTTACACTCTTCATGTGTGTTTCTATGACATGCAATTGACAAGAATTTATATTATTTTGCCTTGAAAGGAAATATGTATCTCGTGCATGGGCCACACTATGGCAGAAGAAGAGACTAAATTATTTCTTGCCATTTTTTTGCCGACATTTACAACACATTAGTGGGGTGTTATTAGGAGAGTAATGGATCGTGTTGTCAGTTTTGTCAATCATGTATCCATTCCAATTCTAATTATCCGCTACGTCTTGCAACACGGGTCATCACAAGAATGGCCTCCTCTTCGCCGGCAAGACGCCATCTTGCTTTCACCATCGCGGCCTTCTTAACCATCTTGTTGTCCTCTTGCCATTCCTACCGCAGACTGGACTGTAGGGGCATTGGCAGTCCAACAGAATGATTTAGAAGGGGTGAAAAAAGAAAGAGTAGAAACCTGGAAATCATTTTCGGAAGAAATTGGATATTAACAAGCAAAGATAAATTGAAATGCTAACCGCAAGGAAAAGGAGAAGTTGATTTAAGTATTCTGCCTAAATTTAAAATGGCTTACTCTTTAATTATTTGTCCTCGATGTAATGTCACCGATAATGGATGCGAAAGAGAACCCTAAAAGGAAAACGGCATATATTACGGTGACGAATGAAAAAAAGTGTAACACTTGCTTCTTTATCTCTACTTGCAAACACCATAACGTAGTGTGACGTCATTAGATCTCTGTAGGCCTCTTCGCGTTGACAGAGCGATATCTCTTCGGGCTATACAGACGAGCACTCCTCGTTATGCATGACAAAACGTATGTCTGGTGACCTTTGACCTGGTGACTGACTGTGAGGTCACAGAAAATGTCATCCTCGTTCACTGCGATTGGGAATATTTGTTGCGACACAAACATATGCACTTGCAGTAGTAAGAATAATAATATATGTAGCGCTAACTTTTAATTGGCTTAAGCTGATTCGTTTTTACAAGGACAAAATGAACATCATATTTCAAAGGACAAACTTCTTCTTCTTTTTATTTTAGGGGTATAAGAACAATAAAAAAAAAGTTAACATTTGACATATGCTTACATTGCTGAAATAAAACAGAAGTCACGTGTTATTTTTTTTTTACATCGACGAGAGATGCTCAACCCTAGCCAATTTGCTCGAGTTTACGTCTTGTCGAGAGAGCGTTGACTATTGTTCAATGAATAAATGAAGCTCAAATACGTCGGGTACAACCGATAATTGCCCAGTCCGCTTGTCTTGATTAATAAAATACCCAAGCAGTTATCGAAGCAGCTCTCTGCAATCTGTAAGCCTGTTTCACAAAGAGTATATTTTGTCCCCACTGATAAGAGGACACTTGGTGCGAATATTCGGTATATTATTTTCCTTTGTTATCAACAAGAATTTCTGTGTTTTTAGAGCCCTTTTTTATATCACATATTAATTTGTCACTATTAGTGATGACAGCATTATCTTGTGAAATAAAAATACATAATTATATAATGTTTCTCTGTTTGAATGTCCGTTTGATGTAACCTCAATACAGGCCTTTAATTCAGTTATTTTAATCTTTTGTTCTATTTCTATTTATTACGTTTAAACTTTTAAAGATGATGTGCTTCCCAAAAATATTGTGAGTTGCATGTGTTTTAAAACATAATCGTCCCAAAATGAAACTGAAAGAAATATCCTCCCCCTTTTCCTTCCAATAGCCTTTAATAATACTTTCCTTTTGAAACTATCATGATGCTTGACGGTTGATATAAGAACAAATCAGATTGGATGTGAGAACACTTTCTCCTGCCCTTTTTTTCTGTTTAAAGCACAAAAATGTTGTAGGTACACACATAGCGATCAATCATCATGTTGCATACTCTAATCGCATAAAATGGAGCAGATATGAATCCTATTGAGTATTGACTTGCTTAATGAAAGCCTCATATGCGAAATGTACCGGTGTAATCCGAAATGACTGGCTGATATACTCCACCAAACCCTCTCTTTTTTCGCGAAGGGGTTGGCGAGAATATATGGCTATCCTGATCACCGAATGATCCTTTCCCAGCTATAACTGACAACGCGGCTTTAAAAGACAAAATCTGACTTGCAAATATGATATCATACGCGAGACATTTTCTCTGTTTTTATAATGATCTTGTTCCCTCTTCGATGAGCATAATTTTAAAGGCGGGCCTGACATTTGGCGATGATATAGAGATAAGGCTTTAATGGTTGGATATTAAAGTAAATTGTTGATATTTCGAGATAAGATATACCGAGAAGAAGTGGGACGTGAGACCAGTAGCAAGAATGAATGAATAATGCACCATAGATCGTAGAAAATAATTATAGGTAAATTAGCATTGTTTGGAAGTTTCTTAAAGATATAAGCTCAATTTTATCTCCTTGCCCACTGCATGAATAATGCCCTGAAAACCCTGCATTCCCCCCCCCCAAAAAAAAATATGTATATATCATCACGGGAGGTGTGGTGATGAGGAACTCGTTAAACCTTGTTACTTTGAACATTTCAAATACAAATATATTTATTTATGTGTGTGTATGTATGTGTGTGTATGTATATATATATATATCTCTATCTATGCATACATATATTTTTTCTGTCTCTCCGCGTTTTCTAATGTAGCTCATGTTTTACGTAAAATTGAATGTAGTTCCCCTTAATTGTTGATCTCTAAAACGAATGGGACGTTCTACTTTCTTCGTCGATCGTGCTCTCAACCTTTCACAAACCTTTTTACAAGCGCATCTCAATGAACGAAATATTCGCATCCATTCATCTCCATGAGGATACAATATCTGGCAAATTGGATCTGACATCTTGAAAGTGAAGAGGCAGGTGAATGAAAAAGCACTCGGATCATCTGTCTGTAAATCAGCCTGGCTTCATGACACATGTTCTCCAACAATACCTTACTCCATCCGTGATTAGGGCATAAAAGAAGAAGGCAGCCCCTCCTTATTATTGCTCTAACTCGGTTCCATGGCCCGACATTATTTGCCAAAATTCTTCCCCCAAGACAGAGCATGAACTTGAGTTTAATTATCCCTTTCAAATTCAATAGACTGAGATATTTCTCCTTTTATTCATCTTTGTTGTATTCCTTAGGTTGTTGTTATGGCGGGTTTATACCACGAGTGTTCCGGTTGTATCAAGAAGTTATAATGCTGCACCATCGGTTGCATTAACAACTCAAATTTCTGCATATTCGCAGGCATTTGTCATCAATCATCCACTATTTAGGGTCGTTTAAGGTGACGATATTATTCAAGCCAGCATTCACTAATTGTTGCGGAGCTCTTAAAATCAATAAACTCATCTCAAATTAAATTTGGGGAAAAATCAAACGTTTCTTGTTCCCTGTGAACAAAGGATTTGAGATGAGCGATGAGGTGACTCAACGACTTTGATGATCTAATTTTCTTTGATTGTAGACGTGCAGGCTTTGTTGACATCATATAGTGCTTTAGAGGTAGGCATCTTCCCTCTCTGTGGTTCTCTGTGTAACTTCTTATCTCTAAAGACTGGTCACAAGTTGTGGATCATCTAGGCCAATACGGGAAGAAAGCAGAATTGTGAAAATGTGTGAAAAGGCAACAAAATCTTCTTGATGTTTACTATACGTTACTATTTGTACCCTCGGACATCCTTACTAGATATATTTTTAATCTTACATTTCTGAGGATTAACTGACATGGCAACAGTCCACTAACAATATTGTCTCCTCTCTATGATCATGATAATTATTCATATCTCAATTCGCACGGGGATTAGCAGTACATTTATGGAGACATTTCTAAAGGTTTTTAAGCTCACAACTATTATACTAATGTTTATACTAAAAGATTAACTTTTACAAATCCCCACAATGCTATACACATATATTGGGTTCGATTTTTCTTCTGGTACATTTTTTTTGGTAGAGACGTAGAGTCAGGAAGGGCATCAATCAACGTTTGAGATTGTCTACCTCCGCCCATCTCGGAAATGATACATGGACAGGCATCTTCTTCGACCCCACCCCTGATGCATCCACACTCCCCCTTCCCCCTCCTTTCTACCCCTCCCCTATAATTGAAATCATGAAAAAATTGGAATGTTCGATAGGGCAGGGATGGCTTGTCCCCCTCCCCCCCCCCCTTTTTTTTTTCTTGAAAGGTTTTGTATATCAAATCAAACCTAGGATTTAAATTTTTAGGGCTCCTTGACAAAAATTCCGAAAATTTAAAGTGCCCAGTGTTGGGCAACTTCTAGCCCGAATTTTCCCCTGCACCCCCTCCCCCACACCCCGTCTTTGAAACTTCAATGCATCATACAAGGTTAAAAATAGAACTGTCCACATTTTCGAAATGCATTCGTGATAGACACATATCGGAACTTTTAATTGTCGCCCCTCCCCCCCCCTTTTTTTGAAAAATGCAATGCAGCATACAACGTCAATCTAAATATTACAATGCAGGTGTCTTTAGGGGCGCGTCTTAGTGTTGGAAGTGCCCCTCAAATTGGGCACTTTCTTGGTGGAATTTTGTCAAGAGTGTAAATATCGGTGGAATTCCACCCAGAAGTCAGGCTACACTGAGTGAGAGAATAACCTTGTTAGTCATGGCGAGTGATGGATTGTTTACAGCACAAATCAGCGTTTCAAAACGTGTGATAAACACGGGGAGGGATCAGGTGCCGCCATCGAACATTGATGGTTAATGAACCCATGATAAAAATCTTCCCTTTTTTCATATTTTCCAGCATTTGACCCACTTCTGCATGTCAAAAAAATTCCGATGTCGAATGGACATGATTGCAGATGTGTTGCTTTCTCGGAGGTAAACATGGTAAATGTTAATTCATGTGCGTTTTTGTTTGTTCAATCTGCCAAACTCCATGGTATTTCATTATTTGTTGTATGTTACGTCTGTTATAATAAGTATAAACAATTACACATACACGCGTCTAAGCCCCTCTCCTCCCCACCACCCCCTCCACAATTCACTGTTAAAAAATGAAATTTCCCTGTATTCGACCGTGAGAGTAATGAAAATTATGTTGTACCTGTTGTACCTGTATTTATTGGCGTGGTATGAAATACAAATGTTGAAGCGGTTAGGTCCTGTTAGGTACTTTCCAATGCTTGATTATCAAGACCTAAACACCGGTGAATGCTATAAATAGCAACACATTTTTTTTCTCGGCAAAGAAGCCCAGTTACTGCATACGAGATGATTTAAAGACATGGCAGTAAATCGACATGAAGTAAGGATATAAATCTGATTATCAAGCATCCTGGAAATATTAAAGAGGTCATCATAAAATATTTACCGGGATTCTATTGGGGGTTTAAGGTTGGTGAAACGACGGGGCAGACGACGAAGCCCTCGTGAAGATGAATAAGGCGGAAATCCTCTGAATGTTACCCGCCAATGCGATGTAGGCCAGCTCCACCTGCGTGGGGTTGCAGGACAAAGGCACCACTACTTTAGGGGTATTAGAAGAATCATCTGCTGCCACTGCTGCTCGGACACAACGCATAACCCCCTCTCCTTCTGAGCCTGCCTCTCAACTTTCACTTTCGCCATTAATCCCCCATTATTACTTTCATAAAGAGCTTTCAGTATAATGATAATGATGACTATGTATCATACTGGTAAATTAAAAAGAAGGAACTAAGCGTATATTAATTCCATCCATCCATGATATTAAACATGAAGATCATTTTGAAGAAAGTTGTGATGGATAGCCTTTTTTTCTTCTTTCTTCTTTTATGGGTGCAAAGAAAGGCAGTCAATCGCTAATTAATGAGTTAGGGGTGTCTTATTTCAACCCAATATGAAATCGCTGCCTCACTATGATGAGCATGCTCTCTTAATTGTTTTGTGCATTCTGATTAAAAGAACAAAAACAAAGCCGTTGAATATGCATTTTAATAGTTATTTAGTCATTCGCCAATCATGATGCACCTGTGTGTTTATAGAAATATTTCAGAAAACTGGGTTAAGGGTATTTTTAGTTCCGATTCATTTCTCGCAATCAAAATTTGCTTCGTATTTTTCCAGAAAGGACTAAAAGCTTGGTGTTGTTGGGAGTCATAACACGGCCGCTTTAAGACACGGCAACGGTCACCAGTGGTAGTAGGATAAGAGATGCTCTATTGCGACGTAGAAGGGAAGGAAAATAATACGCCGGGAATGAAAATAATACTAAGCCAGTGATCAAACAGGAATTCTTAAAATGTGGTGTTGGTGTTTTCGAATGTGTCGTCACCTAGGCCGAATTATCTGGGGACGAGTTAGCGACGACATTGCCAACATAGCGACGCAGCGATAGAATAGTCTTGACTCGAAACTGTCGGGTTACCTCCTGACATTTCAGAAACTGAACAGTAAAAGTGTTTGCAGAGGAAGTTTGTGAATTACATCGATTGTATACGGATTGGTTACTAGGTGCATTCTTATCATTTCAACAACTCATTAATGTTTTCCCTAGATGGTATCGCTGGAAAGAATTCACAAAATGATAGTGATGTCTCCGGGTCTGAGTTACCTTTCAGTAACGCCTAACTAATGTCAAGATCGGACCGTTACAAGAGGTCAATGCCTCCCAGCAGTACGAGGTCATGCTAGGTCAAGTTGTTGGCCGACCAGTTCCGTTTCCGTTGAATGACGTATATGTTAGAGTTGGCTCTCGGACTATTCTTAAACCATCTTGAAATTTGTGGAAGTAGCCTATTTGATGCCACTTGGAATGCATGTTCATAGGTGCGCAGGAAAGTGGTCATGCCAACTACCATGGTATGGGATTAGTAAACGTTCATACCTTTTTTTCCTAAAACACTTGGCAAGAAGAGGCACATTGCAACATCCTTAGTCACCTATTCCTTTGAATAGTTCACTCCTTTTTGGTATTGTAAAATTACGCATTACGATTCGTGCTAAAAGATTAATTTCTACATCTCAAAAGCAGATGCCAGTGTCATAGACAGGTTACACATTATCCCCCTTTTTAATTCCGCTGTCTCATCTGGAATTGTAAAATTTAGTTTGTACTCACGAGTGAACGATATCTTCATGTCATATTGCCTACTGATCTAATGTGTGAGTAATTGGGTTTTTACAGACATGTATCGATCTTAAATGATTATTTGCGTCTAGGGACCGATCTTTAAAGGTACTGTTTTGTAGGCGAAGACAAAGAACTGACCACGTGAACGTAACGGTAGACCAACTCACATCTCCCCTGATTTAATTGTTTGCATCAGACGGCTAGGTCAGGTGACCTTCTACCTGCCCGTGTCCATTCGGTGAAACATGACACCTGGTCTACTCAGGTGTGCCGCACTGCAGCAATGCAAAAGTGCATGCCAAACACTGGACACAACCTTCGGCAATCCCTTCCCCCTGGATCCTGAGGCTAACCCCGTCTGAGAGATAATTTCCGTTTACCATTGTCTCATTTATTCCTCTCCTTTTTTCTTTTTTTGTATTACCGATGTACTTGTTTACGAGCTCAAATTGGTTACTCCCTCTACCTTCTTCTAATGATTGAATCATGTCCAGCTCGGGTCATTAATTACCCATCTCCGTCAACAGTCCGACGTATTCAAATCCATGTCTGGTCATCAGCTCACAAATTAACCCGGTTACGTTGTCAACTAGATGGACGTTTCCTCTTCAAATTATCCTTCAGACACCTACCGTTAATCACTCCCGATCTGTCATTACGATTATCAGGTGGATTAATTTGGAGGTAAAAAATGAGATGATGAGTCGAATAATTAACTTCGTTAAGACTTGCATCTTTCATCTTAATACTTCTGACATTGACATGATCGTTATGGGCTGTTTGTTCTGGAGACGAAAGTGGAAAGTAAGAACTGCCTGTTGTCGACATGTCACCCGTTGGTGCAGTCAGTGCGTAAGACATTGGAGTCATTAATAGCAGTCAGTAAGCACTAATGAAGGGTGACGAAGCAGATGGTGGTATGAACCAAGTCATCCTCTTTCGTCACTATGGTCACCCCTCCTTTCATCCATTCTTACTCATTCTGCCCTGGTGTGCACCAGCCATTCCGCACCCCCTTCTCTCTCACTCTCCGTCTGCCTCTATCTTTCTGTCTCACCCACTCCCCAGTCTGTCTCTATCACTCTGTTTCTAAGTCGCTTTGTATTCCTTTCTGTATACTCCTTCTTCTTCCTCTTCTACTTTCTTCCTCCCTCTCTCATCTCTCTATCTCTCTCTCTCTCTCTCTCTCTCTATCTGTGAGGATGTCTCCCTTGACTTTCCTCGCCTCGTCTCTCTCAAGTCCATGCATGTCCCACTTGGTTGGCCCTGTTGATGTCGAGTTATCAATTTATTCGCCCGTGTCCCGCGCGTTGAAGGTGTAGATGCATAAAACCCGATTAGCGATGACTGACAACGTCGCTTGTTACTTAATAATCCCTCAGACAAGCCCAGGCTTCAGCACGATCCAGTTCAAACTTAAGGCAGTCCGGCGAACTCTGACGGCAGAGGACATTGCCCCAATTATTCTTCTCCCTCCCTCTCTTTCTCTTCTCCCAGTCCCATTTCACTCCTCCCACTTTCGCTTGGAAATAAAACAAGTCATCGTCGTGTTAGCATTGTCAAGCCGCAAGATGCGACTCCACATCAGATCGAATAAGATGCCTAAGTAAATCCCGGTAGACGGAGTTAAATCCGTCCGAAGTTTCATACATTAGCCGAAGTGACACATCACCTTTTCCTTTTCCGTGTCTCCTGATTTCTTTACGCCGGTTGGGTGTTGCTTTATTCCATGCCACGTGACGCAGATGTCATCTCCAGATTACGACATCGTGTTGACTGTGATACAAGAAAGGATACTCTCATATTCAATTCGATTCCATTCATTAATTTCAGAAAAGAAAACAAAATATATATATATATATTAAAGAAATTGCGCCTGGGAAATCGCGTCAAAAGCCCGTGGCTACCAAAAAGCACAGTGAATCCCCTTACAATCATATTAATGAAACAGCACATACAGATTACAAACAAAGCAAGAAACGAAAGGAAATCATTAGCACATTATAAACAGTAAACAAGTAAATAAATATATTTAAAAAACATTGATAAAGACATTGACTATTTTAGATCAATCGTCTTCTTTTACAAAGACACCAAATGTTTTGTTATATAATTGACACAAAATGGAATATGCCCAATTGCCCATGACTTGTATCAGTAGCATGTTGGTAGATGTGCGTTGATTTATGATAGGATCTATTACTAACCCAATGTCCAGAGCTTACACTTTTCCAGTTATATACGTGTTGGAAAATCACGTTAAACCCAGTTAATGGGGATATGTTACAAACAATCTCTACGACTGCATTACATAATTAACCATTGCTTAATGTCCACATCCGTACACGTACCTTGCTTTAGGATAGTACGACGATTAAATAGCATAAGTAGGAACTTTGGATGAAATTATGTGATATGAAGTATTGTGAAATAGTGAGACCTTAACAATGAAATCTTATTTATCATTGTCTTTCATTACCGACAAAGATTTGTTCTGACACCGTGTTTTGCTTTGTCAAGTCGATAAGTGTAGTATATGACGATGCTGTATGCGTCCTTGCAGCTCGCCTCCCCGAGCCAGTGTGTTCGTGGATTTGTTGCCAATTCCTGGCAGTTGCCTGGCCTGATGACGGTGTTTAGCTCGGCAGCGAAACGTTGATTATGTTAATAATAAACACGTTTTCGGTGAGCACAGAGGGTGATTTGTGGAGCGTTCTCTACAAATGACTATCAGAGACACTGACCCATCTACCTCAATCACGTCTTCTCACTCATCTTCACGCATCCATCAAGCCATCCCATGTCTAGTCTTCTCCCCCAGCCGTTCCCTGCTGACTGAGCCTTATCGAATTCTCCGCATCAGGGTTGGTCCATTTGTTGACGTCGATCCTGCTGCAGCTGAGGGTTTCATTCAAGCAGATCATGATGCTGAAATAAAGAAATGCCCTTTCGTATGCATTGTTATCTCATACCGGTGATAACAGATTTTAAAACACGATCGGAAAGACTTTCATGAACTCGACCATAAGGCAATTTCAAAACCCTATTGTATTGCCAATGGGAATCATGTTCATTACGTAATGTTTCCTGTCATGTCAACAAGACAGTGATGTAGAAGCATACTGAAATGACACGACGTTGATTTTTCGTTTGATTCTTCGTTGTTTTAAAAGTGGTCACTTTTCAATTAGAAACATTGCTTTGTTTCTAGCTGTATTATTTTCAAATTGCTACAAAGCAGAAATAATGACCGCGATATAGAATTCCTTCAGTGTAAATATGGACCTACTACATGGTGTAAACGAAAAAAATGCATTGATAAGCAACATAATTTGTTGCTTTCATAGCGAAATCACTTTCATCTTGATTGATATAGTTATGACATTGACTTGTACACAACCAAACGAATACGGAAATATGCATGTCCATAATCGTGATAACGATCTCCTAAGCATGATAAGACATACTTGAAGACAAATGACCTTCCTTGAACCTCGTATCAAGGCACGATTTTGAGAAATGAAAGATGGTTACCCCCTTTGGCGATTAATGAATATGAAAGCTTTGCATATCTCTACCATTATAGCAAGATTGTGTAATTGATACCAGAACACGGCCACCTCTTTCCAACACGAAATCCCGTCTTCTATTTCTCTCTTAGGATAATAACGTAATTTGCATTATTCTAGATGATAACGGCTCTTTGCGGATACTTCATCCGGTCGGTGAAAGGTCAGATCACCTCGTCTCAAATATCCCATAAGTAGAATTGGTTTGGTCGCAAGCTGTTGTGGCAATGGACACCTTCATCTCATGCGACCGGTCAGCGCCCTTCTTTACTCTAAATAGAAAATGGTGGTAAACATAAAGCAAGCTAAAGAGCCTCAAAATGAATCGGGTCGTCCCTTCGACCATGGCGTATCCATTTCACCCTATTTTCACCTCCACGACGCATCCCAACAAATTAAGATGAAACCGCCAATCCTACTGCATGTCGCCGCTACTTTCCCCGCGATGCCTCGACCAACGTTCAGAGCTAGGTTACCTAGGTTTAAAGGGATGATAAGGACTTTGATTGTTTTTATTCCCTCCAAGTCCGAGGCAGGAAATACATTTAGTTTTTGTGATCAGCGACGATTAAGTAAAAAAAATATGTTGGCAAATTGAGGAGAATAATATGTGTGTTATTGGCATTTGAAGTAAAGGAATTATGATGACATAATCGGTACTTCTTATAAGATGCGTTGATTGGTAAGGCCACTACCAAGATTAAGGAATAGTTGAAAGTCTGGATGATCATGATATGCGAATAAAATTATGTCAGAACTTTGCTAGAACAGAAAATTTAAGTAAGGGAAAGGTTGTAGTCAACTTTAAATCATTCAGGTTTTAATCATGGAAGACAAAATTAAAATTAAAATGTTACTATAGGCGTTTTTTAATTCAATTGAAAACTAAGCCCTTGTTTAATTTCTATTTTAAGATATAGTATTCTAAATATCCAATAGACAAAAAAGGGTCGAGTGCGCTATTTTTGAGGGTGTTTTATGTACCTTAATATTCTGACATCAAGTTGTTGTCTTTGCAGATGAAATAATGGACTGGTCTAATTCGAACCAATTACCAAAAGTCGCCTTATTTTCAAATCTAGAAATAACTTCAATAAACGTATCCGATCAGCGATGGAATTAGTACATTATCATAGATCTCATCATATTCAGTTCACGCGGAAGATGATCTGGATACGAATAATTTTGTAGTAATTTTACTTTTGAAGAAATCCATGCTTCTTAAGTTCCTTGTCCAGGTATTCGTGTATCTAACGTCTATCCAGTGGAACAACGTAGCCATTGGACATTGGTCATACTGGACTTCTCAAATTTGAGTGGTGTTTAGGAGGTTGTCTTGTCCGGACCCCCGGTCACTTCCAATTCCCTCTTGGACGTATCTAGTCCAGATTTGACTTGCAAATTATTCCTTTGCCTGATGATGGAGGGGCGCAGTGTCATAGAGATTAACAAAGGAGAGATTGCCCCGAGTCGCCAAACTGCGTGAAAGAAGAACAAGAGGGGGAGAAAATGGAATTGGTTTTAGATTAATTTCATTTCTCTCTGATGGGTTTCTGATGGGACAATGATATATCTGGCATCCACCTCACAAGTGAAAGGTCCAGGGATCGTATTAAAAGGGGTTTAACGGGTATTGTCCTGTAACTGCCAATGATATTGATTCCAGCAGTCAACTGAAATCACTGTCAAGGAGGAATATTTTGTTTTCATTGCAGTCCACATTAGCAGCTGATTAGCATACACGTTGTAATTAGGACTAAAAACATTTGTCTGAATTGATCCAGCATTTGAATTTGAATTTGATTTAGAATTTTGAATTTATTAACAACAACACATCGCAATAATAACAGTACATAATTATGAACAATCATGCAATGCAAAAAAATAGTACTGATACATGTATACATAACAGAAGAATAATGTTGATTGAACAGTAATGGTCTTAAAACAATATTTCGACATATCTCTGCCTATTATTAAATGTATATGACTGAAAATTAAAAGGAAGGAGTGGAATTGAAAGGAAGATATTCTTCCATAGACATTTCCTTATATTTTCGACCTCTTTGTTCCATATTCTCCTTTGTCTCACTTAATATTTATAAAATTCCATTCATTCATTCACCCAACAACATGTTGAGGCAGAGACTGATTACCTCAGCATTTTATATGACTCTCATGGTTATTAACTATGGCAATATTTGTAAATCTACACCACCGGAACATCGTCTATGAGTCTCCTTCTCTCCCGCAATGATTAGTCTCAATATTTATTCAAATTGCAAGATATTTGAGACACATAAACAGATAACAACGCGCGAAATCGAGATTTTCCAGAACTGATTGCGCTCCACCGTACGTCACGACTAGTCCCACATATTAATTACCGTGTTAGTTGATGTTCACAACACAGCGGCGGACATAGCCTCGCTCAGGACTCCGTGCGAGATTGAGGATAACGTTTCGGTAAATTCACAGCCCAACAGACATTTTGGCTGGGTCGAGTACGATCATCAGTGCAGTCCGATGAATATTTTCTTTTCTACAGACGTTGATTTATCCGTTCACAGCGAGCTGATGCTCCTCAAAATCAATCTCATGATCAGACGGCTGTTGCGGGCAACGAGAAATCGAAATGAATATTTCATCCTCGGCGAATGTTTGAGAAAAGACGTCGTTGTGTTATTACGTCCACCACAGATCACTCATGCTGACAAGAAAACGAAGCGAAGTTTCGATCGTAAAAATCATAGAATATGAAATAAGGTCTTCGCTTGGCGAATGCTTTAATTGCTATTTCTCACATTGCAAACACAATCATTGCTTGTTCCCTATTTCGTATTCTATATAATAACAAGCATTTTTCTGACATCTACAAACACCTAAAATGCTATTGTGACGTCAACGTAAGAAATACATCGAGGTCTTCTTGTTGCCATGACTATTTACATCGAAGAAATATTTCACTCTCCTGCTTTACTATTATCTTTTCAATTGTTGATTGGATGTAGGATCTTGACTTCAAAGGGGAAATTCCCTTCTGAGCTTTCAAATTAACAAACATGCCATAGCTTTTAAAAATTTAAGTTATTGTCAGAGTGTTATCTTTAATGGTAGTGTTACACTTTGTAAATTGAAATAGATTTATTAAGTTGTTAGAGAAATCGGAATCTAGGAGTGTTAATAATTTATTTTACCCTTCATTGTGTATATTTGAATATTTGTTAACGTTGTTCGTATCTTATTGGATGTCCGAGGGAAAAAGTGGTCATTTTTTACATTCGTCGAAAAGAGGCCAAAAAGTAGTTTTCCCATTCAATTGTGTTCATCGTCAACCTACATGGAGAGAGCAAATAGGGAACTGTCATTGTTTATTAGCGGTCGGTCGAAGCGGGTTTTCTAGTTGGCTTGGGGCTAGTTTTGCGTAGACGGGTGATAGTAAACATGAACTTCAATATGTAGGCCGATTTGATATCGGTAGCGCAAGACTCGGTGCGAGCTTGTGGTCACGTGGGCAGCGCCATTTTTAAATGGAAACTTCTGCGATGTCCATCTGTTGGAGAGGAGATCGGATGGGCGCGCTTTAGGAAACGCGATGCGGTTTTTTTTCATTAGCCTAAAAAAAGGAGGTTGGATGCTGTAAGATGACATGACTTGAAAAGGTATACGGAGTGGAGAGATTAAATAGAATAGCGGGTTTGACAATACATGGTAATTTTAAGAGATAATATAATCTCTCCTCTTGCTAAGATTCTCCTTCTTCCCACACCATTTCTTTTTTCCAACGTCAATTTAATAGAAGGGCAGTTAAAGTGCAATACTTTTCTCTTACCTTTCCCTTATTTCTATTTGACCTGTTGTTGTTTTAAATATCTGTTATTACATTGTACACTCTTGATTACCTCTTTTTAAAGCTGTGGTTGCAAATTATTAAGTGTATATATAGGCTACTATGTTGGAGGTTAGCTCACATTGCGACTTTATAGCATTTGTCTGCATTAACTAGACTTGTTTATAAAGCCCTTTTAGAGTCATTCCAATAGCCATAGTCGCGATTACACTGAGAATGGTTGTGTGATCCATCAAATATTTCGTATAAAGACAATTTTTATAGACGATATCCTGGAATCTTACTGGCATGACTGGGTAAATATGTTTCACTAGTTTTTACAAAATCAAAATATTTTGCCTTTTTAAATCACGACGCGGGGATCCAAGTTATTCATCTAGAGTTTTGTAAATACTCTTTGTTTTTTTACCGAGAAAGAACGCAGCAAAGGAATGTTTGTATTAGTGTTTTCTTCTATCACATTGACAATCATTGAAACCTGGTTAAAGTTTGTGGGAGTTTCCAGAATGGTTTTTAATTTATGTAAATCGAGTACACAACCAGTCGAAATCAGCTCATTTACTGACAGAATCATCCTTTTCATCATAATAACAAGGGTGTTAAAACCGGGCACCCAGCTTAATCAGTATATTTACTACCAATTGGATAATGTTGGCAAATCGAGCGTCGCAAATTCCCGCCAAGGGCCACCTCACCAACCAAGCGTATCAATTCTGGACCGCACACGTAATTATGATTAGGTTATATTCGGCCATGTTGTTTAAAATTAGTGGTTAGTAACTATGGATTATTACTGTCTCTTAAATTATCCCAGAGGTTTGTGGTTTACTGTAGCAGTGAACATGCAGTGAGGGGTGATAAGGGTCATTGGAAGGACTGGTTCAAAAATGGGTCCGTTGAACAGGGGGATCAATCCTAAGGATGAAGTCATATTTTCGTGGTACCTGCATGGAACAGAAGATTCCTTCGTGATAGTTTTTCGATCTATTGTCAGTTATTCTTTCAGCACCACTTTATTGATTGATCATACTTGCACAAAACCGGAGACATATAAACCCCTTGACTGATAAATCATGACCCGGGCATTAACAGATTGACTGAACGCGTTTTGACCAACATGAACAAGATATTCAAGATATGCTACTGTTTTTATTTTTAAAAATGATAAAAGGTGTATAAAGACAGGATTTCAGAACATCGTTCTCGTCTCTAATATCATGTAAATGGTTAAGTCGTCTGAAAAAGCGTTTATATATAATATTTCCTTGCAAGAAATAGTGGCCTATGGTTATGAATATGATAACTCCCATCCCACCTGTATGGAAATGATCAAGGCAAGTACGTTGCCTATAAAATCAGTTACAACAAGGATGTCATTATGACTATTGGTATCATTCGTTGTTTATTTCTTTTATTATGCAATCATCACTTCGTTTTATTTGATAAGTAGCTGGATATCTAAATCTTACAAACAATTAACTACAAGGTGGCCCTTCGTACACGTAGCAGACACAGACGGCTTCTTACACAAATCCCTTCCCCTCCTAAATCGAAAAACATCCAGCTAACCTTCCAATAACAGCACAAGCTTTTTGGGAAGCTACAAAATGCGATGCAATCCATTTTAGCCTTTCAAATTGCCTCTTTTCCTATTGAATCAGGCGTCTTTAGAAATCGTTCGTTTGACTACAATTGATTTTACCGGTTGACAATTGTGAGGTTTCTTTGGCCTTTGTGATTTCTGCGTTGTTTACGTCGCTGCGAGCTCGGAAATTTCGGCAGGTCGTGACAACACGATGGCAGGACCAAGGCAATCATACAAAGATATAAATATATATATATATATATATATATAATCAGCATGATCTAGGAAACGAAAATGCTTCGAGGGTAAAGTAAGAATCTCCGACATTAATCATTCTCGACTTTTATGGTTGGATGTGAAAGAGGAAATAATGATGCCTAGGTATTTCACATGCAGGTCCTTGCTATTCTTTAGTGAACTTGAATAGTTTTTGAGGATCTTTTACAAAATGTATCCTAACTTGTAGAGGCCAACTATAAAATAGGTATATAGACGTGATAGATAGTTAACCTGTTGGATACGACTTGAGTTTAGTGTAGCGCACATTTGCGAAAGAATTCAATTCGAGTTTTCTTAGGATTAGTTTCCATTGAGTTATAATGGATCTTCATTTCCTTTTGCTTTATCACATGCGGTTTACCAGCTACTTCATGCCCCTTTCGACATTCACCCTCCCCCCCCCCCCCCATTTCTTCTTCCATGGTATTGTTATATTGCTCTGGGGTGGAATTAGCACTGATCTAGAGGTGTAAATTAGCAGTGAAGGGCTGTCATTGGATTTTGGTCAATTAGTACTTTAGGATAACAAGGAGACCCTGAAATGACATTTGAATTGAGAGGTGAGGATGCTAGTTGATGATGCGGCGCGTGGAATGCCATTTCCCTTCCCAACATTGATTGGTACTTCGGGAACACAACGACCAGGGAGATGTTTGTGACAAGATTTTATGAATGAGCAGCCCAAGTGAGACGGGATTACACGCCGAGAACAATGGACAAATACCTAACCAAACAAGACAAATACAGCTCAGATCGATTTGCACCGCAATCAGTTATGTTAAAAGGCTCCCCCTTCCCCAGTGAATAGCACCTACGTTGCGAACATCTCACTTTAAACCCCTTCACCGCGTTTTCTTTTCATCCCATTGTTTGACGGATTCCTCACGTCTTGTTTTTCCGACAAGCAAGAGTGTTTGAAATGTCTGGAGTAGCCTTACGTTCCCTGATCTTGTCTTCACTTTGGGGGCTCCTCGTTCGAAAACGAAGAGGCAAATCGATGTGAAGAGAATTCGCCCTGATAAACGTAGGACATAAATATTTCCTCCCCAATGTATGCTCGCGTCACGCGCGCTCTCGAACAGACGACACCGTGGACATGGGGTTGGATAGTAATCTCCCTCTCTTATTTTGCGCGCGCTCTTTCGAGGACCCGCTCTCGAGAAAATGTCTATATCTCTTCCTTCATCTCTGTTGTCTTCTCATCCAGGCCACTTTCAGTTTCTTTTCATTTGTAGAAAAGTAATTCATGATCAGAAACCTTATGTAAAATCACAAACCACTAAATATGCTAAATTTGAAACCAGCAACCTTTATGTTAGCTTCATCTCGAAACATGACCTGTACTCTGCGATGCGTTGTAGTTCCTCTGACAGTTGACATTTGATTAACATGAAAAAGGTCTCTCATCTGACAGACTATAAGCTTCCCATTCCCCTTTTTAAAAATGCATTCCTGATGGAGCATCTGAGCGTCTCCAGCCCGCTCCCAGTCGCAGGGCTCTCTCCTAGCTGTTGCTCAAGTGTAACCCTGCCTGCTGTGATAGCACGCCTTCTTGAGATGTCAAGAGCGCGTTTCTAAGACACCGTGGAGAAGAAGTCGCGATCGCGCTTCAAGTTGGACGGATCAGGTATCCCTTTTTATACGCTGTTTAGCGATCGTCCAAGCCTGTTGAGGTTTGGGTTCGTCTCCAAACCATCCACCTTCTCATCATATCATCCTCTATCTCTCTCCAAGTATTCCCCGCCAAACTCATCTTAGAAATAGTCTTTCACGCTAACCCCCCATGCAGGCATTTCATCCCAAAGCCCCTTGAAACGCTTCTGGAAGTTGTGCCAATCCCTCCCGGTTACACAAGTTAAATGTGTCTCCAATGTTTTGCTCCGTTCCCCCTCTAACTAGTTAGAAAACACACACACCTACAATTTAGACGAGATATATTCATAGAAGTTCGCATGGTTAGTGGAAATTCCTTGCTCTTATTCTTACCAAATTACAGCTATTAAAAGGCAACGCATTTCAATAGATACAGTGAAGTGAGAAAATCATCCGGCAATAATATTAATGGGAAAGTCACCGTGTTTCTAAGCGCTTTCAAGAAAATAAAGATGGTGTTATGATAATCATGGTGGGTTTGGTTTGCTCTCGACACAGCAGCCAGTGATTGAAACCCTAGCCCGAAGATGTAAGACTACATCATTGGAAGATGCTGCGAGGAGAAGCGGGAGGATGGAGATGCATATCCCGAGCTCCGAGATTGAATGGATAAGAAAGTAGGCGAGACACGAAGGGTAGTTGTTAATGACCCTAGATGTATATATTTCATTTGCTAGATACGCACGAGGTGTTGCAAAGAAGGCTTTGGATGTGCCACGGTTTATGCAAGGGAATCCAGGCCTGATCTCACTTAGGCATGCCCAATGCATTCATACAGAGGAACCATCTTTTACCGTTGTGTTCAGATGCATTTCTACTGATGCCCTCTTTCCCTTCTCCCCTATTCTCCTTGGACTTTAAATTTCCCTCTATGTTAATTTCCAGTTTTACCTATATAACTTGTATTAGTATAGGCTTTTAAAGACCGTCAATACTACTGGGCCAGAAGAGATAAGACCACACAGCGAGGTCACTGACGGGTGGCTATCTCATTAACTCAGCTCTCAATTAACATAATAAAACGAGGATCATGGGGGACCAACAGGCACCGATTGGGGGAAGTTTTCTATATAGAGGGAGCAAGTAGCTACAAGTAGAACAGTGGGGCTTTAAGGTACACATCATGACCTTCTACCATACATTTCCTTCTTTTTTAATCGTCTTTTTTCCCTCTTCATTTCCAACAAAGCTTTGCTACACACGAAACCAGATACTAGTAGTACAAGCAGCAACAATAGCCTCCTCAGAGTGACCATAGTAGTAGAACTAGCAGTGTTCATGATCTTAGACTATATAGCAATACACCAAGCAAAAGGAACATCAATCGTGTATTTCATTTTGGTTTCAGTCATAATGTTTTGAGGCTCTTGCTATACGTTTGATATGATGCCCTACCAAGAGCACATGTGTAGCAGGTTGGGTTTCGAACCGACGAGCCCCGATTCTAGCACTAAAGTAAACTGACCAACTGAGCTACATGTACGTTCTGCTCAATGACACTGTGTGAAGCCTCTGGGAATACGTTAACATCATTGTGTCTAGTTAATAAAGTCAATGCCATATCAACACAGTCGTCTCCATATCATCTACGAAATGAAGGAGACAAAATCATAAAGAAAACGAAATATAGAGGAAGTCAGTGATAAAGAAGAAAAAACAGAATTTTGCCTCTCGTTTCAATATCAGAACTAACTCAGAATGATATAATATAGAACCATACGCCTCCATTCATGATCAAGGGTTAGTGGGAGTACATGCAATCTACACCGTTCTAGGTTATGTTTTTGGCCGAATTTTTAATTTAAATTCCGAGGGGTGGTGTGGTTGGTTTACAGCCTTGTTATCTACTTCTTGGTGTATCTTTTCGAGATTCTTGGAATGAAAGAAGCGTCACATCAAGTTGAGAGGAACTCTTAGTGTTACAAATTGATTTATGTAATTTTATTAATTTTGTGTATCTCTAACTCTGCATTCTCCAGATTCTGTATTAGGAGTGAAATGCTTATCATACATATTTCGAGCAGAGCCCTTATGATTACATTCTTCATAATATTTCTCAATGAAAATATGAGAAAAAATGTCATAAAGTTTTAGTATTACACGAACACGTGTATGATGTATTACGTCATAATTTTATGAGAAGAAAAAAATTGATGATGTATTACGTAATATGAGAAAAAAAATCATAATTATTTTAGTATTGCACGAACACGTGTATAATGTATTACGTCATCCAAACATGATTTCCATTGCATATAAAATATAATATTCAAATTGCAAGGTGCAAATTCATTATAAAAAAACATGTAAAAAATCTATGGCAACTTTAAATTGTTATGAAGAGGAGGTTAATATGTTTTCGCTTTATAACAACACAGGTGCATACGCAGTATGAAGTCTGGTCTCGTATTTGCACTCATCGTTCCTCACCAACCATCGTCAGACACTTACTACTCAAACTTTTAGAGTAACAATCCCCCCTTCCGAAAACTTCCGTCTGCAAATAGTTCCATAGACACAACGTAACCCCTGCTAGCGTAGGTCAGAGGAAGGGGGGGGGGGAGTCTTTATTAACCCTTTAAACTCGGGTGAGGTATTATGTTCTGGAGGAAGCATTCGACAGCTGAACCAATAATGTGTATTCCTTAAAGTATGATTCTGACAGAGATTGTATGTGTTGTATCCTCATATAATGCGGTTGCTTTATTTTTTCCCATTTCCATTTACTTTATTAAAAATGTAACTAATGGTGTAACATTTTTGCAAGATGTGTGAAATGTGTTTTTGGAGAATTTTTTTTTAAAATAAAGCTAGTCTTATTCATTATAATTAATCAATAGTTTATCGTGTCATCGTTGTAGTTATTATCAATATCACAAACGCTTTGGACCATGTAAAAAAAAATTAAAAATCCCTACTGGGTAATTATCAGATCACTGATAGAAGTATTAATATATTTTAAAACGAATGCAACATTTAGATTTCCTTCAGAAAAATTATTTTTTGCCAAATATTAAACTTAAAGTAGTCCTACATGAATATCACTTTTAGGATTTTAAAGGCACGTGCGTTAAAATTTCGTTCAAATTCAAAGTTATGAAGTGTTTTAAATATTTATAATTGTCTACGTGTTACTAAGATAACACCAACCTCGATAGCTTGGATACCTAAGAAAAGTGCACCTCAACTCTAGACGTGAAGGGGAGGCAGCTTTTGTGTTATATACCCGACGTATTTCAGCCGCCATTGTTTGAGCAACCTCGTCTTCATGTTTGCTCGCTATGTTTACCAATTCTTGTCAGTTATGTATACCAAATATACAGAGGTGCCGACTCGCTTTCGAGTCGCGGTGCGCGGTTCTCTATAGCCTCACACACTCGCGCGTGCATACATTTAACCCTGACCGTACGCGTCAGCTTTCACGCGGCTTTTATTGGGCTTTAGAGAAGTCGATAAACTCTCATTCTGCCGCGCTGTGTGCTCTCTCAATACATGCGGTGTCTAAACACCGACGTTTATTTAAACATGTGTAAAGTGAGGTATGAATGGGAGAGGAAAATAGCAAAATCGTCTGGGGAATGTCTTTACTAATGGCGAAACGATGTCGGTTTCTACAGGGAGGCCATGCAACAGGCTAAGTGAAAGTAAACCGCCTGCCCTTCGATAAATAAAGTAGATTTAATGAATGAAAAGGAAATAGTGTTTATCCAAAGTAGCACAACCTAGCCCAACAATGAACACCTTTATAGATCATCTGTGCCGCCTTAACTTGTAGTTTAATGAGTTTATGGAAAAGAGTTACAGCATATTTCCTCGTGTTTCGTCAATTAATATGTTCCTTAATTCACGGCCTTAAGCATTGGAGTCCTGATGCATATGATACGTTTATACACATCAATATTTGTATGGGGAAAATGTAGATCATATGTTTGTGTGGGAAGGCTTTTGGCATTTTATCTCATCATGGAGCAAATAGAAAACTTTAATCTACATAGCATTACCCCACAACAAGATTGATTTTCATATTCGTAATGAAATTTTGCAGCAGGTAAAACAGTCAGAGATGGTTAGGCATCTCCAGTAATTCTCTAAGTTAAAGTGGGGTGAACTTGAGCATCGGGAATGCGACACATTGTGACGAATTGTACCGAATATTCTCTCCATTGTTATCATCATGACTATGCCTACGTTAACAATTCCTAGCTGATCATATTCACGCTTTCCATATAGGAAACGTTGAATGTTTTCAATATGAGTGTATACGGAATAAAAAAAGGTCCCCCTTTTCTCCTTTAACGCCCTTCATCTTCGCCGATCCCTGATACACCGTTCCAATATTTCATATTCGTAATGAATCGTGTCACGGGGGCAAGTCTGATGTCGAATCCGTTTAGCGGTGTACACCGATGTAAGTCTCTCTACAGGATTAAACCCTGCGGTCTCCGGTCAGTCGTTGGTAGCGCAGGTATGGAGAAAAGAAGCTAGGGGGATAGTCAGGGTATCTGCGGCCGCATCCCCCTCCCCTCGTCACCATCAGGAGAGACTGGAATAACCTGTTATGAAGTACATGTTTCACAAAGAAAATGCCACAAATGCCACAAATGATAGGGTGCCCTTGTCAAGGCTGTGGCGTTCTTTTGTGATAATAAGCCTCCACTCTTCCATCTTCCGTTCCCCCCTTTTTTTTTGGAAGACCCCCATCTACCGGTCTTTAAAGATTGGTTCCAATCGTGCGCAGGTGAAATTGTGTAATCTGAGTTTGAAGGAGGGAATGACTACTCCGTCGGATTGAGGCTGGAAACAAAATGACAGTTGACAATCTATCATGCCCGTGTTTTATTTTAGTATTTTTTCAATTTCATCTTAATATAAATAACTTTTCTCTATTGGATTAAAGACTGCCTAGAGGGCGTCTTTTGGGCCTGTTATAGGCCATTGCCCCATTAATCGTATTATAAGGATTGTCAATGGCTGCATTGATATATGAATCCATATCGGATGGTATTATCGTGTACTTCGAAGATGACCGGAAAGTTTCCAAATATATGTAACCATTGTGTCCTCCAGTGAACTATCAAATATTTTCTCTTTTTGTATTTTGACGTTGAGGAAAATGGCGAGGAATTAGGGAGAGGCAGATTAGGTTAGGTTGGTGTAGGTTTAGTTAGACATTCATTATTTCTAATATCCAATGTGCATGGGAAAGGATGACGAAATAGAAGGAACAGGATTTTGAATATGAATAGATGATAACCGTAGTTCGCATTAACACGAAATGAAAATAGAATATAGCAAATATCAACAGCCCAAGATACACAAATAAAAACGGTAACTTTTAATAATGAACGTCATATTGACAATTTACGTTTGTCGTCATTATTAGTGGTTACACTGTTGGTGATTGATAATTAGATATTTAGGAAATCCAAGATGGCTGTTTTAGCATTGCCAAGCGTTAATATGCTTTTCGTGGGGTCGTTCTACCAGATCACATGTAACTGAGTTCTCTGACCACGAGAACAAAACAGTGGCAGATTTGCCGACATATTTGCATTCTTATCGCCCAAAATAGCCCAATCCTTGCTCTCGTTTCGCCCAAAATATTTCCGCGCAAAAGGAGGTCGTCCATTCAAGTGTAATGAGATGCTTGATTTGTTTCTGTGCTTCGTCATTCGTCAGGGTTGCCCTGCAGCCGTCTTGTGGTATTAGAGCTGAACGAAGCCACACATTTTCTTTTTAAGATATATTAATTTCAAATCACAAATATTGGTAGCTGTTTGGGTAGAGGGCGTGGACCTGTGATCCTTTTCTGAAGCCTACACATTTCATAAAAAATACATAATTTCTCACCTTTCGCGTTAATGTAGAATAAAATGATAAAATAATGTCGCTTTTATGATATTGTTATTATCAATTTATTTATTAACTTAAATATTTGAGAAAATGTACCATTTCAACAATACCGTGTCTTTGAATTGAAAGAACACAATTTAGTCGTCGCGTTGTCTAAATGTTTAACAAAAGAGGGCGATATCAACTTCGATGTAATGTTATTGCTATAAAAAAGAATCTCGCTCTCTCTCTCTCGCTCTCTCTTTCGCTTCCTTCTTTTTTAAAATATTTTCAGGTCCACTTTTTGCTTTAAATAAAAGACAAGCTCCGGAATGAAATGATTACGAAATATTTTCCTCATCATCATGAGTAGCTATCGTGTTTTCTTCATTATATTTAACATTATTACAAACGCCATTGATATGAGGTGAAACCTATTTCTTATGTATTTTCTTTTTCTCTGTCTTTACAGGGTGCACATGACGACTCAGCAAATTATATCCATGGTGAGCACCATCATTCCGTCATCAGAAAAGGTATTTTGATAGTAGTTTACCCACCAATTATGTAATCCATGTTCTTGTATGTTTCCTTGTTCTTTTCACCCCGTTTTTGTAAAGTTCATCGTAGCACTAACTACTAAGTTATATAATTATTCATAGTCATACCTATTTTGTTTTATTTTAAAGGTTATTTAGTACTTGATAAAATATACATACGGTACATTATTTAGTGATATCCCGTCATTAGTTTGTCGTTTATTATTCATTTTCTGCTCGTTTTTTTCTTTAGTATTAACCCCTCGGAAGGAGGATACAACGCAAAATCGTGTGAAGAACTAGAGGGGTATAATATTGTTTTAATTATATATTGACTAGTGTGTTGCGGCCTTTATATAGAAGTTGACATTGAACGTGAATTATGCCGACAATGACTCAAAATGACCGACCCTTCTTTTTTCCTCAATCTTCGCCTCATTCCCTTTCCTTCTGTTTCTTATTTCTTTTATATACATTATATATCCTCTTATCTTCTTTTTCTCTTTCTCTCTTTCTCTTTTCTTCTCCAATCTTGCTATTTCTCTGTGTGTCTCTCTCTGCTTCTATCCCATTTTTACTCCATGTTTTTCTACCCCCTCTGTTTCCATTCTCAATCTCCCTTCGCATCTCCCCTTCCATTTTGACATGCCAATGAAAGCTCGTCAAAAGAATAAAGTCGACATGTAAACAGCTCGGACTGCATAAATACATCGACCGAAATATTATCGCCGTTATAATCTCAATAATGCCGTCCCTTTCTATATTCCTGGTGCTTTGCGGCTCCCTCAGTCCCACGCGTTGGAATTAGAGTAGTGTACACGGACTTGCATAGCCGCTTCTCTTTTAATGTACCGCATAATCCGTCGATGGAGGGAGAAGGGGAAAAAGTGGTGGAGAAAATCCCTTTATGATCTCCACCGAGGTATGTGCGTCCCGTTAAAAGAAGGCATTCTTAATGGGATTTTAAACTAAATTACCCTCATTCACACGTCTCCTTGTTCCCCCTTCAGTCTCTCCTATGTCAATGTCCGTGTATGTCAGGGGTCGATTCAATCTTTACCCGCTTGTAGAAACAACCTGGCGCTATTCGACTAGCTTCGATGCCTAACGAGGTGCGCTTTCACTGACACATCTTCTGCCAGTCTTCACTTCCGCTCTTGTCTTAGCCGCCGCTTAATACAGATGCGCACCAACGAATGCACGTTGCGCGTCACGCCTGTATTCTGTGCGCAACCCCAAACGCACACGCACATGTTCCATCGCCCACACTTTTTATCACAGTCCTAGCACTGAAATAGTGTTCCCTCGCTCTGATCATTACGAGCGTGTGCGTTGAGCATGATGAAATGTGGATAGTCGTGGATGGAGAGCGCGCGAGGGCGATGAAATTATACTTCGTCATCAACGCCTCGACGAACACGCCTAGTCCATACTGAAACGCCACTGTCATTTTGTGTTTAATGGCACCTATACTCTGTGGCAGCAAAACTATGTGACAGAATGAATTCATTAGGTAATTGGTCACAAGATTATTGTAACACACCACCACGGTGTGACCTGTTGAAAGCGCTTCAATTTATTGAACAACCACCCGCAAATATTGTATTAAGATTTCGAAATATTCTTATCAAATCTAGTGATGCATATTTTGTTTAATAAGAGTATGTAAATGTAAGGGGACATTCGGGCAATTTAGCACAGTTTCGAAAGGGGAAACAATCTATGATTTCTTTGAATTTTGTAAAAGTGTCCCCTTAACCTCCTTTCCCAGGGATAGGATCTAGGATAAACATCAATCAAAATAAATAGATCGGGTAAATTCTGATTTCCTATACGTTAGGTAATTAAAGAGGATGTACAATGCAGTGCAACCTGGTGAAGTTAGGGAAAGATGTAGGCCTATACGATTTTCTAGGATCTACGGTTCCTTTTAGATTAATCGAAATGGGATTCCCCTGAGAGAGATCTTATAGATGACTCGTACTCGAATTTCATAACATGTTTGTCATTCTTACGTTTACAAGTGTTCGGCGATCACCCGAGTGCATTATTTCGCTTTCGTCGTCCCCTCAAATCGCATGCTTTCCGTTAATGGCCTATACCTGATGTCTTTGACCACCCAAAGATCTGGTCTACGAAGGATCCCCAGAACTATTTATTTCCATAGTCATATGAATGTATGATACTACTGTCCGAACATGTTCATAAATGCTGTCCACTATCACTTGGCTTTCTTTTTGTTTAAACATTTCACCAGATCGTGTATTAACCACGGTGTTTTATTCAAAATGGTGGATGATTATGTCTGTAAACGTAGCTCCTTTCAAACGTGATGTTTTCTTTGCCTACCGCTCCGTGGGGCCGCACAATCCCGACTCTGTGCTCCCTCTGTACCCGTGATTTAGGGCGGAAAATTGATGAAAGGCCATTTGTGCGCATTTTAAACAAGTTATGTACGCTCTTCAAGAAATGAAAAGAACCACTGCATGTGCAGCAGCAAAGGCCTGTTTTCTTTTCCTTTTTTCCCCCTCGTTCTTTCTTTTTTTTTCCTTCAAAATCCCCCCGTCTGTTTTTGTCTTGTCTGCCACTCGGCCCTTCAACCACGGGCGTTGAACCCTCTTTAATCCCTGTGCACCCGGAATACAAGGGTCCATTCCAAAGAGTCGGGGTAATAATACCCATCTACATTTGACATTACAAATTTTGATAGGGATCTAAATTGTGCAGCAGCATGTGCACGAGACCCGAGACCAGGTTGGTTTTCAATTTGCCGATAACCTTATTCACTTTGTATTTACCCAATTAGCTTCCATAATCATCACTTTCAAATTCGGGTTACAAAGAACGCGGTGTTTGCACTTGTGATGGTTAGAATTTTATTCCCCGTCTTCCTTTGTTCACATATTTATCTTTAATCTGTATCGAATTGTTCGTTTGTGTTCGTTCTTTACGTTGGTAAGGTGCATTTGACAGAAAGCAAATGGCTTTTGATTAAAAATGGAACACGGTCACTGACGGTATTTATTAAATCGTAATAAATTTACCCCACTTTTAAGTGGTTAAATTTAGTTTTCTGATTTATGACAAACTAAGCGTCAGCTTCTTCAACTGACTTAAATTTCAATGTTTTTTATTTAATAAATAATTAACAAATCAACAAGATATCAATTTTCCATTTTAATTCCATGAGTGGATTCGTTTCTTTTTTCCATTATGTGTGTAAAATCAAGGGAATTCTGACAAAATAAAGAGCTCGACACCAGATGTTCCATACCTCATCGGAATAACTTAAACCAGGTGTAAATGAGTCCTCTTTTATTAATAATAAGCGCTTGGGTACAAGGTTCTTGACTCAAGAAAGCCCGATTTGCCTCTAATGCCTATTTTCACATCTCACTAAGACAATAACGGCCTTGAATAATGACATAGACGCTGCTACAAGGCCACAATATTACAACGTCAAGATCTAATTAAAACAATATTATTTTGGAAAGCAGACTCATACAATGCATTGTTGATCAATATGCACCCATCAAAGGTTGCCGACTTACCACTTACTACTGATCTAGAAGGAAATCAATTCACCAACAACAGCTGTTTAACTATTAATTAGGTCGCGCTCCCTTTAATCTTCAATCGGCTGTTCTTATGGATTATCTTTCACATCATAATCTAGATCTTATTGTTACGTATAATGATTTTTTTTTAATTCTGAATTTGTGTGTAGATTATTATTACTTCGTTTTTTAATAAACATAGGCCTACGTGAATTTCTCTCTACGGCAAGACATTTATAGGTGTAAGAACTTATAAATAAACAGGAATTTGCCGACTTGATTTAAACTCATTCCCAAAGACTTTTAGAAATAAACCTAGGGATTAGTCAATGACGTATTTCATAATGCGAACATGATATATAAAGGATGAACAGTAGGGTTTCGAAATGACCTTTGATTTTTTTTCTTCTGAAAATCTTTATGTGTTTTTGTTTTCATTATTCAATGGCTCAGTCAAAAATATGGCAGACAATGACAGTACTAAAACCCCGCCTAAACAAACAAACAAAAAAAGAAAAGAATAGAAATTACCTTATGTTACCTTGCCTTCCAGTGAAGAAGACGTCACAATCACGTCATTTTCTCGGCATTTAAAAAGGTTTGAGGAACATTACCCCGGATGTGGCATGTTTCGTGGGAATAGTAATTAATGCATCTTTACATAGAGCTTCAAGCTATCCAAATAGATGTATCATGACATATGGAAAAGAAATTACTGTTGTTAGTTGTAATGAACCATTTTAAAGAAAATATTCGGATTCCTTCTGATATTCCTTCTGGAATGACCATCATTTATTCACCTTTCTAGTTGTTTCCAGTCACCAGACTTGTCACTTCGCATCACTTGACAGCCATGCTCTAGTCAATACTGCAATGGCGGTTTTCCCCAAATAAAGAAAATAGATGAGAGAGAGAGAGAGAGAGAGAGAGAAGTGGAGAAAATGAGAGAGAGAGAGAAAAACAAGAACAGGGAGTGTGAGAGAGAGAGAGAGAAAGAAAAAAAAGGGGAAGAGGAGAGGAGAGAGTGAGAGAAGGAAATGTGTTTGTGAAAAGGCTGTTCGAAGTGGTCGTGGACTGACCAATATTTAGCGGTTTTGAATGAGTCTTGTGTTCACCCTAACGTATTTCTTTTGTGAACGTATTTTTTGTTTAGTGGTGTGGGTGTGGTAAATGTGTGCGTGTGTGTGTGTGTGTGTTTGTGGTGAATACGCTACAGCTTTGGCACGAGTTGCATGCACTTTCTGCCCAAGGCAATGAACTATATGATGCCATTGATCTGATATGATATCCAGTATAGGTCTATAGCTTAGTGGTTATCTCGTCAAAAGAACCAGATTTGGGGAGAACCTCAAATTTCCCATTATGGGGGATATTATATATATCTTGTCATTTTCACCATTGAATAATATGATTCATTCGTCTTTCATAGACATAATGGGTGATATATTAGGCTCATTGCCAGAATATTTTAACTCATGAACTGCACATCATCATTCTTGTTATAAATTCACATTGATAATTTAAATTCTCGAATACATGGTAAATCTTCAACAATTTTTCATTGAAAAGGGAAAAATAATGATAGATATCAAAATGAAAATTATGATAATAATAATAATAATATCAATTATGATGATAATGATGATGATACTAATAATAATAAGACTAATAATAAATATCTAATAATGATAATGACTATACTAATAATGATTATGATTATTTCGGATTCGTGAGGAATTTCATTTAGTTAAGTGACTTGATATATCATATTCAAGGTCTACTAGATTTTTATGTTTTGAAAAATCCTTTGAATTTTTCAGTATATTTCTGTCTGCACCTCCTTCTCAGCTTCGAGAGTATCGAATCACTTTGCTGCGTCTCCTCTCCCGTCCTGTGACAAATTTTGATACTCAAAAAAAGGCAAAAATCCTGTTTTTCACCATCAAATATGTAGCCAGCACCCCCAAACCTCAGAGAACATTTCCCGGCCGGCGCCTGAGTACTGTCATCACAAACTCCATTTTCGCTGGTGCGCAACGTAGCCCGCGAACAGCCGATGCACAGCCCTGTCAATTGATCCAATTACATGCCTTCTGATGCATGCCCGACGTGACTGCTGTAGGATCCTCCTATCTTGCCCCCTCCCCTGTCTTCTTCTAATTATGCAATCATCTATTCCCTTCCCCATTCTCTCCCCTCTATCTCTACTTTTCCTGTTTTGAAACACCTCTCCTATGCCCCCCTCCCTATTGTTTTGCCTTTCTTTTCGTAATGATTGAAAAGGTTTCCTCAAATGATTTTCCAGCAGAATAGAAGCTCTAGCCCCCGACCCCGATCCCAAAAAGGGGATCAAGAACAGTTCCATGTTAGTGAACCTGCCTCGATGCTTCTCCTTCCCTTGCCCCCTTTCACTCCCGTCTCCCTACAGGCACCCAATATTGGTTTCTTTTACTCATAAGATTGAATTATACCACGTTTCCTGACCGAACGTAAGGTGAGACTCCAAGCTAATCATCCATATACCTGACTCGCCAACCCCCTTTCTAATAGCTGTGCAGAAATAGATAGACATGTCAACAGGTCCCCGTGTATTGGGTTCGAATTCCAAATGTGATTAATCGTCTTATGATGGATCAATCACTGGTCGCGTCCCTTGTCTCTAGACCGTGGAAGATCCGAACCCAGTTCGTGGTGTCCCCCAAGGGTCCGAACTTGAACCCTAACAGTGCGCTGTTCCACACGCCTTGGCTATAGTCTAAGGCGATGATGACACAACAATGTGGAAAACAAACACCGGATTGTCTCTGTCGTTACGTATACTGGAAATTGGAAGATGACGCAGCAATTATAAGATGATATCAGGTTAAAGATCATGCAGGTCATCGCAAGATGTTCTTTGGAACCTTCAGATCTGATATCAAATGAAAATAATATACGCCCTAAATATGAAGATTCAAGTTATTTGCTCTCACAAAGTTTATTTAACCAATGCATTGTAACGATAATTCTAATATTCATCATTACAAACTGTGTAATTGTCACCCAGGAGAGTGAACATAAGCCTTTATAAAGAAGCAGGGTGTGCAAATGAAGTCTCTATACCTAACTATACCAACGAAAGGAGAACCTTTGCCACAACTCAATGTTTAATCTCCTTCAATTATTATTCAATACAGTTTCAGGATCCATTTTTTCGGTCTACCTGAGAAACTGTTCGACAGTTATGACACTAATGGAATCTCGAGATGAGGTTGAATGGTATTCAAATAGTAATAAAGTAAATTAAGATATTCAACATGCATCCTTGGTATATCCATTAAGCCGACGCAAAGGTTTCTTAATAGACTTTATTTAGCATCCTTAATAACCAATTTCATAAGCTCATGTAATGAGACATGCGGCGTATGTCATCTTCATTTTGATTTCTTTGAATATTTCATATAGCTGTCCCTATTTCAGTGTGCTTTCCAATTATTTAGTCCAGGGACTTCTCGATTCTGAAAGCATCTTCTCCCCGAATTTTAGGAAGAAGCTGAAAGAACTGATAATGAAAATGATAAATGCCCCAAAGCCAAATTGAGCCCCGTAATAACTCGTTTTTCGGCAAGAATGCGATGTCGTTTTGTGGTGAAAGGCACAGCGAAGAATAGATTACTGTCACAATCGGTGCTCCATGGCTGTAATTCTTTAGATGCTATTGGACTGATTGATAGCATGAGGGTCAATTATTATCACCTCCAAAAAGAGCACATGAACGAAGCAGAAGTTCACGGAGGAAGGGCAGACTGGTAAAGTATCCCTGTTTGAGGGTATTTTTCACACTTCTGACCTAGATCGATATGATTGAGTTGGGATTGGGAATGGTAGGCAATCAGTAGATTTATTAAAATAGTTTGTTCATGACATCACCCTCTTTTCTTATCACCCTAGATCTTTGTAATTTGCAACCAAATAGGTTTGCTTTTCCAGCTCGTTTTCTTTGAGAAGGTAAATGAATTTATCCGTTTCATTCGGCCTTTATTAGATTTCTCTTATTCCTGCAATTCTTTTTTGATCAATCTTCTCCCTTCTCTCCTTCCCTCTTTCTCTTCTTTCTTCTTTTTCTCGTTCTCCACTTTAACGTGAACCCATTTAATACTACCATTTAGTCTTCATTCGTTAATTCAGAAAGGCATGTGTAAGACCTTTCCGTACTTTCCACCTGTGCATTCTGCTGTACAAATTCAGTCTTCTTAATTTCACTCTCCCTCTCTGTCTCCCTCCCTCTCCCTACATCTATCTATAGTATATCTGTCTATCTCATCCCCCTTTCTTCTCTCTCTCTCTCTCACACACACACGCACTATATATCCACATCATCATCCTCTCTCTCTCTCTCTCTCTCTCTTTCTATATCCATGTCCCACCGTCCTTTCATCATTATTCTCTGGCAATGATACATTACATCCGCGTTGGGCTTGCTCTCATTCTCTTTCCGACCCCCAACATAATCTGGCCTAGAAAAGTTTCCTGAGGAGCGTGACGATATTTGCACCGATGCACACCCCCTTAGCAACAGCGCCATCGTTCACGACATTAGACCAGGATCTATCGCTTCAACTGACTGGGGGCTAGGTCCGGTCACTCACCCTCCCCCTGCTGTGGAACCCTGGTGTTAGGGGCCGTTGTGGTTTTACCCCGTTGCCCCGGGGCTTCAGAGTTATAGCCCCATATCATGCCTAACAAGGGGGTAGAGCTGCTACCGCAATTATTCTTTAGTCCTCATTCAACAGTTGAACTTGAGTTTGTGCGAGCTTTAACGCGCCGGCTTGTTTGACAGCCGCTGGTATTTTCCGCCCGTGCACGAAGGCCAACGAGAGAAACGGAACACCCATCCGCTCCAAAATGTCCATGTCGCAAAGATTGTTTAGAGATATATGAAACTAGGTTGAATTAGCGCGGCTGCCTGTGTGATGTATTTATATCTCTGCCAATAAAGTCTTTCTTGGAATGTTGTTTTATTTTCTCGCTGTACGTATCGCTAACAAAAACGCGTCAAAAGTCGTCAATTAATCCCCAGTATGATTTTGTCTTTAATCTTTATACTTGACATGCTCTATTTGCATTTGTCATACCCTTGTTGAGGTCTAGGACCTGATAGCTATATTGACAGAATAGTCTATCGCCTTACACTCACATATGCGTATACGCGCGCACACACAAACACGCACGCACATCGCCCACTCCCGCAAGGTATACATGTCAGTATTTTAACATGATTATTCAAATTTCAATATAATATTGAAAAAATAAAATCGACATATTAGTGTAAGCCTTACTATGGCAAACGAAATTGAAATGAAAATCAGACCAATGATTTAACCCTGGTTCTGATGATACAGTCTACTTTTTTTTTTTTTTTTACCAAATATGTCTAAGAAATGTGTCATTTTTCCATTACAAAATTGATAGGTAAATTGTGCTACAGGTATACTTTCAATAGGTGAATTTACTGAAAAAATGGAACAATAGCAGAATTAGGAGTACATCAACAACCAATACAAATCAGTTGTTATCGTTCGACTGCTTTGAATAGAATGATATACCACCCAATTCACAAGATGTGGAGAATATGATCAAATAATTCAATTTTGTTGGCCACCAAGCCCACTTGTTTTAGTTTCGATTATTCGTAATTGCTGTCAAAATGAAACGCTCAGGAAACCACTCTTTAACGTAATCAATACAGACGCGGTTTGTGTGGGTTGCTTTGCTGTGCGTGATACGGGGAATACCAGATCATTTGTAGATTAGGGCCCTACAGATGTCTCATGGAAGATTATGAAACGTTATATGTAATGAAAAAAAGGAAGACATTATTGTTGATTGTCACGTGTTTGCTTACACTGAATTTAATCAACATTAGGAATTGCGTACGACTGTTTTTACATGTAATTATACTAATTATTATGAGTGCCTGTAAAAGCAAATAAACATGTAAAAATGGGAGACAACTAGTATGTTTGAGAAAATAAAACTCAAAAATAAAAATAAATACTTCTTTAATATTATTCAGCTTGCTGATAAGTAAATTAGTCACCTAAAATGTTACTGTTGTCGTGGGTTGTTTTACTAAAAATGTATAAAATTAGGTTTATACTTTTGGGAGAAAATTTGACACAACTCAACGTTTTGGATTCATTTTTATACTTCCACACATATATCAGTTGCTTATTATGATTTAGGTTCATTTTTGTTGATATCAATGCCATAGTTTGAAACGATATAGGAAGACGAAAAAATCTTTGACCGATAAAAAACATTTCAAGGGAATTATTATAATCGCATCTTTGCCGTGATAACCTCATCAAGCCACCCGTCAATATAAACACGGATGCTGTCCCTCTTGCGTCTTCCTCAATACAATCTAGACCCGATTTATGAAATAGAAAATGAGTTGAGGGCGATGTAAGCTTTATCGTTGGCGTGAATCGTACCCCTCTCTAGGGCCATTGGCCGCTCCAATTAGATAATGCCGCTAAGTATCTCAGCCAATCTCAACCAACGACTCGTGTTTTTGCAAATGAACCTCTCATTCTGAAAGCTCTTTATCTACTTCTCCCTCGTCCTCACCTCTCTCTCTATCCCCTCCTCTCTCTCTCTCTCTCCCTCTCTCTCTCCCTCTCTCCCTCTCTCTTTATCTTCATCTCCCTTCATCTCTAGCTCTCTTTATTTTGTTTTCCCTCTCTCCCTCTCTCTCTGTCCTCACTTCCCTTCTCTTTGGCACCCTCTTACCTCTCCCATTCTTAGATTGTTTCTCTCTCTCTCTCTCTCTTTAACTCTTTCTCTCTCTCTCTCTTTCTTTCGCTCTCTTTCTTTTCATCTCTCTCCGATAATAATTCTATCTTGTATTACACCCATTTCTCCTCTCACCGGGCAAGTAGGTCATATTGAATCGGATTAACTCAAAATCGGATGAATTCTTTATACCCAACTCCAGAAGTGGATTTGGAGGGGAAAAAACCCGAAGATGTGAACAAATGAAAGGGAAAAGTGAGCAAAATAGGCGAGAAGGGTGTTGGAATTGCGTGAATAGGAACCCTATATCGGTGACAAAAAGGGAAATTGATACTGGGTGCTAATGAATTAAGACAAGTGCTCTAGCAGTCGGCCAATGCTGCCATACAATTTTCTCCTCCGCAGTCGGCCCGGCACCCGCGAAGATAGCTACAGCGCAAAGCCTAGTTTTTAATTTCCCTCAAATCCAATAACGGGCTCATTCTCTTAGGGATGAGGTGGGGGAAAAGGCGCCAAGTAGGTTAGCCAAAAAGTGAGAAAGGTACACGCATGTAGAGAAGAGACGAAGCAAGATGAAGGGGGGAGATTCGAATGGCAGCCATATGTCATAAAACGGGTTCTTAAAAAGATTAGCAACGTGCGGCCCTGTATTTAACAATCGCCGCAGATTAATGTCACAGAAAATTTCCGAGATTAATTTGTCAGAGGCGAGTAATTTTGTCATCGATCCCCTGAAAAGAAATTGAAAATGGCGGCGAGAGGATGGGCCCGAGAAATAATTTTAACTACGATACTTAATTAGAAAAAAAAGTATGAAGCGAAGGACTAATGACATTTTCAAACTTTGATCAAAATTACGACTCATTTGCGCTTTCACCTTGTTTTATTAAAAATGGTAGTTTGACTTCTGAAATGAATGCACAAGTGACGTCACTCGATCATCCCTAGAGCATCTACTTTAGTCGAGCTACAGGGTCCAATGATAAGGCAGTTGTTTTAACTAAAAAGTCTGCTTATTTGTAATGATACTAAAATTAAATATATTCGAATTTGGTATGGTTTACACAAATTGTCAGTCGGCAATGTCGAAAATGTTACCTGCTCTTTAAATTTCACAATAACACGTTAAAATAATAATGGGAATGGAATGCCTTGTAATGGGGGAAGAAGGTCCTCTTTCTTTTTTCATCAATACTTATGTTTCCCTCCGTGACATGACCCAATCCTTTCTCGTCAGCATTCTAACGCTCCTACATACAGTTGACACCCGGAATAACATATTTGTGCTTCATTGCATCCTGGTAATATTTGTGACGGGCTTGACCGCTAGTTACCTACGCTTACCTTTCTGACTGTTTATCGGGGAGCTCCCGGGGTCAGGTACGAAAAGCTCGTCGCTCGGGGGCCTGTTTTGTCGAGTTCCAATTTCATTTTTGCCTTCCCTCCCGTCTCTCTCCCACTCCCTCCCTCTCTCTCCCTCTCTCCCCTTCTCTCCATCTCTTTCTTCATGACTCTTTTCATCCCTCGCTTACTCTTTTTTTCCCCTTGCAATGGAAATGGACTGTATGTCTCTCACCTCAGTGTTGTTTGAATTAGGTCAGAGCAAGGAAGCTGGGCATAAAGCTATTTTTCCGCGCCGTTCGGTAGTTTTTCCCTTCCTCTAAGTCTTCTCACTCACTCACTCACTCACTAACCTCCCGGTTGCCCCTCCCCCCCCCCCCCCCCTCCCTTCCACACTCGCCCTTCATCATCACTCACTTTGCTGGTGTGATTTTGCTTAACCCTTCCACTGTCTTTAGCAGACTGATACTGCTTTTTGTACGACTAGAAGAAAACCCCGGAAACAGCAATACATCTTGACAAATGGATGTCAAGTCATAAGCTATTGCCGTTCCCGACGAAACCCTCGTCATTTTCATTCACCATATATTCACCAATATCCACCATTTTATAGATGACTTACGAAATTCTGTTTTCTTAAGCAGTCTCGTACATCAGCCCCCCCCCCCCCCCCCCCCCCAAGTACGACAATACTACAATAATGACGAATAGAACAGGTGTATGACGATGGCAATGATGAAGATGAAGACTACTAATAGGAATATCAATTAGGAGCACCGAAATTAACATGGTTACTTATAAATATTCGCAGAATGTCAATAGACTTCAACTGAACTGTAGGTATAACAATTATCTGTGTTTAACATTCCGTACAGTTGAAGTCCAATGCAACACGAAATCCCACGAGAACCTCATAGGGGGATGTGCTTTGCCATGTATAATACACAGTCGAAGAAGAAAAAGGCTGTAAACTTTTGTTCCACTCTTGCCCAACGGCGAAACCTGGTCCAACAATAGCCCACCGATACTCGGGACCATTTTCGGCAAGGGGGCGACCCCGGTTAAAATCGCACCCATCGTGAACTCTTTGCCCCCTTTCATCCGCTCTTGGCCACGGCTAGTGCTATTGTAGAGCCCAGACTTTATTACCTTAAAGAAAAGTAGGTAAAGAGTTGGGCTTTGGAGAAGAAGCAAAAGGAAAGACTTTTCAAACAATGAGTACTTCCTCTTCCCCAAAGTTTGCACCAGGCTTTCCAAGCTACGATGTTACTCAGTGTAAACTATCCTCTTTTTGTTTTGCTTTTAACTTATTATGAACTTGTTCTGACCTTATGTTTAGTTGAGTATGAGCATTAGTTTTCTGTCTCAATACAATATTCCTTTTCTTCTTCCTCTCCTTCTTCTCCTTCTTCTTCTTCTTCTTCTTCTTCTTCATCTTTTTCTTCTTCTTCTTCTTCTTCTTCTTCTTCTTTCATCCAGCGTGCTGTCTGGTCGTCCACAAATGACCGGTAGAAGAATAGATCTCATTTACCAAGTCCACACTCCTCCGACTCCCTCATTCACGACCATTTCGGTCATTATGATAATTATATCCCTTCGCTATCGATTCGTTCCTTAGACGAGCTGCTCGTGAACGGCGTGACGATCACGCCAGCCTACCCCAGGGACGGTCCGGGAGTTGGGCCTGGGACTGGGGTAGCCCGAACGGCAAACATATCCATATCACCCGTAACTGGTGATATCATAATCGAGACAAACGATACGAGCTTGCTATATTCGGCCGCATTAGTGGTTCTCGAGGACCCCCCCCCCCCCCCCAACAAAAAGTAGTGATTATGAATAAATTCAAGGAGGCTAATATAGGAAATGCATGCAAAAAAGGCCCGAGGACCCCTCCCCCCCCCCTTTTGACCCTACCACAAAAAATGATAAATAAATACAACTCTTCAAGAAGCGAGCCTTTTCTTGAAAGAAATATAAACGCTATCGAACAAATTAAAATCGCTGTGCTATTTGTCAAGGTTAGAGGTTAAATTTGTTCATTTCTATTCAGCAGAAAAGAAACTTGTAAATAATGCGTTTAAAGACACAGAGTATTCAATGGCAATGTTATCCGAAACTTAAATACTGTGACCACGGTATTGATGACATGCAGGCTTCTCAGAGCTATTGTGGAAATTACGATCTTCCAGTTAAGAATTGCTAACATTCTAATTTTCTTACGCCACGGATGTTTACTGATTAATGCTATTTAACTATTTCATGTGTCAGTGCAATCAACAGGATCAATGCTTCACATCCATTTATCAACTTCTCAACTTCTCTTCTTATTTCTTCCAAACTCAGGCATCAGACAGAAGAACGAAAACGCGAAAGACGGTCTGGTCTCTAACGTCACATCGCCAAACGATGTCTTCTGTTCAGTTCCGGGTCGTCTCTCCCTGCTCAGCTCAACGTCCAAATACAAGGTCACCGTAGCGGAAGTACAACGTCGTTTATCGCCGCCAGAATGTCTCAACGCGTCACTGTTAGGCGGCGTTCTAAGGAGGTAAATTTTTGTGTTCTGAATTTGTATACACTTGCGTAATCGAAGGAGGGGTTAGGGGGCACTTCATATTTTCACATGAAGAAAAAGAATAGCAGACTAAGTGGTAGTAAGCAGGTTAAGAATCACTGTAAGTCAATTAAAAAACGCACGAGATGTAGACATATTCCCAAAATACTAATTTTCTCTACCCCCCCCCCCCCCCCCCATGAAATGGCTACAGAAAAGATACATTTCTATAAAAAATAAATATTTTCAATTAAAAATTATAAAAACACTATTTAGTCCACGTAAAGATGATCGTCACTCCAAGTTGGCCTGTTTTAGTCAGTAATCAAAAACAAACTATAATATAGCTCGTATACATCATCATGATACTGTTGCATTTCTAAAGCTCTTTGGAATTAAAAATAATGACCGTTTGTTATCTTCAGTATTTAGAGTAGTAGTAAAAATATAAAAATGGTGGGCATATTTAACACAACGATGCTCATTAGTTCAATCTATCTGAAGCCTAATTAGTATCAGTTCCATGTTTAATATAAGGACTAAAATCCTACTCATAATAATATAGTTCCATATTTCAATGAGCATCTGGGAGCACTGACCTTCCTAAACACGATGCCTTCGACGGTTGGTATAATTAATATATGTGCGGTTTTTATATTATGATTAATAAGACTAATGAAGTGCAATGCACATCATAAAAAAAGATGATATAGATCAAGGGGAATGTTTCAGCGGAAATTAATCATAATGTTCAGAATTGTTTGTATTTTGTGAATGACATACAATAGAGCTCCAAAGGCTAATAAATGACTAGAAAGTGTAGCATTCGTCGAACAACTCCAATATCGAGAAAGAATGCTAAGTGACAAGGTTCATTGGCTTATTATTCAGACAAACCACAAACCCAAAACAAGAAAGAAAAGTTCCCTGTTCCATTAAATTATAACAGCCCTGTTAGGATTCAATAATCCCGCTCCAATAATACAGCTGCATTACGTCAAGTGCGTAGTCCCATTAATTTGTCATTTTGCTGGTGAACGCGCTGAATGAGAGAGTTACCCGTAAGAAAACCACAACATGGCGCGGTGAGCCTCACAAGTGCGCCCCCAAAATGCTCTCCTATGACCCGCGACGACCTCAACTACTAAGCTCCCTAAAGATATTCGGCGCCATAGCTTGAACGTTTAAAGCGTTCGAGAGATAAAAATGGTTTGATATCGGACTTGACTTGGACAGATAACATGGACAAGGTAAATTCAAAATTGACACTTTTCAATTTTCAGACAGACGAGGCTTGTTGACTTTTCCCACGTTTTCATAATTAGTGAGGCTGTTTAAAGTGGAGACAATTACAGTTCATGATGTGAATCATATTTAATGAATATTTTGTAGAATTTATATATTGGCGTTGAATTATCTGAACAAGAAAAAGTAAACTTGTTATTCAGTGATATCCATTATACTCTTCTGCATTAAGTTCCTTTAATAAATACACTGACTGTAAATAATAAGATGTATAAACGCCATAGCATATCACGTGATGTAATTCCATTATGACTCATAGCTGAGATGTTTTTCCAAACCTAGGCTCCTGCATTACATCATGATTATTGTATTAAATTGGCAACGCGAAAGTTATTATCATTATTGAACATTAGGTTTTACCCCTCTTGATGGATGTTATGGAAGGATCTTGTTTCTTTTGATCACACAGAATAGCTCCCCTAATTACTTATAGGTGGGACCGTGGGATGGGCAGCTGATAGAACGCGGGTTTAATAATCATCGAGGGCAAAAAAAAAAAGAGTCACATTCGAATCCCTCCCATTGTATGCCGTGGTTTTAATTGTCAACGATCAAATAGATTCCAAGTTCTTTGAGGTACTAACGAGGTAAACTCTATCGTTTTCAATGACATTGGCACCGATTACACGCCGTCATTTGCGCAGATTGACCCTCGATTCTGAAAAGAAAAGCTCGCCCAACCATTTCAAATTGAGTGCGTCGAACTCGCGACAAAAGATGATGGAAAAAATGGAATATTTGGTGGCTTAGTAGAGATGTGGAAAATAGGTCTCAATATGACGAACAATAGGAGCTAAAAGTAATACGTTTTGCTAGAGTGGCTCCCATGAAAGGCAACGCGAAAATACCGTGCTAACCAGCAATATTTGAATATCGAATCGCTCCTGAAGAAAAGAAAGAAAATGATGGATGTACGCAATGAGAGTAGAACTATAGAGATCAAAGTCGAATATAAAACCTGTCTGTGTATTGACTGGCGAATCTTCATACTTGATTTAGATAGACTTTGGCAAGAGAGCTCTTACTACAACATCAAGAGCACAAAAAACGAAATAGGGGCTTCTTAATAGCGAGTGGAATTTGTTGCAATTTCGGGATCATTTCTACCTCCCGGCTAGAAATAAGCTTAATAGCCATTTATCATCTCTTTACAGGGAATCAATAGTTGTCTGTATTGGTATCAATAATTGATTTATGCGAAAGTCTTTCGTTCATTATCACTAAGGCATTATTTTGGAAGTATCTAGTGGTTGCGCTAATCTGTTCTTAAAGTGCACTCCCTTTTAATAATCAAAATGAAAACCGCGATATTAAGTGCGCATCTTCAAAGCATCCAAGGGTTTGACTCAGGTCCAAATCGTATTGATGTCACAGAGGAAAATTAATTTATACTCTAGCTTTTGTATTTATTGAGCGGAATCTTTATGAAGTGTGGACTGTTTCCGCTCCTTCAAGGCACTATGATTTTTATACTCTTTACTCTTTATAAGTGAGATAATAATGACCTCTTAAACTGTCTGTACCCTTTTCAACCCTTTCATACCTCTTCATCTCGCAAAGAACAAATATATGTCATCCTCTTAATTAACCCTGGTCTATGCTTAGTAACATTTCGATGATCATTTGAGCTTATTATGCAATATGACAATAGTATTGACTACATTGTCCCTACATGTACCTTCATTCAAACTTGTATAATATTAGCATAATCTCATCTAATGTATTACCCTCCTAAAAATAACAACCCTTTTCAACCCTTTCATACCTCTTCATCTCGCAAAGAACAAATATATGTCATCCTCTTAATTAACCCTGGTCTATGCTTAGTAACATTTCGATGATCATTTGAGCTTATTATGCAATATGACAATAGTATTGACTACATTGTCCCTACATGTACATGTACCTTCATTCAAACTTGTATAATATTAGCATAATATCATTTAATGTATTACCCTCCTAAAAATAACAACTAAATACGTAGACATAGACAAAGTGAAATATAAACATTAGCAAATGAAGTAATGGAACTTTTGACCTGGTTGCTTACAGCCCCGAGGCACGATTTAGTTTTGGCAAGCAATACTTTCAAACTTTTCAAATATTTGAAATTTAGTCGGCTAAAATATCAATTTGGGATATAATGGGATTTTCTTAAAATCATTTTCGTTATTATCATTTCCAAAAAACATATTTCCTTGGTGTATTGCAGCAAATGTTTTGGTATGATAAATTTGTCGAGTTTTTACTCATGTTGCTTCTTTTATATAGCTCATAATTATAAAATCTAGATAGTGTTGTATGTCAAATGTTTGGTATAGGTATTGCTTCATTTAGCTTATGTTTATGTAATGAGAGAAGAAGAAAAAAGCTTCTTTGGTAATGTATGTCAAATGTTACATGACGTATAAGCCCTGTTTTCATTCATGCATTTTTCTTAGCTCAATCAAATTAATTTGTATCACAAGAAACAAAGTACTATAGAGGGCGCAATACTGAATTATCACTGTGCAGAGTATCTTGTGACTGCAATGGCATTGATCATTGTGGCTAGTCTATACTACCAGCCGCCACACGAAACTTTTTTTTTAATGAATAAATAAGGTTGCAGCATTCGCAATTTAACTTATATTAGGCCTTTACAGTACAACCCACAGAATGAAGTATGACGATAGCTGATACGAATGCTTATGAACAATGATGTAACATTATAAACTTGAATATTCAATAAGTGAGTTAAAAAAACAGTAAAAGGTAGCCAACTATCATGAGTATCCTTCGTGTGAATCATATGATATGATTTTCGTATCACAATCATTTCTTTGTTAATGTATTGATGTTGAATATTAGGAAATTAAAGCAGAAAAACTGAACTAAAACTGCCATTGTTGGCAATGTAGACTTACTATTCAATACGGGGGTTTAAACGATGAAGAATATCCTCGTTTGGAATGTAGAATATCAAAATAATAGTGTATATTTTCGCGGCATTCATTAGTCTTCAATATTCGGCAATCACAGCATAAATGCTGAAATGAGCTGTCATACTAGATGAGATGCATAGCCATTACTACTTTAATAAATGGGTAACAGTCATTGAAGAGAAAGCCATCCTCCGTCTAGAATGTAGAATATGAATTTAAAAGTACATAATGTATATTTTCGCGGCATTAGTGTTCGATATTCGGCTATCACAGCAGAGGAGGATGACTCGCGTCATCGACGGAATCGAGGGAGTTCGCGGTCCATTTGTAGATGAACGAGGAGGGTTAATGGACCTCGCTACGGGCGAGACAGCTTCCTCGTCACCGCGACTCCGCGCTGACCCTACGACCTTTGAACCCTATCAAGGGGTCAAAATCAATATCGCGATGGATTCGAGTCATCAACATCATCATTATCTCCTTCTCCAAGTACACTCCGCTCGTAATGTGTTATTGGCACCATCTATCTCTCCCTCTCACTCTCTCTCTCTCTCTCTTTCTCTATATCTATCTCTCTCCCCTCTCTCCCCCTCTCTCTCTCTCTTTCTCCCTCTCTATACGACTATCCCCCCCCCCTCTCTCTCTCTCTCACTATATCTCTATCTCTACCTCTCTCTCTCTCTCTCTCTCTCTCTCTTTACAACCGGTTTTTTTCTATATATGAGGGTTGAATATCAGGCAGTGTTCTTTAGAAAAGATTCATTGATCAAGGGTTTTTCTTGGAATGGGTCCCTAGAGGGCGGCATGGTTAAAGTCATGCAACCGTGTTTCATCAATGAATGGGGAAATGGAAGTTGGTCACTCTGGGTAATAGCAGTTCCAATTTTGTTGTGAATTTATTTATTATTTAGGTGTATGGTTCAATTACTTGTATTGGTCAGTCAACTATTTGAGATTAATGATTGGTAAATGCAATACTAATTGAACAAGTTATTCTTCCCGTACAGAATTACATGCAGATATTAGTCGAGTTTTATGACAACGTGTTTGCACATAACTGACATATGTTTTGGATGTGTATTGCAGACAGGTGTCACTCCAATAAATAACTCATAGGCCAATTTTCGAGTGTCGGGATTTAATAATTAGGCCTGCAAAAATTCAAGTAGCTTTTTGTTTAATGTTTCCAGCTTGAACTACAATACAGGAAACAATGTGAAATGCACGCTGTATGTGGCATTTGCAAGGGAAAGTGGGCTCTCATTTTTTAAAGATATTTTGGACACCACCCCGCCCCGTCCAATCCCCGTCCCCCATTTTTTGTCTGACACTCCTAGATGCGCCACTACTGGATAGGGTATGAAAGAGAGCCTTGATATCAGACTATCTACAGGCGGAAGGAGGAAACCCTCGACCTAAATTAACAGCTAGGTACAGTACGGGTCTTCGGCATCGGGGATCATATCGGGTTACAGGAGAGCGCGCATCCCCACTCGCACCTGGCCGGTGGGACCCGCTGTCTCGTCGGCTCCGATTCCCGTCTCTGCACGGGCCCGAGCCACCACCGCCATACCTAGTGCGATCACCATCCAAAGACCACTGCCCGATTCGAGTTTCATCCAATAAGCACCTCCGCTCCTCGGGATAAGATAACAACTTCATTGACCTGAATAGGGCTTGGCAGAGGTGACCAGGCCGTATAGGTGTCGGGATAAATTGCTCCTCACCCTACTCATAATTAGGCAGGAGGGATTAATACACTATAGCAATGTAGGTAAATTGTATTGATATGGAGGGCTATCAGATACCTAAAGGTACTTTCGTCACCCCGGTCAGTGGTCCCAAGAAGTATCCAATTTGGGCCATATTTTTCCGTCCGACGAATCCCTGAATCGAAGATGGCGTCATCTACCCCCGTCTCTCAGCTTTCTGTCAAGACATGGCTATATTAAGATCCATTCAGATCGAATGTAATAGAGAATACGTGTGTAAAAGTTTATTAAGAGAACTGGGCTAAAATGTTTCAATGCACTACCATACCGTGATGCAGAGTGGTAATAGCCTAGTACTACTAGTAGAAAGTACAATATTAATACATAGGAGATAGTACATTGACAGACTTGAAATTAACGACGTTGATGCTAGATTGTCTCATAATCATGGTCTCTGCCGAATTACTGGTTACACCATGAAGAGACTCAACATTTAATGGCAAAAATCATATTGATGGGGGGAATCGAAGCTGAAATGTATCATTTCATTAACAAACCGAGTAATTATCAACCTAGCTTACACTCTAGAAAGGGGCCTACTAATTAAAAGAGAGCTTGTAATGAACTTTGGGTGCTCATTTTGTGCTAAAGGTAAATACATGGATGTTTTTTCCCAATAATAATCACACTTAAATTACCGTATTGCTCCAACTTCAATTCACACTGTGAAGTAGGACAGACTTATAAATTCTCAGTTTTGGTTGACAGAAACAATAATGTGATGTAATGTAAAATATGTACCGATCTTTTTTGCTTTTTTTTCTTCAAAAATACTCATAAAAACATAGAGATTTAGAGTAGAACACCAGCGAGAACGGTTGCACGCGTCTACAAAATTCTAAGCTTTGACAAAGTCCCAATATCTTGAGAGGCTTATAATTAACTTCTGCTACAATTTTACGAAACTTCAACTGAAAGATGGGCAGGTGGAAAGCCAACAACAAAAAGGAAATGGAAAATGATGAGCATCTTATGCCAACTTCTAAATCCTTCTTAACTTTTCCCGTTTGATTTCGTAAAGATTGTTGTCAAACGCAACCTAATTGCCGGAACGAGGTCCAAACAAAAAGGTTAAGTAGTTCTTAGTAGATGCTTTGTTGTTCGGAATTGGAGGTTCTTGAAAGGGCGACTAGAGCTCGTTACGTCATCACCTCCATGTTTTCCATTGATGAGAGCCGGAATAGGATTTTGTTACGCGTGCCTTTTCCCGCGTAATTCTTCAGCACCTTATTTCGGTTCACTTCAAGAACATGAATGCGCTCGGTATAGAAACAAAATAACGAGCGGTCATTTATCTCTTTTTCTGAGCCTCTTTACTCAGCATGTTGAGTACTGTTCATCTAGTCTTTTTTTCTTTCTTTTATAATACTTGTAAGTGTTGTTCGTAACTGCAATTCCTATTGTAGTGAACTTAATGAGCGGAAAATTGAGGAGAGTGCAAGAAAGACAAAATACGTTTCCTACTTGGCCACAATGCCCAACGGCCATTCATCGACAGCTTATTTTTCCGAGTGCCTCTTGACTTATATGTTCAATTTGGATTGGTTGTAATAAGGAAAATTCGTGGCAAGCCATAGTAAGGCTTTGCCCTTGTGTCATTTGTAAGAGTAGCAGTGTTTGTCTGAAAAAGTGTGAGGGAGAATTACCTCAAAACCACACAGCGTGTTGCTCATCATGGTAATCGTCGCAAAATTATTTGACAAATAAATGCACGTTTATCGTGTTCAATCATTATTTCTCTGCATCAGAACCATTACGTGTGGTCGAAAAACAAATAATCGTTTCATTTACTAGACTCAAAACAAGCCATTCAAATCTAAATAACATGTCGCTTTGATTTGGCTTTGTATAGGTATTATAGTAGGACATTGACCACAGTGGTATGGGTTGGCTTATATAATCTCCAAATGTTTAATAGCATAAATTGTAAAATAATTCTTGCCACATAGTGACAAGGTTTGAACACCCTACCTACTGAACGCAAACAGAAAATGATGACCATTTTAATGATTAGTACCACAAAAAAAGAATGATGATCCTTTTCACATATATGTAATTTGGTTGATGAATACAAGCAACAGTGTGTTATTCACTATTTTTCATGTATTGTTTATTTTTGCATGTGGATCCCACGTTGGAATAATTTTGTTCTCCTGACGAAGCGGAGTGGGCTTTTCATCCAGTTACGATTTCATGTTTTTGTCGTTACTCAATGTATGTGTGTGGGAAACGTTATTTTATTGTGATTCAGAGAACCAATACGATATCATATAATAATTCTCCTTGTTGTACTTCTCTCTCTCTCTCTCTCTCTCTCTCTATCTATCTTTCTTCTCCCCCTCCTTCTCATCTTCCTCTATTTGTTTCCTTTCTCCAGAGCAAAATCAAAGAATGGTGGTCGATATCTCCGAGAGAGGCTGGAGAAGATCGGCCTTAATTTACCGGCAGGAAGGCGAAAAGCTGCAAACGTCACCTTATTTACCTCACTAGTAGAAGGTATGTATACAAAAAAATGGATATAATGCTAAATGTATTACTCATTGTGGATATAGCATCGAAAATAATATCGCTAGTGACATTCGTTTGTCTCGCAATGTATGGTCAACAAGGGATCAAAAGATCACGATGTTTCGTGCGCCGCTGCAACACTTCGTCAGGTGATATCACCTGACGAAGTCAGCACGAAACGTCGTTGCGAGACATACATTGCGAGACAAACGAATGTCACTAGCGATATTATTTTCGAAAAATTGATATGTTTGTAAATAAATGATCGGGTCATCCGTACCATAACTGTGACTTATTTACCCAGGATGCCCGGGGTATATACAGCCTCGTCAGTATTAATGCTGCTCTTCTTGCGCGGGCCCGGAAATTATTATGACCCCCATCATTTGCAAGTTACCCAGTTACATCTTGGTGGGGAGTGGCACACATGTGGATTGACATACAAAATGTATTAATATTTGTCGGAGGATATAAATGTCGGGCTAGGATTCGAAACATCTAACCTTGGAATGAACATCAGTTTAATGAACTACTATAGATCATACAACTATATACCACAACACCTCCATCATTTTATTCCTATCACATTCATATTGATGCGTCAATAAAATGGTATAACCTAAACGGAACAAGCATTCCCATGTCTATGGCTGTTTAGTTCCCTTTTAAGATCAAGACATAATCATGATAAAAGTGGCTGTTTAGAACTCACATTTACCAGTGAAATATTGTTTTTACAATAATTATTTATTGTGAATAGTTATCATCATGACATTGGAGTCAAGATGGAAATGAAGGGGGAAAAACGCTTTACGAGAAAGAATATGATATATCCTCTTCCTTATGCTAATGTTTCTCCTCAACTCCTCCCCTCCTCCTCCTCCTCCTCCTCCTCCTCCTCCTCGGTCTCCTACTCAATAACACATTCCTCCATCACTCTTTATATCTGAATCATGAGTCTGTCATATCGCCCTTTTCACATTAAAGTTACACTTAAATAAAACTAGGTGGTTCAATTTCTCAATTCGAAATGAATCTCTTTTAATGACACTTGGATACCTCAACTTTCTGTCCGAAAGTTTGACGAAAAAGAATTAATGTTGAAACCCATAAGAAAAATTAAGAGTCACGTGAACATGTCGATGTTGATCTCTGAAGTAGAAAAGACGCTTATTTCTCGGGCTAATAAACCTCTAATCATTTTAAAAATCATTCCTCTGGATAACTTTTCGATTCTTAAATCGAACGCCACTGACAAGGCAGAAATTGCACAAAATCCAGCTTTCAAACTGTCCACCTGCGTTTTAGGAATATTTGATTCTGTTTGCATGTAGTTGTTGAAACCTTTAAAATGCAGTAATCCCCTGTAGGGTTTATAGGTAGCTTATTATTAAAGGCAAACCCCTTAAAAGATGATCTATATATATTTTTAATCTTCTAAATTTTTAAGAGATCGGCTAATCCCGATGTCGATATTGCGATTTGGATTTTGTTACTGAATCTTATTCATACATAAATAGAGTATAGGCAAAATTCAGCTTCAGAATTACTCTCTTCTTTCTCCTCTTCTTTATTTGTTATCCCAATTTGTATTTTATTCTCATTATTCTTTATCTTTTCTAAACATAATGATCATAAGAGGAAAGCGGAACGGCCCCTTACCGTGACTGCCCAGCAGTTACGGAAGAGGGATATAGAATAGTATTATGAATTATAGAAAGGGGGAGACAGAAGGAGAGGTGAAAAAGACAAACAAAAAGTACAATTATTTATAACAAATGAAACTAAACAAAACAACGTAAAGCAATACATAATAATGTCTTCATTTATGTTCAATATCTTAGATAAATATAATAATAATAATGATTAAGTGGTCAACATTATAACATTTGCTTTTACATATTAAAAGTTTTTTATTTCAACCCAAGCATTTGCTTCTAAATTCAGTACAACTTAGTTTTACCAATCATGGTATAATTTTACCTTGTGACTGAAATGGCAGTATTCCTGCATGTTATTCTATCTTTCGAGTGAAGTCGGCCGATTGATAACATTAATAATCGTGTCATATTCCCAGCAAAAGATCTAAAAAGTATTTCCGCCCGCGGCCTTGATGTAAGACTACACATCAAGGTCAGTATCACAGCTATCGTCACCTTGTATGTCACCGATACCAAGGCACTCCGCCATTATCGATTGCATCCAAGGTCACGTGCGTCGACGACTACGTCTAATTGGGCGAGACAAATACCTTAGATAGTATCGTTTACTCATTATCGTAGCTGTGATCTGTTGTCGTTAGATTGTAATCATTTCGCGGTTGGCTGATTATTTTTGTCTTTGGAGTAAACTGAAGTATCATAATTCAGTCCCGTGACACAAGTGGCACCCTCCCCTCAAGAAGAAGAAAAAAAAAACATAATAACGGATGTTTCTAATTCTGAACTTCATTTATTTATTGCATTGCCCCCTAGTCATTTCTTTTACCAGAGACATACCATTAGTAACATTTCTCTGATTTGACTTTCCTTTCGATAAACGAAGTGGGTATCTATCTATACATTTTCTTTAAATATGTAACCCATGCCATTATTCACTGGAGCGGAATAATAAGTTTGCTTCAAATCCGGAGTGAAAAAATTAAAGAACGAAATAGGATCATGGTGTCGCTACGACGTTACGTCATCACCTCCCTCTGGATGGCACAATGGTAACGCATGGAAAATGGGATAAACAAAATTGTTTAGTTTTAAAAGAGATGTTTATTATATATTTATATCCTCAAACTGTAATAGGTCCAGAATGTAAAAACAAATCCTGATTTTGATAGAAGTGATTTTATTTTCCACCAATTCGTCTTCGAGGCATACGAATGGGATTCAGTGACAATGAAATAACTCAATGTCAGTCAGAATCCAAAACAACCTCAATCCCCCCACCATCATGACCAGGTATTTAGTGAGTGAAACGTTGCCATGCCCAGAGCGACACATTATGATAGCTGGGTCATGACATCACTGCGTAATCATGAATGTAATGCTCAACTAACAGCAATCTGAATACATGGTGATAAGACACCGTCGCCATCTTTATTACGTTTCTCGGGGTTCCCCGAACACGCCGTGCGCGTTTATCAGTTAGCTCACCCGCGGTTGAGTCATCACCTCCTTGGCCGTGTCCATCCCCGAGCGTTGCCCGAGGCTTGCCTACTCCTCTGCCCACTCGGGGATAGTCTTGAGACGGGGAGATTTCGATAAATTAAGAAGAAAATACCACATCGGCCAAAACAACATAGCTTTAGTGCTATTCAAGTAGCTCGAGTAGACTCGTTCGGCCATTTCCGAAAATTGTTGACGGAGATTTGTTGTCTTCATAAGCGCTCTTTTCCTGTAATGATTGGACTGAAAGGCCATTAACACTCCATTTTAGCTTCCGGTGTTTCGACCTCCAAGAAACATTGCGTCGCTGCTAATTCCCTAGGCCTTAATGTCCCCAACTTTGTAAAAATATGTGATTATTAACACCAAAACATTATCATGTAAATGATTTAGGATATGAAAATCGCTACATTATGATGTTCTGTTCCTCAACAATAACAAAAATATGTCATGAACTTTATTAGTTTGTATATCTTTGAGCGAAGCAAAATTGATAACGCATGTACAGAGCCTTATATCGGAATCACAAAAGTAATTACCTTATTAACGGCAGATTATGCCGGAAAAAACATTTTCATTGTAGTTTAACTTCCGCGATTGATAATTCATTGTTGAATGGTAGCGTCAAAGTAATATTTTAATCTGCATAAACCTCTGACCTCATGGATTGTGTCGGTAGTCAAATTGCCATTTTTATTTGCATTCGTCATCCGTCATTATTATTTATCAAGAGTACAGGCTTTGACATCATGCATCAATAATGTTGATCGCCCAAATCTTTTCGAAATACCGATTTTTCTTTTTTTAGATAAGTTTCATAAGTCAACTTGTTTGGCCTGATTATCAATACTTTCCTGGCGATTGTTTTCCTATTCCCTCAATTCTCTTGTTTCTACCTTAATTGGTTTAAGAAATTACTTCCTTCCGAGGTATATTGTAGTTGTTTAGAAACCGATTCATGGATGGTGGGTAGCCTAAACCAATATATCATTCGTATAGTAAATGTAGGATCGCAGGAAGAAAAAAAAACTATGCCTCCCCTCTGCAAGAAAAAAAAAGGAAATCGGAAAACTCAGAAAGTTGTTGAAGAGTGTATGGGGAATCGGGCAAATGAGAGAGGATTTGCAAGGAGAGCGGTTTTTCCCCGAGAACCTATCCGCATGAATACGTGGGTAACCCGAGAACTCGCCGAATTCCCTACCCGAATCTCACCTTTCCATGGCCATCACTCGATCCAGCTAAAGTTTTTCCAGCCTGCGGCTTCTTGGACGATTTCTGAAGGAGAGGAAGGAAGAGGAGGGGAAAGACAGTGCTGAGAAGAAAAAAAGGAAAATGGGAGTTCAATTCGAAATTTCGATAGATATAGAATAGTGTTTGGAAGAAAAAAAAATGGAAGAAACAAAGATGGGTTGACACAAAGTGAGGAAGAAAAAAAGTAGGTTGATTATGATAAATCATAATGATAAATAATAAAACAACAGCAATCAAACCAGAAAAGTGACGAATTTGTATTCCGTTCTTTGTGCTCTTTTTAATTATCCAAAATCAGAAACGATATACTCATATTGCAAGCATTCTTGGTTATTACACAACAGTTTCATTTTTGTCATCATGGTCATTATCCTTGTCCAATATCGATAACAACGATCTAACGATGAGATGTGTCGTTAAAAAATGGTTTATGAACATAATATGCATGGTTATTAATATTTGCCTTGGAATCCTTGCTATTTGACAGTGTAAGAGATTTTTATGACAAAAATAAAATGTTTGCTGAATTCCCACCCCTCCTACACCTATGGGCTCTTCAAAATACGAGATCGCTGTAAATCTAAGGTCAATACAAATTTTCAATCGTTGCAAATATAAACCCCACCCTTTCTTCACACCAAAAGAAATGAAACAAATACCCCCCCCCCCCTTTCCCCATTTTCGTTCTTCAACAGTCGTGTATTTGCCCGTCTCCTTTTACATTGTTTTACAAAATAATATTTTAGTCTACCTCCTCCTCTCTCTCTCTCTCTTTCTCTCTTTCTCTCTCTCTAGTTCAATGTCCCGCCCTTTCCCATTATTCTTATTCTCTCGCTTTCCCCCAATCAATCCTATCGTTCATTTCCCTGATTTACTTAGCGTTTCCTCTTCAAATTTCCCCCTCTGAACTTGGCTCTCTGCTGTGTGTTTTTTCTTCTTCATGTATAATGTTGTTTCGTGGATGTGCCCGTGATTAACATTACTTCCAGTCGAAGAAACCCGAATGCTGTCCGTATCGGGTTTACGGTGAGCCTTGCGGCCGCCCTGCCGGATCGTTCCCGCTACAAAAGGGAGTTCTTACAGAGAGAAAGCCAGGGCCCCATCTTCAGTTTCAATGTTATTGCTCGTGATAGAGGGCAGGTTCTCAGACATCAATGGGGACGGGAGCCGCAAGGGAGCAAGGAGAAAGATGCAGGGGTAGAGGGGAGGAGAGGGAGGGTAGCGCACAAGGACACTGGGGGTAGGACGGTGATAGGAAAACTTGATATTTGTTTAGTGAGTGAATAAGTTTATTAAATTGGGTAACTTGGGCATGATTGAGTACGGTATCATTCGAAAATTAAAAATGGTCGGTAATAAATATTCAGTTTGTACCAAGGAATTTCCGCAAATTATGATTTGAAATGATTTTGTTAGTGTCTTTCCCTTTCTCTAAAAGCCCAAATATATTAATTGTCTACTAGTTGCCGTATATTATTCTTAACAAAATCTTAACAATACGACATGGTATGCTTAGATAAATACAATGTCATGAGCATAAAATTAGAATGGAAATTTAATTCAACTCCTATAGCCTATACAGGTGGAAATTAATGTTCAGTGTTCAACAGTTGTTTGGCACACCTTTAGTTTTATGCAGTTAAGTCAATGCATTAATTTCCATTACTTTGTTAATTATGGCAGAGAGGTGTATGCTAGGCCTTACATGTTATATTCTGTATGCAAGGAAGGAGGGCAACTGAAAACATATTTAGAACTTAAGCAGGAAAACATAGGCATGAGAAAAATTGACAACGAAGTTGTTTTTATAAACCTCCGTATAATGTATTATTTTGTTTTAAATTTGCCATTTGTCGCCATATACATTTTGCTTGCCTCTGTGCCTCTCTCTCTCTCTCTCTCTCTCTCTCTCTCTCTCTCTCTCTCTCAAGCCCTGAGGGTACATGCGCAATACGACGCCATAACTATCCTGGTCTCTTCAGTAGCGGCTTAATGCTTATCCTTCACTCCTGTTTCCTTCATCCCTTTCCGTTTCTCCTTCTTCCTTTTCCTTCCTTCTTTCCCTCAATCTTGCTTCTCATCTTAAGACTTGAGATAACTTGAGCCGAAGCCCCTCGAAGGCATCATGGGCCGCCGATTGCCCACCGGGCGCAGGTGCTATGCTTGTAGCAGCTAGGACGGAGCGCGTCATCTCTGCAGCTACTCCTTCGCCGCATATCTAGAACGCAGAGCGCAGCGGGCGTAAGGTTTATCATGTAGCCGTTTGAATGGCAAGGTAACGAAGACAAGCAACGTACGAGGATCCACATTATCCGAGATTTCGTTTTGCCTCTGGCTAAATTCCCCGTCCCATCCTCTACACGCGGAAGCAATCCCACTGCCTTTTAAAAATCAAAATTTTGGCGTTTTGTTTCACGAATTTCTAGGCCCGCGCTCTCTTGTAAGGGATTAACGAAGTGTTCTTGGACTGAGGGGAAAAAAGGAAACGAAGAAATGAAGATGCAGTCGGATAAAGAAGGGGAAAACATGATGGATGAGAAAGGGGGAATCATCTTCGTGTACAAATTATTCCCCAATTCATCCTTCATTTCGCATCTTGAAGCGGCTTACCCAAGCCATTTATGATGAAGTTGGTGGTGTAGGACGCTTTCTTGTCCGTTGCCCCCAGGCGAACTATTTGTCTTCGGCGTACTAACAAGCCCTGACACCCATTCGCTTGACCTGTTCCTTCGGTGATTAACCTTAAGGTATTGTCAATCCGCCAAGTGTAAGGAAAGAGACGGCGAGAGAGGGAGAAAGAGACGGAGAGAAAGATGAAGAATAGGGAAAATCGTTGTAGAAGTCGTAATGCTTATCGGTTGAAGAACGAAAAAGGGAAATCTAAGAATAACAAGTGTGCTGATTTTATGATTATCGAAAGTTTTTTCCCCGTCGATTTTTTTTTTCTCCACCAATCCCCCTAGATGATTTTCATGCTCCATATTCATACAGCCCTCCGGGCCATATTACAACAGACCTGACTTTTCATCTTCTCATCGGCTCTCTCTTTCTCTCCCTTTCTCTCTCTCTCTTCTCTGAAAGCTTTGTCTTATCGGTTTAAACCTCCACATTTTCCTATTGCAGAATATTCTTGTATTGTCTTACTCGTTTGAGTAGTCCATGGTATGAATGGAAGAGCGAGATGATGACTCGGATAACATGTGAATTTGAGAAAAACGAGGATGAAAATTAGCCTGCACTATCGAGGGTTAACGCAGATATAGAAGTCTTCTTAAACATTTAATGATATTTCCTTGTGTGTTCTATACACCCACACGGCCTGCTTTTACATACATTGAAAATAAATTTATTTGTATGGAACTCCAATACAACATTTCATATCATGCAGAAAAATGAGAAATGTATTTTAAATTTCTACTTTACACTTGTATGGGATGGGATAGATGTAATAGCACTTTGACCTTTTGCTATCGAAAGTCATAGTTGCATTATGATTGGAGAAGCTTGGTTAATATGGTTGAAATGATAAGTTGGCCACTTAAAATACGGATCACAGGTAGATGCGTACACAATTGTAAATCAGCACTTTTAAGAATTTCAGTCGCATGTATAAATATTACTTGACTTTACCAGGAAACATAATTGTTTGAGTCCCATATAAGTACATGCATATAAGCCTAGTACAATGTTAACAGAAATAAAGTACAGATTTCAATAGACCAATTTTTTTACAACAAGCTTTATAATGCCTTTACAAGTTCTGTCAGACAAAAGCTGGGAATTCATGCAATACGTGTATTAAAGAGAACAACTATTCCGGAATTGGGGTTTCGGGTAAACTTCGCATTTTATCTCAGTCTGTGATCTTTGCTGGAGGACATTTTGTTTGAGTTGAGAAGAAGTCTTCTTCAAAACATAATAGGAAATCAATGTGAATTGGTGGTTACTTATCATAACTTGTGTTCGCGCGTATAGTGTGGTGAATGACTCATAACTGTGAACATATGCCACTTGTGTTCAGGAAGAAAATTGCTTTAATATTTCTACTATAGCTAATCAAGATAAGAAGGACAAGGATGATTTTAGTACACTACTTACTTAAAGGTCAAGACTTCAAGCCGCTGCTGCTATATGAGTGATTAAACTCCGCGAACGGACCAGGTAAAATCGTGTAATTAGGTTTCCAATGGAGCACTGATTAACATTACAGTAGTTGATTCAAGTCTTCAATGAAAATAACTTGAAAGCAAATAAGAAGTGTGTTGACATTGAATATCATGGCCGTTCAGTCATCTCTTCACGACTGTTACGTTATTTCTTGAAGAATCCGCTGAAGGTCACGACTTTCCTTGCTCAAGTATTTGATACAGTGACTTCTAAGTACACACATTTTCATTGAAAAGGCAAACTTGTTACATTTTTCCAGACGCAATAAGCACGTCTTTAATACAGAACAGTCAGAGTCTCCCCGGCCGACCGTATTCCTGCAGTTCACTTCGTCATTAACGCCAGAGGGCGGTTTAGTCTCGGAAGGGGCTTGCTCGATAGGGAGCCAAGGAAAATTGTTGACGTTCCCCAAAGGTTCCGGGTGTGTCCGGGGGCAGAAAACCCCGGCGAACCCTCCCTCTGCAAACAGGCTCAGAAACACGGGACTACCGTGATGATGCAGTTTTTTGCCAAATTAGGACAAGAATTCATATTATTTATTACACTTCATCTCAAAATATGGCTTTGATTTTTCTGGCGAATTAACATGGGAAATTAAGTTAGTTTGGGGATAGCTCACATTAGATGTAGCATCCGTAGTAATCCGAAGTTGTCGACTTGAATCCAAGTCATGATCCTCCTAAAAACAACTTCTTTTTAACAGTGCCCTTGTGTTACAGAGACAATCCTAGAGCGATTTGTCTGAACCATCTAATCGTCATCTTCATCAACCTAGATCTCTAGATTTATTGAAAATTGTTTTTGGATGAGAAGCGAATGGGCTGACAAATCGGTTAGAGATAAGGCATTACAGATCTCGTAAATGTCGAAATTAAAGATCAGTACTTGATGATGTAGCTATCATAATGTTGCGCCATTTTCTTTAGAATAACATTACGATAAAGCAAGACTCAAATTATAGACTTATCGAAAATATAAATTAGGTATTAAAAATTTCAGTGATCTAGCTACAACAACTTTTCACTAGCTACCATGATTTTTCTTCTTCTAATTCAGCATGTAGCAGAGGTGAATGCCCTCAAGAAAAATGCTGCCTGACATCGCACTTTTCGCTCTCTCTCTCTCTCTCTCTCTCTCTCTCTCTCCCTCCCTAGTGCTCTGGAACATTACACTATGCGACAAGATTTGAGCCTTGAATTCAGTTTTCGTTCGCTTTCGCTAATTTGAATCGATTATTTTTCTACGGATATTTGCACGCAAAAACGTCGCACAGTACTTGCTATAGCCCACGAAACTATGCACCGCAAACGTTTTGAAGTCATTTATGGACGGATAAGGACGAGATTTAGACAAAATATTCATTAATCCTATTCTTTTAGAAAGGTGGAATTTTCGTTGCTATTCTTTTTCTATTCGCCACATATTTCCCACAAAAGACCTTCTTGGATGATATGCTGGAACACCCCATCATTTGATTTTATTTGATAATATAGCTTAACAGCAAACATCACTTTTAAACATTTTAAAAACCTTTGACAGAGCTAATTCCTTTTGTAATTTATTGAAAATCTTTTCATTTGCCTTTGTTGAAATTTCTGGAACTCGCAGTGCTTTAATTGTATTTATAAACGTTTATTCCTATAGTCATTTACCATTTTTTGTCTGTCGGGGTAAGTGGGAACTGTGCGGCATACAAAAAAAGAAAATCTACGAAAATATGTGAAGAAGCATTATCTGGGAACATGAAAAGGGTTCACCGAAACATTTAATCGTTGCCTCAAACTTTTGGGGGGTTTAGAATGATCAGAGATCATTTTATGTCGATATCGGTTTAGCTCGTTTCTTTTTGGTTTCTATATGATTATATAGGAAAACATGCAAAAGTGTCACTGTGCACCAACAACAAAACCTTCAGCTCCCAAACGTATTGAATGTTTTCAGATTTGTGAGCATATATTTTATCATCATGAACATGTTTCCTAAAGGTTCATTCGCAAAGAAGACACTCTTTTGCTATATGAGTGTAATAGAAGCAAAAGCGAGAAAAAATGCGTGTGAAAAAAATTATGTTACGTCTTTAAAAAATAAAGGTCTCCCTCTTGTGTTATTAATTAAACATATGAGTTCGTTCGTTTCTTTTGGGTATGGTGTTATTGTACATAATGTGTCGCACAGTGTTGTTATTCATGTGGTAATTGTGCATTTTACCCTAACCCTAACCCTACCCTTCAGAAACTGACCGTTTTTCAGCGGGACCGAGTTAGCCGACTCATACTTATACTACTACTACTACCACTACTACTACCATACTACTACTACTACTATATATATCTATATCTGTATATATATATGTATATATATATATATATATATATATGGGTATATATATATATATATCTGTAAAGCGCTTTGAGAGAGCCTTCGACTATGACTATTACTAATAATACTACTTCTACTATTATCAGATAAAACAGGAGTGGACAGAACATGATATGAAAAACTTGTTTAGATAGGGCAAGACTGAAAACATAACATATACTAAAGTAAGAAAGAAAGGGGATGAAAACAGATGCAGACAACACAATAAAGAAAATATTAAAGAAACATGAGTGCAACGTACAGAACACTTGTCCCTAAATATTTGCCATATAAGAAAGAAATGACCAGACACACCAATTGCATATTTACTTGTTGTTTTAATAAATGTAAATCAAACACACTTTAACAATAAAGGTATAATGTAAACGTACAATTGTGAAATATATAGCACACAGGGCATCATCCATATGCATGAAATATTCAAATGATTCTATAGTGTTTTATGAATGTTTTATTTTTCTTCCCCAGATTAGAGTTAGATAATAAAGACAAAGGGTAAACCTGACCCTAGGGAATTGTAACTTAAAAGATAACTAAACAACCTTCTTGTGTAAGTGTTTTGCGATGAAGGTAAGACCGAGGCCTATATTAATATACAACAACTAACTTACTTTTGAAAGTGGGGGTAAAAGTACACTTTCCTGACGAAAAAGATGCCTGCAATTGTCAGGAACAGTAAGTTTGGTAATTCTCATTCCTTCAAAGTTAGAAAGAGGTGACACATATCAATTTTTTTCCAAAACATATTATGAAATATGACATTCTTGTCTATTATAACAAATTAAAAAAAGTAATCAATCAGTCACTCCAACTGCATTCCTGTACTTTCAGTAGATTAAAAGCAAACATGACGTTCGATTTGAATAATGTTAGCAAATGCTTGAGGCATTCAAAACAATCTTTAGTCATCAGTTAGTTTGTCAAATAATTCCCTTGATATCTAATTATGTTTAGCTTTAAAGCAGTCGGCGCATCTTAACATATGATTGCAATTCAGATTAAGAATGCAACAGACCAGTCTAGGGTTAAACAAATGGAAATTAATCTTTTTGATGTTACAGAGGCCTGGAGGCTTCAGGTGTTAACACAAACAAAATTCTCTCCCTCTTTTTCAAAAAGTGGAGCATTTTCCTACTATCTATGGTCAAGTATCTTAGGATTTCGAATGATTTGTTTGGAGGCTTCAAATCAGTATTCAATCAAGCTTTTTTAAAAATCTTACAAGCAATGTGATCAGACAAATTTTGTCACCAAAAGTATAGATGTCAAGTGTTATATCAAGAACAAATGAAGTAATAGAAAGTACTCTACACAGTACAAACCATAGCTCCTACTGAGTTTGTTAAAAATTGTTAACAGAAAATGAAGTCTCCAAACCGACAAATATGAACACCCTGTTCTCAAAGAAAGAGAGGCGATCACAAATAAAACGTCATGGGCAGTTTTCGTTGAATTTCTTAAATTCATCAGAATGAAAAGAGAAACCTTACTGGCCCTTTTTTGTTCAAAACTGATAGATAGACAAGTACATATATATGATGACTTTGCAAGTATGTCCAACCTTAATAGAATTAACATTACAAACACTCAAGTTGTATGGATTGGGTAGAAACAAGAAATTACAGATTGTTAGAAATCCAAACTCCAACCACTACTAGACTACTCAAAAGTGTACAGGTATATCACTTGTTAAATTTACAGGTAAATTGTAAGTTTATATAACTTCAATTTAATGATGGCTATTTGAAATTTTCTGCTGTTTCCATAATGAGATACAAGTGATTTGAAAAATCAGAATACTTCTTGAAAAACTGCAATATTTTGGTTCACCATATAGGTACTCCTAAAACCCATCATCAAAATGTTTTCCTCCTCGAAACAAATATTTCCTCTGAATTTGAACAAAATTGATGAATACAAATTGATGCTACAAGTTATAGCAATTTAAGTCTGAAAATGGTAAATGTTGGTAGATGAGCATTAAAGTTTATGAAGAATATCAGTAAGTGTGCACTATATATTCCATGGAAAAGAAAATTTGTTAAGTTCAAATAGGCTAACATGCTTGCCCAAAACCATTGTTCATTTCGTTGCATCTCCTAAATGATGACTTGAAAAAAAAATGTAGCAGAAGTTAATATCTTTAGGAATTAAATGCTAACTGCTTCAGATATATTAGATAATGAATTAGTCATTGTACATTCCAGATCCATAACAACATCCATATTTGAATAAATTGTTCATCTTCCGGTTGATATAGTGGTTGACATTAATAACTTAATAATTAATTAGACAAAGAAATATAATAATAATAATAAACCATCCTTATATAGCGCATATCACAACAATAAATTTAAGTCCCTATATGCGCTCAGAAAAAAGAAAAGAAGGGATAATAGCAGACATGAGGGAAAAGAAGAGAAAGAATAACTGCTTTGTCATAACATTGTACTAATTTAACAAAAGAATAAATGTGTCTTTAAGAGACTCTTGGATTTTCTACTGTATCAACCTGGTTAAGATGACCAGGTAATTTATTCCATAACTCTGCAGCTGCCAGTTAAAAAGATCTCGCACTATAGTAATTTGTTGATAAACTAAGGAGGATTTTGACTGAGAGCGCAGGTTTCTTGCCGGGTGATATTTGTTTATCAATTGTTGTAAGTAATCAGGGCCTAATCCTTGCATGCACAAGAACACCAATGTCAAAATCTTAAAATCAATTTGTTGTTTTACTGGAAGCCAGTGTAGTTTTTCTAAATCTAAGCTAATGTGATCATGAAGTCGAGTGCGAGTAATCAACCATGCCGCAGAGTTTTGGATTCTTTGCAACTCCTGAATGTCATTATCAGGAAGACCATATAATATACCATGACAAAAATCAAGGTGAGAAACTATATGAGCATGAACAAGTCTATATGTGGACCTCTTTGAAAGAAAGGGAAGAATTGTCCCAATCTTATGCAAAGCAAATGATGCTACTTTGCAGATATGATTCACATGAGCTGACAGTGTCAAATGTTCATCTAGTCGAGGTTTCGAGCTGAGTTCGCTGAATGTATTTCAGCAAAGCAAATGATGCTGCTTTGCAGATATGATTCACATAAGCTGACAATGTCAAATGTTCATCTAGTCGAGGTTTTGAGCTGAGTTCGCTGAATGTATTTCAGTGCAAAGCAAATGAAATGGTATCGATCCGTTTTTCAAGTCCATCTCCCTTAAGAATTGGCGAAATATGAGCCTCCTTCAGTGAATCAGGAAAGCGTCCAAAACCAAGTTTGGAATCCTTGTGATGACTGGAGCTAATTCCTTGATGCATTCCTTGAGGAAATATGTTGGAATCGGGTCTAACTCGCAGGTAGAGGATTTGAAATGTGAACACTGCTTGGAATTCATCAAACTGAAAGCTAGTCTTCTGTGCCCCATAAAATGGTCCTCATTGATGTTCCCCTTCACCTGGCTACTTATTCTTTCGTAGGCCTCGTTTGTCTGCAAAAGAAAAAAAATCAAGAACAAAATTTGAAAAATTATTCAAGATTTATCCTGATAAGCATAAAAAACTAATTTCTGCATTTTCAATGAAATGGAAGATATCTTGATCAAAAATATTGATACACACAATTCAGAGAGCAAATGAATGTAATGTCATACATACAACAGCTAATTGACTATTAATAGTTGTGACTAATATATGTCCACAAGTCCATGTAAAGTAATGAAAATAGTTCCCAAAATAAGGAATGGAATGTGATCCTGTAAATCATTTGGATAAAACAGGTATTGTATATAGCCATGCAATTGCAATCTACTCTGGAAAGATGTTACAAGAACAAAGAAACTAGAAAGCACAATAATAAGGCAGCTGCATTTATAAGTGCTGCATTTAAAAAAAAAAAATGTTTTCCACTTTTGAGAAATATAGCAGTGCCATTCATTTCAAAATTTGGAATATCTTTGTTGTTGTGGTCTAAAATATAATGTTCATGATAGTAGATCATCATGGTAACACCAAGTGTTATTGTCAACACGGTCCCAGGGAAGACTACTATCACTGGTCAAAAGGAGGGGAAAATTGTATGCAAAAAGACATATTTATTGATAATATATACAGTGGGACATCATTCACTATGGAAAACTTTCTTGTTAATTTATTGTTTGTGTAATCCTGACAGAACAGAGTTAATTTACTGGTCCCAAAGAGTTTGATAAAAGGGAGGCCTCTGCATATTGACCAACATTAAAGGTTTACCACATTATTGTTTGAAAAATACTCACAACTTCTCTAAAACACCCTCATTTTGTCTTCTATGCAAACATTTGACTTATCATAGCCCTTTCCATGGCACCTCTCATGTCTTCTTCATCGCTTTTAGAAAGGAGCCTCCTTTTTCTCTGAAAACAAAAAAAGAAGAAATATGACAATGTAAGATTTGGTATTCCCTTGGTCGAGTTTAGTTCAGCAAAAAGTAAATGAAAAGTAAAGCACCATCCTCTTCCTCAGAGAAAAGTTGATTAAACTTCTCAGTTATCTCCTGAACAGAAGAACCAGTGCAAAGATATTTTCTGTCAATGCCACTTGTTGTCACAGGAGAGTATGAATTAGATTCAATAGAATGTCTTATTTTGCCATCATTTTCTCAACAAGTATTCATCATAATTTTGATATAATTTCAGGGTACATATTGCAAATGAAATAAATTGTGTTTAACTTTTCAAGATCTGTTGAAGTGATTTACTTTACCTTAATCACTTGCTTCCCGTCTTGATGTTTGGCGTTCTGCTCACGATCTAATTGCATCTTGGCGACAACATCACTTCGTGGGCTCCATTTGTCAGCAAAATAAGAATGAAGTCGTCCCGTAGCATTTTTAGTTTGGGCCAGCTTACTGATGCTTCATGCCTTAGTTGATCTAATTCAAATACAGAAAAGTGAGAATAGAGAAAGGAAACAAATATCATAACATACATGCACATATCTTACATTAACGTATCCTGCAATTTGAAAAATAGTTGTGCATATACTTCACCACAAGAAAGATAATATGATGTTAATCATGAGTACCTGATAGTAATACAATGCTTACACATCACTGGCAATGCTCTCTCTTTAAGTGTAGCAAACTTTGCAAAGGACCTCTTTACGGGTTCTGTCTCTAATTGTCATTAGAGGACATCAAACAAAAGCATTTCTCTCAGTATTTTTCTCTTGATACCCATTAACGACTAAGAATTGAATTGAATATGAAAAATTAGCAAAAGATGGAAATATTGATAATCAGGTGACATGAGGAGGTATTCAACAATAAAAACAATACATGTGCACTTTATGAATTAAAAAAAGGAAACCATGTTATATATGGTACATGTTTTAATAGTGTACAGTAAATACTTTACACACCTGTAATTCCTGTCATTGAAAAGATTTTGCAAGGCTCCAGATGGTGTACTTATTTATTTTAGGCAGTGCATCAAGGTTCTTTCTTTGCTTTGGCTTTGGCATTTCTGGTCTGTAGCATGAAACAAAGCAAATGACACTTTTGTTCATACCTGTTATACAGAAATCATATTTCTTTCTTAAGTTTTTCATTATTTACTTGCCTTGTTAATATAATGAAACAAAATACACATTACAATGATTTTTCTTTCTTGTATGTTCCAAGGGAAATAATAGAAAACAATATAAAAATATGGTTAAGAATTATCATAAATCATTGAAATGCAATAATGAAATAGTTGCCAATGGAAAGAGAAAATTATTTAGGCAAGACAACATTTGTAAACATCCAGTCACATTGTCTAACAGTCTATCAGATGATTTAACATTCTAACAAATATAATCCATTTCATTATAGAATTTTCTAACAGAAGTGTAATTATATAATGTGTTGTCGATTACTAACCTTGCATGAATTTTTTTCTCTCGTCCTTGCTCATCCCATGAACCGCAGAGAGGTGATTAGACAATCGGGTCAAATTTTTGCCTGTACATAGTGGGCAGTCTTTCGGTCTTTCCTGAAAACTGCCACCCTCACTTCCCGAATGCTGTGTTCTCTTTGTTTGGGAATCCTACAGGAAGAAAATTGAATTGATTGAATTGGTAATGCTTTTCATATGTTAACAATTTTTTTCATCACATATAAATAATTATTAAAGCAATTTAGTTATGCATGCTCTGAATAAAAAATGAGGCTCGTTAAGATGCCCAGCATATGGATCGAGGAAAACAAATTAATGTAATTTCTAATATTACTGATATTATAGCATGGAGGCGATTCATGCGAGTTCCTTTTTTACACACTTTTTGAAAAGTAGTAGTTTTCCTGATTTTCCTTTTTTTTGTGCCAACAAGGGCATATTGGCTAATAATGTGGATAATTTTATTACGCATATACAATTGTTATTGTGCAAAGACCACTTGCTTGTTTCTCATTGCTGATTCTGAAATTTAACAAATTATTATTCCGAAGCATAAACACATGTAAACATGGCTCGTATTCCTTTTGTAATAATCTTTTGGATTAACAAAAGTATCATAACAAATTTAGCATCGCACAAAAACAAATCAAATTGGAAGTATGCTTTACTTAGCACGTGCAGCAAGTAAATATTTTGTTGAAATCAAATCAAATTGAATCGACTGTAGGCCTACCTTCCTGAAAAGAAATTCTGATAGATTACATCTGTAAGAGGGTCGTTGCAGCTAGCTTTCAGTGAACCATGCGTGACCTTCACCCCGCTTATACTAGGTAAGCAGGGCTTAGTGTTTAAATTGTTATATTTGATAAAATTGCTCTGTTTTGTTCATATCCTGGAATTAGTATAACTATAGACTCTATAAGGCTTATGAATATGTTCAAAGAACATGATGTTTATCGAAAATAATATCGCTAGTGACATTCGTTTGTCTCGCAATGTATGGTCAACAAGGGATTTAAAAGATCACGACATACATACATACATTGCGAGACAAACGAATGTCACCAGGGATATTATTTTCGATACGTTATATCCGCAATGAGTAAAGCAACATGATATTTGTTTACAGAAAGTTGTAATTTAAGAATAATGTTACGTTATAGCGGTGTGCCCAGACAAAATGAAGGGCACCAACTCAACTCCTCAGGCTGATATTGTCATCTGTGTTGTCCGAAGTCTGCATGCCCCCACTCATTCCGGCTACTTGTCTCAATTCACCCCCTCCCAAAACTCTCATCAAATTTTGAGCAAGAACATTTTTAATTTCTACAACTACAAGAAAAGGTGGCAGTGCAGTGTCATTTTTGTCTTTTGACATTTCAAAAACAAATGTACCCATGCAGCACACTCATTCAATTTACGCGCAGTTCATGATTGTTTTTACATGAAAGACACCTATACATGGCACTTTAATCTGGGAAATCCTTGTAAGCTGTACTCAAAGTTTTAATTAGGCATTCCAATTTCTAGTTAGGTCTAAATCTTACTCACACAGAAATGGACATATGGGCCAACGCTACTTGACCAACAACTAAACAAGATTTAACGATACACTCAACATCGCAGTTAACTAGATTAAATAATGCCTTTACATTCAGTTTACACTTTTCTCCTGGCCCATTTTGATGATAGAACTTAAAATGACATTGAACATACTTAGATACTTACCCATGACATGATTCAGTATTAAGTTAGATCAACTTAACGTCTTGCTTCTGAGCAGATGAGATATTTATCGCACGATGAAGCACCGCATGAATGGTAAATGGTACGCCTACATAATGGCCGACGCTCAGGTAATCGTGCCCCCAATTATATGTACTATGCCCCACCTATCGACGCATAGTACATAGGATATTTGATAGTCATTATGCACCTAAGCGCACACTACTCAAACATGTGGCATAGTTCAAACAAAAAGGTGCACGATTCAAAAAATGAGGGCATAGTTCCCAAAAAAATGCACACTACATACAATTTTGGGCACAGTTCATACAGTTTTTGGTGCAAAGTACATTGAGATATCTCTCCCTCTCTCTCTCTCTCTTTCTCCCTCTCTCTCTCTCTTTCTCTCTCTCTCTCTTTCTCTCTCTCTCTCTCTTTCTCTCTCTCTCTCTCTCTCTTCCTCCCTCCCTTTTATTTTATGATGTTTGGTTCTCTGTAACATACACACCCTCTTCCTTCCTGCTTCCGACCCCCCCCCCCCCCTTTCATTCTCATTCCATCTCTCCTAAGAATGTAAATCTTTCTTGTTAAAAACCCAATCCATCATGATTAAAATCTCTTAAATTGACTCTGAGCCGCTAATCGGCCTCTGAGATAATCGGGAAGGAAACGTGCACTTGCACCCTGTGTCTAATTCTCTCCATCTAGTCATCATGCCACTGGACGCTACCTATCGTGAATAATATATATTCAGCTCATTATAAGCTCGTATTGTCTCAGGCCGCCATTAGCAGTGACCAGTGATTGCCACACCGGCCAATGTTCGGCCAGACCTCCTTAATGGCTAATGAATTATTCATGAAGACGTGTGCAAAATATGCTTGAAATTCGCCGTCAAACTTGTAAAATTGTAAGGAATAGGGATTCTTTAATTAATATGCCCCATTTTAACTGTGTCCATATCCTTATTAATATTTATTGGAAATTTCTATCGCCTAATGTATTGTATGATTAACGTCCTCACCGTTATACAAATAAATACAAAAGGAATATAATTTTTTTTCTATATGCCCTGCCATCAATTTTGTCCGTACGTTTCACATTTTATTTTACAGATTTGTATGACATTTCTGAAACATAGATCCTTTTCAAAAGATACAAATGTGTACCTGTAGTATAATGAGAGATATTTCACCTGACTTCCAAAATTATCAAAAGTGATTTTGAAAGCAATTAAATGTTGTTATCCCGTTAAAGATAGAAAGAAATATAATATGCTCACTAGCAACATACAAATGATGATGGGGATATGTTGTTCATGAATTCACATTCCTCATTAATGAGATGAATCCATTCACTGTGTGACCATTATTGAAGCATCATTGGAGGGAGAGAGGAGAGGGGGGAGAGAGAAGGGGGAAGCGTCTGGGGGAACAGCGCGATTAGCAGTTCCCCAAGATAGCGAGATATCCCCATGCATAATTCCGGTCTCGGTCCTTACAATGAGCGACGTAGACGGATCATTTCGCTATCTCCTCCATATTATGATGGAGGATGGACTGAGTTGTCGCGATAAGAAGGAGATAGATCCTCCCGGAGATACCCCCTTGCTAACGCATGAAATTTACATTGTAATCATGTACGAGCAAGGTAAAGGAGATATGTCGAAAGATGGCAAACTTTTCGGGGACAATGCGTAGCATCATGACCCAATTACATCACGATATCCTACAGAATTATCTTCTCATTTTATGACAAAATTGCATAACTCATTCACATGCTACTTATTTAGCACAGGTTGCATGATTTGTTGTCATAGAAACAATGCAAGTGAAATGCGTAGTAGAGTATCCTTAAATGATGGATCTTGAGTGGTCCGTGCGTGACATTACAGGGACAGTAAGAATCGTGCACAAAGTAGGCTAATCTTTGAAGTGTGTTCCAGAAATATTTGCGTATGACATTTTACAACGTACAATAATCATCCCATTGCAACTGTTTTGAAGGATTACTTTGACGCCTACTAGTCATGATGAAATCCCTGCATGAAGTATCACCGGTGATACTTTAAGAGACTAAAACGGAGTTAAACACTCTTCTTGCAATTTGTCCCCGCTACGCTTATAGATTAAGATTTAAATATTGTAATCAACGATAAAGCCACCCATTAGCAAGATGAAATTCCAGCTTTAATTAACACGAACTCCCGACAATAAGGGCATGCTTTTTATTGCTAGGGGACTGCGAGCAGGTTGTCAAAGACTTCTCTCGATGAAAAGGATACAGAATTGTCTAAGCCTGAATTATTTATGATGGGCGATAGAGATGGAGAAGATTCGAAGATCGTGATGCTATCTTTCTTTCTCTGAAATGATCATCCTCTCGCTTACCTCAAGTACTTTAAGTCTGCTTAACGTTACCTTCCGTCCTTTAATCATCTATCTCTTCGGTGTATATAGGCTTGTACGTCATGCAGCATGGCCTTTCTTATATGATATAAGCCTACATTTATATACAGATATCAAAATATGATACAGGTGCAGAATATACATTTCAAAAGTTGGGTCATAGTAATAATGATATTACATGTAGTATAACGGTTATTTATCACTTTGAAATATACAAAAATAATTACTCGTAAAGAGAGAAAAACCATGTTTCCCAGTGAATGTCTTTCTAAAACATTACCTTGACTGCTGAGAACTTCTCAAATGTATAGTTTATGTTTTCGATAAAAAGAGTGCGTCAAGCAGAATTGGTTTAATGATAAAAACAGACCTTTTATCCCACAATTCATATCATGTTGATCATTTATTTTACTTTGCCGATTACATCATTCTAATATTGACAAGTGTTCAGACTAAACACAGATGCCGCCCACTTTCTTGTTGACTTCCAACATGTATATGTTGTCGCTCATGACAACCTAACCCAATTCTTGAAGCTCATCTCTAATCTTCACTTATGAGTGATCAGACTCGCGAGTCCGCTTTGGTTTCGCTATTATTCAACAATGGAACTATACCCTGTTTTTACAATGGATTCATATATATATATGTGATGACTAAACCACCGTTTCTACCTCTCTTTTCTGTCTCCCCCTTGCAGGCGAGGCGATACATTTAGCTCGCGATTTCGGTTACGTGTGCGAGACAGAATTCCCTGCCCGGCAGGTCTCTGAGTACGTCCTGAGACAACACTCCGACCCTTCGGAGATTCAGACACGAAGACAAATGGTGCTAGCGGCCAAGTAAGTTCCAGGGGATGCTCCTCAAACGTGATACCGCGTGATACCGCATGATACCGCTTTCATACCGGTGTTACGGTATCAATGATCATGCCATAGGATCTATGTTGGAGGGCAACACAGTAACAGATTTTTCATTCTGGATCTCTTTGCAGTATTAAAATTTCAAAATAGATTCATGTACTCTTATATTTTGGATGCAGTTTCCAATTAGGTGGCTACAGAAAGAGTTTCCTTTATATGTGTAGTAGAACACACTTCCAAAGAGATTACATCACTTCAATGACGGTCTTTACATAATTACGAAGGGTCGGTTTCATGTTCCTGTTTAATAGAAATTTGGCAAGATTTCACTAATATATGCTATCTTCATTCCTTCTTTCTAATACTTTCTGCAGTTATGAAACACTTTAGGGACCTAAGCTAAAAGTTTTAGCTTGGGAATTTTTCTTTTCAATGGAATATAGCCGTTATAATTACCGGAATATTGTGATGGTTGTTGAGTTGACTCCACGAGTCATACAAAACAGACATTTCATACCAGGAGTTATTAGAAGGAAGGGAAAATCAAATTTTCATCAAACTTCTCTATCACTTTTCTGTATTTTCACAGACAAATCACAAAAGAGCTGCAGGACGTGCTATGCCAGGATCGTACTCCTATCGGTAACACGCGACCGCAGCCCATCCTTGAGCCGTCCATTCAGCGCTGTCTCACGCACTTTAGCCTCATCTCACACGGCTTCGGCACGCCGGCCCTGTCAGCCTCCTTTGCCACCCTGCAGAACGTCCTGACCGAGATGCTTAAGTACATTGAGAAGGCGTTTCCCAACAGTATTCCACCACACCCCACCGCACCCAGCTCCGGTGGCAACGTCGTCAACAAAATGGACGGCAGCCCATCGAAAGGCGACGATAAAAACGACAATCGCGGCAAGGACATTGTATGAGGAAGGATTTTCCGTCGAACAAAAAAAGAAATCGCGAAGAGGCCAATCACTTCCCAGACGTGGACACATTTTAGAAACAATTTGGACACCTATGTCACATGACCTGGAGTGGCGCACAGGCCCTGACGGTGCCGAAGATGTTCAAAGGACTATCTTCTCTTTGCAGCAATGTGCTGAGTGGTTTTTACAACAGTTTCGGAGGCAGGGTTAAATACATTTTACATTTAACAAAATTAAGAAGGAAAATTAAATGTGTTTATATATAGTGTATGAAAGATGTCAGAGAAATTTGTTTGATGGATTTTTGAAAAAGATAGAAGATTGTTGCTGTTGTTTTTCATTTTTGGTTGACTGCCCACCCTCCCTGTACAAAGGTTATTTGATATGGTATAATGTATATAGATGTCATTCCTATGGTGGTCGTTTAATGGCTTGCCTATGGTAGTAAATACAAAGACAATCGCGGACAAGTGCAAATCTGAAGATTTAAGGGGGCGGAAGGAGGTCGCAGTTTTTTTTGCCTGTGGTGTTCCGTGTTAGCATGCGTTGCGCTAGCGGGCTTAAGCCCTTCTTCACCGTAGCTCCATTCGACCATGTGCCGACTCTTACGTTGTTCATGGACTCTGAGAATGTACGGGTTCATTGGAAAGCTACAGCACACTGCTAGCTGAATTCGCTTAAACAACTCAACCCTGGAAACCTAAACCAGGATATCGACAATCAAACAAGGTAGTTTAAGTTTTATTTTCATATTGTGCTTATTTCACGTCCAGACACCCAACCCACCGAGAGCTTTATGCTCACAAACGTCTACCCAAAGATCAAATAGAAAAAGAAATTTGTTACAAGTGCTTTATTATGATTACTGTAACAATAAAATAGGTTTAAACACGATCGCATTGACTTTCGATAAATCAACTCAAAGCAATCGTAGAATTCATGCCCACCCTCAGTTGAAATTTGAAGATTGATATGATGTATAACGTAACCCTAATGAATTTTATTAGGGTAGTGGAGTTGGCTTTGAGTTGATTTCTCGAAAAATCTTAGCGATTTTGTTTATACAGATATATGATACAATTCATTACTGAGAATAATCCGTGAATCTGTTACATGAAAACACGCTCGGGTAAATTGTTAGTACAATCCAGTGGTTGCCCACCTATTTATGTGCCAAAAAAAGAAAGTATTGTATTCGTGTTATATGACAGGATTGTGTTTACATTGTTTATGAAATTATCAAACTATTTTGCAGAAGCGTGACAATCATTTTGCTCTTATATAAGCATTTCAAAGTTGTATTCACCGGGAACAGGAAATACCATGCTATGGATTTTATCATGAAGAGTAGATAAGTAATGTGAATTTATATTGTTATAATGAACGAGGTATACACAAGAAGAGAAAAAAAGATGCGAAATCAAAAAACGAGAAGACAATAACAGCAAGTTGGACTTAAAGATGTGTCTTTTTAAATAATGTTATGTTAACTTCAGCTCTTGACAATAAACTGGCGACAATCATTTTTATTTTACTGGTGTAGAAATGTACATAATTTTCAGATTGCTATGGGAACATTGCTCCCACGTTTAGTGTTAGGTATCAGTGGAAATAACAAAGTGTTTTTAAGTAACAATCGTGCAAAGCGTGTGTTTCAATAACCTGTTTGTGTTTAATAACAAAATGCGACGAGACCGAATTTTTCTTTCTTTCCCTCCTACGAATTCCTCTTTGTCTATTAAAAGACAGTCACATGCGTTATTCAAAAACGGCCACTGGTCACATAAAGGCACGTTAAGGTACCTTTAATAATTTTTCTTGGCAAGGTATGCAAAGCCTTGGACTTTCTGAGAGGTACACAATTTTTATCCAACTCTATAATTCTCAAAGTTCACCATTTATTGTGAAACTTGTAATCGCATGCTAATGATCTATTTTTCTTGGATACAAGTGTGATTAGGATAAAGTTCATATATGGGGGAAACACACTCGTGGGAAGAAGGTTTTGTCGTGTCGTATCGTTCGTAAAATTGTGAATGTGAGAACGCAACCATACTACAGAGAACTGTGTTTCGTCCCCTAGTACGATGTATTACCAATGCTCCTACTTTTCATAATTCTAAAGCTAATCATCTTTTTAAATTCGACAAAATATTATCATGTTATGAGATGACATGGATATTTTACTTGGTCTATGCAATATGATACAATCGAGAAATGATTTTGGCAACGTAGTATAAGTGCCACCGAATATTCAACCATTATGCTATCTGAAAAGGCTTACACATTCAACCGTCCTGTAACAAATAGACTGACCTTTTATATCTCTTCCAAACACAAATTCAAATGACATGAAATGCAGGAAGCATTTAATCCTTTCCAATAGAAGTGAGTGACGTAACAAATGACTACAAAGTTGTAACCAAAGAGGGCAGTCAATTTTAATTTCATTTCATTTTTAATCACAACAAAATACAGTTTGTGTTCTTGTTTTATGTCGTGTTCGTTCTGTTTGTGTTTTATATCTGGTCCAGTGTCTATTTCTATGGCTGGACAATAATATAAACAAACATTGTTTGATAGACAGAACTTTGTATAAATAATTACGGATGAAATGGTTGTTCTGCTGGTGAATGGTCTTGTAAACTGCCAAAGTTTTTATCAATGAATGCAAATCGAGAGGACTGTATCGAATCATCCCACCGTGTGAATGTGTCGAGTCACGTGACTTCCAAAAACAAAATGGCGGTGTATCGCAGTATTTATATCATTAACGCCATACTACAAGAAATTACAAAACAAATCAGTCCTGAACATTCACGATGATATACTTCTTCTTTTATTAAATAAACTATCATTTATTTAGCCAGTAATTGTGTTTTTTAATAATAATAATAATAATAATAGCCTAATAGTCCACTCCAAATTTTATTAAACCGAAACGGAAATTCTTTTTGCCCAATTGATCGTGAGCCCGGCAGCCACTGAGCAGCGCCAGATCGACGTTGCTCTATCCCTTACTGTTGAACGCCTAACAAGGTAGCAACAACCCTCATCTTTTAACGTCTTTTGGTATGACGCGGCCGGGGTTCGAACCCATGACCTCCCGGTGGAAAATCATAAGCGTTTTAGCATACGTACGTGTATTTTAGTTTTTAAAAAGCTACGTTTAATGTTTTGTTATCACCCATGTTCTTAAGGCAATTATTTAAGGTCCTACCCACCGACCAATAACATTAGGTAATCATTCGAATTATCAATGGTTGTTTATGTTTACCTCCATTTTAATAATATGTTATCGTAGGAAATCAGGTGGCGACTCACAAATAAATGGCCGTATGAATATATATGTCTTGCCTTTAAGTATGGACCCCTATGAATACTTTTATTTTTTGCAATCCAATTTATTCCTCTAAAATAATTTTTAAAGATATTTTCTTAAGCCATGAAGTTTCAACCACCAAGGATGTTAGATTGAATCAGATGACGGGTACACACCTAGTCATATCATACGAATGTTCTTGATTTCTCATTTACTATTTACAATGTACAGTGAAAATGTTCTAAAGATAAATGGACGTAGTGAATTTAGAAAAAAAGGACAAAAAATACATTTTTGCAGATTTGTACGGTATGAGATTACGTGTTGATGAGAGAGAAAATGTTTTTACGTGTAGATTATTCATATGTTGTTCTCCATTTATTGATTTCGATTTTTTTTTTCTCCACAAAAAAACATGAACATTAGTTGCCATAAAGCAGCAACGAGTTCACACTGTGCGCTTGCTTCAAGCATTTTTTTTCTGTTACGCACAAAGCCAAAGTCACAACTTCGTATTCAGGTCTAATTCGGGACAAAAGATTTTCTTAAGTCAAGTGATAGGAATTTCCCCATATTCAACATAAGAATAATCAAAACGAAATCATTTTGTACTCATCTATGCTCTCACTTTAGTCTTATTTAATTTCTAGTTCTACATGTGGTCAACTCCTTTTGAAGGTGTTATTAATTTAAGGTGGTACATTTTGCAAAGTTTATGTTTTAATAGGATCTGTGCCAACTGAATGTTCGATGTTTGCACAAGCATATGCACAAAATCGCCAAGACATATTCCACAAAGCTTAATGTCATTTCTCAGATATTTCTTATTTATAAATCAACCCAAAACGTTTTTAAAGCAAGCGTTGTGGAGAGACGATGAATCACATACAAATCTACAATTGTATTTTAATCCATTACCTACTGATAAAATGCCACGAAATAATTATCGGTGCATGAGCATTGCGCCATTGTTATTGCCTGCCTCACCTTGTGTTTGCATGTACTTTAAACATTGCAAAAGAAGTTCAATCGATCAAATTGTCTTTCGCATATGATTTCATCAGCAATGTGGATCAGAAAATCTCTTTTGAAACATAATAATAATGGGAAGGTTTTATGAATTTATTTCAACTATTTGTCACGTTGATCTTTTATTTTTCTTCTTGGTTGAAATAAGTATTGCGTTTTACCAACTGCAATAGTTTGTTCTGTTATGCACAAACTATTACATCAACCTAATCAGTATTCTACCTATTGTAGTGATTCGATGGTCTTATTTTGCTGATCCCTCCACGAGCAATGAAATGTATTGAATGATCAAAGACTGTGGCGGTATCAGCGAAATAATTTGAATGCGTCTGCTTTGTGTTCTGCTAATTTAAATAATGCTCTTTCATTTTGTTGGTTAACTTAATATCTTCGATTCTTTGTGCTCTCAAGTTGTATGTCTCTAAATTTGAAGAAAAAATGGTGGAGTTGATCATATTTGGGGGTCATCATTGAGTTTGCTTTTGTGATGTCGGAGGGACACTTTGGTGAATTTGGTGATCGCCCGCCTGACTGTTGTATTCAGATGGCCATATGTGAGGTGCATCATTATTATTGTGTTGAGCGACAGATATGTCTAGTAGTTTGTAAACATTTTCTGTAGATTATTATGAGTTGAAACCTATCTGAGGAAAGATATCGTAAATAAAAGTTGAAAACCGAAATATCTCAGAGATTCCATTGCGTTTATTTCGATAGGGAATTGTTTTCTAAAAATGAATTGATGTGTATGTGTGACCGATGCTGAGGTTGTATATCGGGAATGTGTATGCGGATAGGAGCTACACAATCTCTAACCAACCAGACATGCTAGAAAAGAGAGAGAGAGAGAGAGAGAGAGTGATAACTTAAAGAGAACAAGAATATAAAGGATTCCATTCAGAAGCACAGGGAGTGAGAGAGAGAGAGAGAGGGGGAGATAACTTAAAGAGAACAAGAATATAAAGAATTTCATTGAGAAGCACAAGGAGTGAGAGAGAGAGAGAGAGAGAGAAGGCAGGGAGGGGAGCTTTGGGGTTCCTTAGAGGCTGCAATCTTAATTATCAATATCTAATTATGCAAAGACGAATAAATGTCTTAAATAGTTGGGTTTATCTGGTACATTTTTTAAAATTTTCTTTCGAATGCTGGATGACAAATAACTGACCTTGAGGTGCATAACATTGGATAAATGGTTTGTGCTATTCGTCCTCTAATTTCAATTCTGATTTATAAGAAAACACATATGTACAAGTGACCAGTCATTGTTTACTTATAAAACCAAAATAGATGTACAGTTATGACATACAAACATACGCAAACAATTAACATTTTTTTAATTTTAATTTTAAATTTAGTTTTGCTATTTATCCTTATCACAAACAGATGAATACGTTTGTATAAAGATTTAAACAATGTAAAATGTATTCATAAATTCCGTTACTTGTCCAAACTGCTCACACATTACTTTCATAGGTGGCTTACAGCCAGATATAAAACACCGAAATCATGACAATAATCCCACATAATGATGATAATAATAATTCCAAAATACTATATATTGTATTTGGCTTTTCTACAATCTTCAAGCTTCAGCAATTGATTTACAAGATGCACCGAGAGTGTGGGATAGGGAGTGATGCCCCGCATACATTCGAACGGCAAGACATTTTATATATATATTTGTATCGCCTCTTGCATTTTGTTAACGGAATTACGTGGAATGGCTATATGAATACATAGTGCCTACCAGTGAAAATCATACTTATAATATTGTACGGTCCGAAATTTAGAAGCTGCAGATGGTTGATAGCAATTTTGTTAAGAAACGTCAGCCTTGGTGAATTGCACCCCTTCGACCACGTCATAAACAAACATTTAAATTCTCTTGCGGGGCTCACAAAGAGACATCATCACTATTTCTGATGTTTTCAGGTCCACTTCTCATACATGCTTTCCTCGACATCGAAAATGTACGTGAGATCACCGTTTGGCATTACGACCGACATCGGTGACGCTGGTCGACCACCATCGCCGTCATCGTCCCAAGCTACTGTGGACTTCGTCTCGTTCCTTGTAGTAGGGTCGAGCTCGAGTTCGTCTGGAGTAACTTTGCTTTGTCTGTTTCCGCGGACATAGTTTAAAAGAAGCGTGTGAAAATAAAATGGGATCCATGTTAAATGTTATTTTCAATTTTATTCAGTTTGACAAATATGCTTCATAAGAGGGATGGTAGATGTTTAGAATAATACACAAAAGAAAACAAAAAGAAAACTACAACAAAAGAAAACAAAAAGAAAACTACAACAACTGAAGACAGAAAATTATGCAGAACATGCGTCTCAAGGTCAATTTCATTGTCGCCCGAATAGCCTCTAAGCTTCCAAGCTACCACGAGGAAGAGATATATGAATAGTTAGACAGATAGATAGTAGGACTTTACTCTAACCCACTTAAGGAAAAACTTTATTGAAGAATAATCATTCAAAGAATTGAATTTTGTAAAGAGGTTACATTTCCCATTTCTAATCGATGTAATGCGTTGAATGCTACCAAATGATTTTTCATTCCACTGGCAACAATTTAAATAAGATCAGAAAAATATGCAAATATATTCACCTGTTTGTCAGCCAGCAAGTGACGATAATGATGGCGATCAACAAGATGACACCGAGAACGGACAGGCTGGCGATGAGGGCAACTGTCATTAAGTATAGTAATATTATAATAATGCTAATATTTAGTTAACCCAGGGAAGCTTCGTCAGCACCAGTGCTGTTCTTCAAGAGGACCCTGCAAATATATTAACCCGGCAATTGCTAGATACCCATTTACACTATACACAGGATCGAAAGTGGATTTAAAGTTTTGCCAAAGGACGGAAGTGCCGGCCGTGATTCGAACCCTCAACCCTTAAATTGAAAGTCAATTGAATGAACTACTATTGTAGCACAACAGCTCCAAATAGCATAAAGATAATCATGTAATTACACATTTGTAATAATGATAACAATTCGGTCTAATTTAACCAGGAAAGCGAAATCAGTAAGAAAACTGCTCATTCTGGGTCGGGGTCTTGCAAATGTTATCACCGATTTAAAACAACTGGGTCAGTGAAATCATTGTCTCTAAACATTAAAGGGAAAAGTGGTAAGCTCGACACAATCTGACAATGTGAAAATTGATAATATACCATAAAATCTCTCACTTCTCATTTCCCCCATAAAACAACCCATTTGACTTATCTTTTTTTTTCAAGGTTTGTACTTAGACAGTGTTTAGGGAGACTAAAGGGATAATAAGGCCTACATAAGGCCATAACTCCAAATAACATATTCTCCTCGACGGTGATATGATTGCTTCTTTTCAATAAAGCGATTTATATATATCTTACAGTTTCGGTTTAAACATAATATTGATTGACCTTGTGAAGATCTCATACTTAGTTATTGACATATTCATATCATATCTATACTTATATAATCAATATTCATGTGGGCATATTTCACTACTTTTAAATGAAAACAGTATTGAAACTCACCATTAGCTTTTTCACCGGATGATTCTGAAAAAGAAAAAGAAAATAATGTGTAATACATCTCTCTGATTGTTTTTCTTCTTCCACATGTTGCTAGTCAGAAGAATGACAATTGAGTACAGCTTTAAATCATTGTGATATTTTTCGGAACATAACCATTGGGTACCTATATCTGTTAACTTCTTCTCTGAAATATTCATATACATGTCAAACTAAGAACCATCTTTATCATGTCTATCGGGTGGATAACCAAAACAAACACATGGATGAAACTTTTTAGTTTATACCACATCTCAGAAGACAGGATTCGAAATATAATAATGTCACATGAGTCTAACTGAAAGCTAATTGCGAGTGACTTGAGATGCTCGTTCAGAATAGTGCACTATTGAAGTAATGCAAAATAAAGTTAACTCGGGTAATTTTCGTTGAAGATAATATCATCATATGAGTTGCATCAAATGAAAGAGGAGGATCTAAGCTTTTCAAATATGTGTCATTTCTTAATTATAATTGTGATTAAGTTATAATAAAACATCGATAATTCTAGGTTTCGTTTTTTCTGGGACGCACTGTATATCACCATTGCCAGCTTACTTTTTTCACAGTGGATCCCATCGTAGCCTTTTGGACACGTACAGCTGTAAATGTTGATTAAGTCATTGCATGTCGCACCATTCCGACAGGGATTGCTCGAACATTCATCGATTTCTGAAAAATAGTAATAAATGAGTTGACTAATTTATTATAATACACCTATGTTTTATCGTGTCGAAGGTATATCATCACTATTTAAACTAACTGTCCTTAAGTGCACATTGTGAAAGTACAAATATACATTTGTGATTCTAAACCATTCGAAGAAGAAAATCTGTGGTGATAGATTTTGCGATATTTTCCGGTCCGTTATTATGGTATTACTGTAGAAATGCTTTCAGAGAGAGGGGATATTGCATACATTGGTATGATAAGCTATATTATGGTATTACAGTGGTAAATATACAGTATAAATTACATTCAGTTTACCAAGATTAAACAGAAAACTCCAGTAAGTGTCATGTTTGCGAGTTCCCAAATCACTTTATTCCATGGTCCTCGTCAGGAAGATTAATATATTAGGTAATATAAAGAAATGTGCTTCTTTTATATAGTTTGGAGGTATGACGCCAAGCCAACTAAAACAACATAATGATAGTAAAGCAAGCCTGTGTAACTCCCAATCAGGAGAAAATATTACTGGCATGACATTCCTTGGCAGATACCATGGATATTTACCACCTGACCTCGGGGTCACTATGGTAATGGTAATGGTAATGGTTTTATTGACAATTTATTTTCAAGAAGGAAGTGATGCAATGGAAACATCTACATTTGCGCTGTGAACATAATGTTGCTTTAAATATATTTAATGTACTGGAAGAAGAAAAAACTTCAATCTTACCTTGTTCACACTGAATCCCCTCGTAGCCATTAAGACAGGTGCACATGTATAAGTTAATATAGTCTGAACACGACCCTCCATTCTGACAAGGGCTGCTAAGGCACTCGTCAATCTCTAAATGAAAGAAGCGAAGGAATATTTATTTATGTATCATATTTTGACATTTTAATATTGCATTTATCAAGGAGTTCAGAATATTTTCAAAAGGAATATTTCGTTGTTTACAAACCATTAATATACCATAATATATGTATTTTTCATAAGGGTTTGAAACACCGTTGTAATTAAACCATTAATATACCATAATACATGTATTTTTCATAAGGGTTTGAAACACCCTTTATCATATTTCCATGAGAATGAATTTTAGTAGACTTAGTTCGGCATTTAGATTTTTTTCATAAAAATAACTGAAAATTAAAAGATTGTGTTGATAATATATAGTGAATATCAATTAGTTGTGATTTATGAGAAATTTCTGAAAGAAACATAAACTTAACCAAAACATAAATGCCTACCCATCGGCTTTGATATTCGGAATCATTTTTACTTCCCCACATTTTCCACGAATCGGTACCCCTTGCCTTACCATTTTCACAATGAATGCCTTCGTAGCCAGATTGGCATGAACAGTCATATGTGATTTTCATTTCCACACATGTGCCATCGTTGAGGCAGGGGCTGCTAAAACATCCATTAATGGCTAAGGGAACGACACAGAGTGATAGAATCAAGGTCTCTCTACTGAAATACCTGGATTACATATCATTATAATTGTATTCAAACCGAATTGTAGTACTGTAGTGGTTAATCAATAAACTTCATTGCGGCCAAAGCAGGATTACATAATCTTTTACAGGGTGAAAACATAAAATGAATACAGTCACGAAAATCATTTTATAAAGCAGATAATCATAGAAGAATGCAAAAAGCAAACATGATTTCAGTAAATCATTCTAAATTGAGATGGAAAAAATCAGAATATGCATACGCAGATAATAAGTTATGATGAGAATTACAAGTCATAAAACCACGCTTTTTTTTCTTCAATTCCACTAATCCTAGCCTTACCATTTTCACAATTAATTCCATCATAACCAGGTGTACAGGAACAGTTGTAGAAGTCAACGATATCAGTACAGGTAGCTCCGTTCTGACAAGGGTTGCTAAAACATTCGTTGATTTCTACAAAGTCAAAAACATATCACTTTCGACATTTACAGGCACGTTCAATGATATACATGTATGTCATATCGCTTCTTTTTTTTAATACAAAATGTCCCCCTTAACAATGATAATAATAATGATAATGATATTCGGTTCTTGTATAGTGCATATCATATTATAACGTTTCTATGCGCTTCCAAAGAGCTTTGTAAATTATTATGCCGGCTTTAGCATGGCTGCCATCACGGTGCTCTAGCATTTCAAGAAATAAATTCCAGCCAGGTACCCATTTACCTCACCTGGGTCGAGTGTGGCAAATTTAGATTAATGTCTTGCCAAAGGAGATTCGTGTCACAGCGGGACTCGAACCGTGGACCTTTTGATCCATAGTCCGGTAACATATCCACTCGACCACGACACGTGCCTAAGAATAATGGATACAGCATCTAACACTTTGGATCTAAAAGTCAGTTTCTTATACCCGTTGACTTACCAATTTCACAGTTAATACCGTCGTATCCTGGTTTGCAGGTACAGTTGTAGAAATCTGTTTCATCCGAACAGGTAGCACCATTGTGACAAGGATTACTCAAGCATTCGTTGATATCTGTAAGCAATTAGTGAAAACAATTGCAAATTCACTTTGGAATCGCTGGAAATGTGAAATTACATGTAAACGTACTAGTAGGCAATAGATTGTAGTAGTAAATATTAATTTTTACCAGTCGTGAATAATGGAGTATATTGGTATCATAGTCATTATAACTACTTAGTCTTCGCCAACACAAATTTGTATCCTTTGTATTAAAAATAGATTAAAGTCTTAATGACACTGTACTTCAAATTTAAAATATAATAATACAGAAAGTCAAGAATGAAGTTTAGACCTGGTCATGCGATAGCATTATGAAAGAAAAAGTTTGGAAGCGATTGAAATAGCTCGATCATGTAGCAGATAAGTATAGGTGTATACTGTGAGGTTTTGGTAACATCACAATAATACGTAATTGGCCAATATTTTGTCGATGTCCCATGTACTATGCAAAGAGATATGTATATGGAACTACATAAACATGTGGCATAATAGTGTGGTCCACAACCTGTAGCTGTTACTTGTCATATTTTAAATATAAGGGCATCTGGAGAACCACCATTTCAAGGGATATTTTATTATGATACTCTTCCACACTAACAAAACAACAACTTTGACACTTACCACTTTCACAATTAATACCATCAAATCCAGAAATACAAGTACAGTTGTAGAAATTGATTTTGTCCGAGCACGTAGCACCATTTTGACAGGGATTACTTAAGCATTCGTTGATATCTGTAGAAAAAGATTATCAAGTCGGCAAATGCCTTAAGATTATCACAGCATTACATATCAAGCAGTTGTAAATCATTGTCAGCTGTGTGTAATGAATACCTACACTTTGTAATTGATCATTTTTTTTGTTTAGGAAACTTTTTTTTTTTTAATTCACGTATTCATTCAAATAGAGTGACAAAGTGAGGAAAAAATTGTGATTAACGGAAAGCATGATATTCTGTGTTCTAGTTTACACGATCAAATAGCATGTACCTATGTATGCACCTTTGAAATAGTACAAGGCATATGTCTTACCATTTTCACAGTGAGGCCCATCATAACCAGCCTGGCATGAACAGTTGTAGAAGTCAACAAATTCCATACAGGTAGCTCCGTTGTAGCAAGGATTACTAACACATTCGTCGATTTCTACAAAAGTCAAAGAAAAACAGCAACATTGACATTGACTGTGATCGCAGTATCTCAATCAAAATTGCCAAACCGACTTCAGAGCAATTCAAAACCGACTGATTCTTGGTCATCAGAGGTAAGGTTCTTTTTTTTCTCAGTCTAGTGTATATCTTGTGTTGGCATCGTTGGCGTTACAGCTTACTTCAAATAATCAGGTCATCGCGTCGGGTCAGGTGGTAGGGTTACCCGCCTTTCCGTGAAAAAATGCCCCTTCACGAAATGTTTGTGTTATAAGCCCCTCTCATCATAAAATGGTCTGGTCCAATTTACCCCACCCTTTGTGAAAACCCTACGGCAAATCTACGAAAGGTCGTGTAAGGTAACCACCCGACCGGACGCGATGATCTGATGATTCAAAGTATGCCAGTGACTGAGGTGTCAAAGTTTTAGCGTTATACCTCAGTCCAAACGCCACACCGATCGATTCTTCGATCGATTGGCCAGAAAACATCAGTCACACCGACATCAGACCAACTACCGATCAAAAGAAGATTCCATCAGCCAAAATGGCCAAAATCTGTCGGTTTGGAATCGGTCTTGAGTCGGTATGGCGGTGTGACTAAGGTATCATTGTTAATGCATTATTTTTGTTAATTTTACAACACTAATTAATGTAGTATCTTGTTTATTATTTTTGGATTGGTGTCAGTCTGCGTCGATCTCGTCGATTTGACAGGTGCATCGTAAGAAAAGAGAACGAAAGATGTAAACATAAGAGCATCGACAAACTAGAAAATATGTCAAAGATTTATAGTCAGGTGGCTTAGCGTCAAAATTATCTATTATCGTGACACGGCGGATAAAAGCACAATTTTTAGTACAAGGCTTCCTTAGGCCCTACTGAACGATGTTAGCCTAGGACATCTCGAGTAAAAATTAGATATAAAGGTGTGGGGGCGGGGCGTCATCCTGGAGCCCCCCAAATAATATATAAGGTAAATAACATTGAATTTTTTTTCTTGCACAATGCAATTTATGTTACAGGGCTTTTTAGGACCTACTGAACAATGTAAGAGTTGGAGCCCCCAACAAAACATTTATTCAGGTGTGATTTGGGGCGGGGACGTCGTACCAGAGCCCCCGTGTTAGATATCATGAAATATTATATTGGTTTGTGGTTATATGACAGCATTTATTGGTATAGAGCTCTCTTAGGACCTACTGAATGATATTAAGTAAGGAGCCCCGACAAAACAATCAAATAAGTGTGAAGAGGGTCGGGGCGTTGTTTCGGAGCCCCCACGTTGATTTTTTGTTAAAACCTTAATACTTGCTCTAAGCCACCTGACTATTAGTCATCTACAACAAGGCACCGTTATTTTCTCATTTTTGCATTACTAACTCACCATTCTCACAGTGTATACCCTCGAAGCCAGGAATGCACGAACAGTTGTAGAAATCAATTTCATCAGAGCAGGTAGCACCATTGTGACAGGGATCACTAAGACATTCGTTTATATCTGTAGAAAAGATTATTAAGTTAACGATCAAGCATTCAATTAGAAATAGTTTGAGATAAACATATGTACGGGCGCTAATGGAATTTCAAAAGATATATTTCATTTTCAACTTTCATATCATGTTAGACATAATAGAAAGTGGATTGATAAACGGCAAAAACGGACATCCTCTGCCATTGAAATTGGGATCTTTTTCTTCTCAACAATGGCTTACCATTTTCACAGTTGACACCGTCGTAGCCGGGAATGCATGAACAGTTGTAGAAGTCGATTGCGTCCGAACAAGTAGCACCATTTTGACAAGGATTACTTAAACATTCGTCTATATCTGTAAAGAATATTATCAGGTAGTCGAAAGGTCTTATAGAAATCTTTTGAAACATATGCAGAACCCGAAAGCCTTCTTAATCATAATTTTTGCTAAATTCAGAAAACCAAAATTCAGAAAACTCAAGAAATAGCTTGAGATAAACATTTAAACGAGTGATAATGTATTTTAGAAATTTAATGGACATATTTCAGTTTCAACTTTACATTTCATGTCAGACATATTAGAAATTGGATTGATAAACGGCAAAAAATAGGCTATCCTCAGCCACATCGCATTAAATAGGGATTTTGTTTTCCCCTCACCAACAACTTACCATTTTCACAGTCGAAAGGTCTTATAGAAATTTTTTGAAACATATGCAGAACCCTAACAAAATTAAGAATTCAAGCTCCAATCATAGTGATGTTCATTCGTTTGTGATTAGAACACATATCATAATGCTATCAGATCTAAAGCCTTGTTAATCATAATCTTCACTAAATTCAGAAAAACCAATGATAGTTTGGTGGCTATTTCTTTCCATTTTGACAATGCATTCCATCATAACCTCGGGGGCAAGAACAGTTGTAGAAATCTACGAAGTCATTACAGGTAGCCCCATTCAGACAAGGATTACTAGAGCATTCGGTGACCTCTATGAATTAAAAGAAAAATAGTAATAATGATTGCTACTTTGTATAGGATGCTTTATATGTCACTTACGCTGTAACATGGTAATGCTCATTGAGCTTGAACAATATTTCCCTGGTTATAGCCGAGCCTCCAACGTAACCAGCGCTAAAGCTCATCAGCCACACCCGGGTGAAGAGTGGCAAATGCAGACTTGACAATAAGAAGGACGTTAATGCCAGGCTGGAATTCGATTCCTGGAACTAAAGTTAAAGTTAAGTAAATTAACCACTATGCTATGATCCCTCCATGATACATGTCAACATGGGAATTCATTACTCCATTCGCTGTAGCAAACTGCAGGGACAGCAAAATGGAATATAATGTAGCGTAGAAGGTAAGGAAAACGTAATAATTAAAATCGTTAGTGCCCGTTGAACACGAAGCGTCATTCCGATCGAACTATTGCTTACGATAATCAAGGAAATGAAGAAAATCAGTGGATACACCAGTACTTCAGCACATTAATTGCACACTTTATTTTTCTTAAGCACCACAAGAATCATTGACGCAGGCCTACAGACGCATCGACTTACCACTTTCACAGTTGATATCGTGATATCCAGTTTTGCAAGTCCAATCGTATAACACAGAGTTAAGTGGAATCGCGTAAGATCATTATTGCAGTTGTCATTCATGTACACGTTTTTTTTTTTTTTTAACGCGGCGATTTTTTTTTTTCTGATTTTTTTTTTCTTCGGCAATTCCTATCTGAAGGAGCCGCTAAATATTTGTAGCCCTCGTTACGTTTGTAAGAGTAGGGTACCAAAAAATAGAGATGAGATGAGTCTGTAAAACAGGAGGCGAAGAAGAGATGTGTGATGGTTAAACTCGTGACACGGACTGCCTTTAATAACAAGTAATAATATACATAAACATAATTGAATATTCGTATTCAACAAACAAACTCACAAAATATACACTTCTATAGTTCCTATCCTACTAATATATAGGTTTACATCCACACTTAGCCATTAGATGAAATGGCAAAGTTAATATCAACAACATGTCCCTTTCCAATATTTAACTAAACAAAGACTTATCATTCACTAGAATGGATAATGTATAGTACTATTAACTTGATATCAAATACTCGAAACGTATACTGCTGAACTACGAAGATAACCAATATCTAACTCGACTGAACCTAAACGAAGTAAACAAGACGATAACAAATATGTACTAACTAATTATAACGAAGAAACTATAACTAACATAAAAGGAATAGACTAAATAGATTTATACATGTCTGACTGATAATATACAACTGGAGACTACCGAGTGATAAATATATAGTGCTTTCGTAAACTAGACATATATCGTGCAAATGAATAATAATTGTTGTTCTCTAACTTAATTCATACTGTTAAGATACATGAGCGTTTGGACCATAATAAAACACACTCATACATATATAATAGTGACGGCTAAAGCATATTTACTTCAGCTACTAATACTATAGTACCTACTCTATACAGATTACAGAGTTGAGACAAATACACCTAAAAAGCCCAAGTTCCTCTTTGTCAAGGTAAAACTTGTACTGGTACTATTAGTTAAAAGTTGTAATCCTTTCTTTGTTCTCAACGATGCGCTCAATCCCTTACACACCTTGTGAACGTACTTAGTCTAATCACGCAGACACCAATGTATCATAGATAAATGATTATAAAGTTGTACACCAATTCCACACCAATCCCTGGTATATCGGAACACATATTAACATGATTATTATCTTGGCATGATAATGTAAGATCCTGAACAAAATAAACGACATAATAACTCGATACATATTATAAGAAAGTACGGACTTATAGACTAGCAAAATCTGGCCGGTTCATTGTCAAATCGAAGGTTATCTCCTTCTGAGATAGAAATCTCACAAAACGTTATCAAATCGAATATGGAAAATCGTAATAATATTTCCCCAACTAGAATATGTCAAATACTAACTAGAATCACAATAGTGGTTCATAAACGACAAAATATTGATTAGCTCATATCTTTAAGTAAGAAAGCTAAATAGTTATGTACAATGTGAAATATATATATTCGCGGGTACCATTCACCCATACAGTATAACGCTTCACAAATAGTTGTAAGAAAGCTACACTTTCTTAACTTAAATTCTTCCCTTAAAACAACGATATCTACCAATGCGAACATCAGAACATATCCAATCATACATCAGTACAACCGCACAAAGTTATATAACATGATAATAATGATTTACTTAAATATAAGTATAATACAAAATATGGTAAATTACCTGTAAAACAGGAGGCGAAGAAGAGATGTGTGATGGTTAAACTCGTGACACGGACTGCGAGGAGTCAAGCGGGTTCACGAGTTCAAGGTGTTTAGAAACAAAGGAACAAAGTAATGTTGCGGGGTCACGTGTTAAAATATATTTGCATAAAGTGAGTCATGTAATCCAGCATTCTATGTGGAAACAGGATGTTTGTATGTGACTAGTCTTTATAGAACAGTCACCTGGTTACACTCTCCCCTCCTTCGAAACAATGCCGTCCCGGCATATAAAACAATTTATTTTAAAAAAATATAAATAATTAACAAAATCAGCATTCTGAATAGAATCACACTATTGTAATATAGTGTTTAAAAAAAAATGTCTCCTATACCATACCTAACTTAGCCCTAGCTAAATTCATACCGGGACTCTTCCACCGTGCCCACAGCTTCTTCCCAGCCTCTAATTTTGTTTGATAAACGGAAAGATTAAGGAGGTGACCGAGAGTATTGTATTGGAGCCGTTCGACAGGGCGACGCGTTCGTCCACTGCGTCTAATCGGGGTTCCATGATCGAGGTCTTCAGTGGGAGTTTGCTCACCTGAAGAAGGAAGATTATCTAAGGGGTGTTGGTTATTTGAAAGAGGAGGTTCATGAGCGTGGGATGAGTCATCGCAGGGAGCTGGATTATCAGCGAGAGGTAGGTCATCTGAAGAAGGGAGATCATCTATTGGGTGTGGATCGGTTATGGGAGGTGTGTCAATCGGTGGGTCAGCGGGGGTTAAGTCAATGATGGAGGGTGGGTCTTCAGCAGGGCGTTGAGGATATTCTACGCCCTCTGGGAGGATCGGGACTCTACCAGTTTCCTGGTGTCGATCATGATGGTCTCGGGCTGGACCAATCACTTCAGGCACCCGAAGTAACAGGTCTTCTGTTTCTTCGTTATGAGAAGATTCCACTTGTCCCTCAGTCTGGTCAGCCTTAGGTCGATTGGTCGCTATGTTTGGTTTGGGGGCAGTTTCTTCAAGGGGCAGGAACATACAGGGGGTTAAAAGGTTTCGATGAACAGTCCGCTCCCGCTTCGTGTCTGGTCGTTGGACCACATACACTGGCAGCTCGGGATGTTTACTCAACACGATGTAGGGTGTTGACTCCCATTTGTCTGCCAGCTTCTGTCCGCCTGTGGACTTGTCCATGACCAGCACACGATCTCTCGGTAAAAGTGAAGTCAGTTTGGCCTTCTTGTCGAATTGGACCTTCTGGCGATCTTTCGCCAGCATCGATTTCCCTGCCGCAAGATCGTAGGCTGTTCGAAGACCTTCCCGGAATCGTGTGGCATAGTCATCATATCCCACATCTTCACTTTGAGATGGGATGCCGAAGATGACATCTACCGGGAGATTTGGGTGCCTGCCAAACATAAGATGAAAGGGAGCGTAACCCGTAGACTCATGCTTCGTTGCATTATAGGCATGGGTTAGATGTCCAAGATGATCCTTCCAACTGGCCTTCTGCGAAGGATCTAGAGTTCCGATCATGTTGATTAGAGTCCGGTTAAAGCGCTCTGTTGTTCCATTCCCCTGTGGATGGTAGGCAGTGGTTCGGCTCTTTTTGATCCCCGCCACTTTGCAGAGTTCTGCAATGAGGTGGCTCTCAAAGTTTCTCCCTTGGTCTGCGTGTATTCTGCGGGGAAACCCGTAGTGAACAAAGAAATTATCCCACAAGGTCTTAGCCACTGTTGTAGCGAGCTGATCCCTTGTGGGGTAGGCTTGTGCATACCTGGTAAAATGGTCAGTTACCACCAGGACATTCTCGTAGCCACCTTTAGATTTATCCAACTTCAGGAAGTCAATGCACACCAGTTCCAGCGGTTCAGATGTGTGGATGCTCGAAAGGGGAGCACGGTTCCCTGAAGTTGGTGTCTTCCTCAGGCAGCATCGCCTACAGGTGGTACACCAGGCATGCACATCTTGTGACATCCTTGCCCAGAAGAAACGCTGTCGAAGATTGTCCAGAGTTCGTTCAGCCCCAGGGTGACCAACATCATCATGGAGGTGACCAAGAACCAGTTTGTGATGACAACGTGGGAGTAGCAGTTGATGACGCAGTGCCCCAGCAGAGTCTTGGTACCGCCGATGAAGAACTCCTGACTTTAGTTCTAGGCGTTGGTACTGCCTGAGAATGAGCTTAGCATCTGGAGAGCATACTTGAAACTCCTGCTTGGTAGGTTTGGAGCCTCGCTCCACATACGGCATAACTACCGACAGATCAGGATCCGATCTTTGCTGCCGAGCAAGCGTTTCCACTGGAATGATGTCGATGGAGGGTGTTCCCGTCTCACTTTCACCTTGGTTGCTTGGAGAGCCTGGGTTAGATGCACCGGCTGTCAACTGGAGAGCTGTGGGATGTACAAATCCAGACGGTTGCAATCCTCCTTGCAGAACGGCTGACACCGCTAAATGGCTGCAGTCGACTTGCACATCTTGAGTTGGTACTCCAGCCGACGCCTCTGGCAACCTTGAAAGAGCGTCTGCTGCGGCGTTGAGCCTCCCACTCCTGTATTCCACACTGAAATCAAAGTCTGCAAGTGCTGCAACCCATCGCTGGCCAGTTGCATCCAGCTTTGCAGAACTGGTGACATATAGGAGTGGATTGTTGTCTGTCAAAACATGGAATCGGCGACCTAGGAGATACTCACGAAACTTGTCTACCACAGCCCACTTCAATCCCAGGAATTCGAGCTTATGAGCTGGGTATTTGCTCTCGGATGGTGATAAGGCCTTGCTTGCGAAAGCAATCACCCTCTTCTTACCATCCTGGAGTTGACTGATGACTGCCCCAAGGCCAGAACCAGACGCATCAACCTCAAGAAGGAATGGGGTCTCAAAGTCTGGGAAGCCTAGTACTGGAGGAGACGTTAGTTTTGATTTGAGTAGCTCGAAGGCCGCTTCGCATTCTTCAGTCCAATTGAAGGGAGGGAGTGGTTTCCGGGTAGCCTTGCGTCGACCACCTCCTTCTGTGAGCTGAAACAATGGCTTCGCTGTTTTCGCATACCCTGGCACAAACCTCCTATAGTATCCTGTGAATCCTAAAAACCTACGTACATCTTTGCTGGTCTTCGGACGAGGCCAGTCCGTCACAGATGAGGTTTTCTCAGGGTCAGTCTCGATTCCCTCCTGACTGATCACATGACCCAGATACTTGACCTTGGTCTGAAGGAGGTGACACTTCCTAGGCTTCAATTTCAACCCTTGTTGACGGAGCCGATTAAATACCAGGGTAAGGCGATTAAGGTGATCTTCAAAGGAGCTGGAGAAAACGATGATGTCATCCAAGTAGATTAATAGGGACTCGAACTGTTGGTCCCCTAGACATGACGTCATCAGGCGCTGGAAAGTTGCCGGAGCATTCTGGAGACCAAACGGCATCCTGATACATTCAAAGAGTCCCATAGGAGTCGTAAAGGCCGTCTTTGGTCGATCCTTCTCCGCAACCTTTACCTGCCAATACCCACTTGTTAAGTCCAGGGTGGTGAAATACTTTGCATTCCCAAGGGCATCGAGGGCCTCATCAATCCTGGGCATTGGGAAAGCATCCCGTCTCGTTTTGCTATTCAGGTGACGGTAATCTATGCACAGACGAATGGAGTCATCCTTCTTGCGTACCACCACAATGGGAGAAGCGTACGGGCTATGACTTTTCTTGATTACTCCTGCCTGTTCCATCTCCTGGATGTGTCGTCTCACCTCTTGGAACTGAGCAGGGGGGATTCGCCGGTAGGGTAGACGGAATGGATCTTCATCTACAAGTGGGATGTCATGTTCGATGTCCTTAGCCAACCCATAATCAAAGTCATGTTGTGAGAACACGTCTGAGTATTCAGCAAGAAGATGCTCCAGCCGCAACTTCTCTTCCGGAGTAATGGGGGAGCTGGCTAAGTCGAGTTCAGGGAAGCTCGCTGAGGTCTGTGCCAGCAATGGGGAAGGTTCTGAAGGAGGTGTGAGCTGATCCTTAGGGGCTTCTTCGATGGCACACACCAGGAAAAGTTGAGCCAGAGGGACATTCTTGCCGATGGTGATGGGTCTATCGGACACATTCAAGACTCGGATTGGTATGTAGCAACCCGGAGACGCATCTACGAGTGTCCTTCCTACCATCATCCGAGATCCCTTGGTTGAATGCCCAATTGGCTCCACTATAGCTGTACAGCTCGGGCAGTTCCTGGCTACCTGGCACATAACCTCCACTTCCGAACCCGGCTCAATCCTTCGTCCTCGGCCACGGTGAACTGCTATTCCCAGATTTCCCCGGGCGTCCCCTGGTCGACGGCTTTCGATTGCAGAGCAAGCAGCAGACCACGCCTTGTTCTGCCTCTCCACTACCTGCAGGTATGTCGCACCGTGTAGCCTCACCTGGTCTTGCTGGGCTAGCCTGATGAGGTTGGTGCCGATGAGGGCGTCGACACCGGGTCCATAGCTTCCTGGGGGGACGATGAAGGCTGGGACTTTGGAATAAGTGCGGCCCAGGCACTCTACCTCTAGAAGGATAACTCCTCCATGGGCCAAAGGGTGACTTCCAGCGCCTCTAATCTGTACTGGGGAGGGAGTAGGGGATAAAATACAAAGGGACGGATGGGAGGAAATGAAGGAGGATGAAACAGTAGTCACCTGGGAGCCCGAATCAATTAGTGTAGAGGCGGGAAAACCATTGATGACTACCGTGTCCAAGTTTGTTGGGCCGATCACTGGTATAAGTTCTGGGTCGATTCTATTCTGCTGGATACTAGTACTTGATAAACTATTATTTGGTAAACTATTATTTAAATCAATTTTGCCCACACTCCCTTTCTTTAACTTCGGTGCGGGCCGAATCAGTTTAAACGACTCGCTTGGTGTAGGGCGTCATTTTGGCTCCCGGTTATGTCCGAACTGATCGGGGCTCTCCTCCGCTTGGAGGGAGTGCTCCTCCGATTTGGGCAATCCCTCCTCCAGTGCCCATCCTGACCACACTCCCAGCAGTCCGATGAAGGGCGCGTAGATGAAGGGCGCGTAGATGTAGCCGGCTCTTGCACCTCCAAGGCCTTTAATCTTCTCTCCAGGGAGGCTACCCGCTCATCAGTTCTCCCCTGTTGGTCCCGGATATCCGACACCAGCCTCAACACGTCCTCCGTGTTCTTGGATATTTGAGCGAGCCTCCCCTGGGTTTCACCTGGATTGTTAGGAGATGCCTGCTGAGCGTAGACAGCGGGCCTCCTTGCCTTGGTATGGCGCTCCCTTGCTATGCGTCTGACCTCCTCCCGCAGATTCCTAAATGTCATCACGCGAGGCCTCATTGGTGCGAGGCGAAGCCTCAGATCCTCCTCCCTAAGGCCTCGCATGAACTGGGTGCACATAACCGAGTCCCTTTGTGCTCCCGTGACGGCTGTCGGAAATTCCCTCTGAATGTCTTGGAAGAGCGACTGCAGCGCGATGGCGTATGACTGTGCGCTCTCTCCGTTCCGTTGTATCCTCTCGTAGAAGGCAGCAAATGGGTCCTCTGTTGAAGTGTCCCCATACTCTGCCTTCAGCTCCTCCACTGCATCAGCTGCCGTCTGCTCCTCCAGGGGTAAATTTAGAATGAGGCGACGTGCTTCCCCTCCTAAATTCCTCACGATGGTGGAGTATTGAAGAGAGGGTGGTGTACGGCTCGCCACGAAAAAGTACTCTATATCTCTAGCCCAATCTTCAACAGATATTTTGGATTCCCTCCCATTGAAAATAGGGACTCCCCTTACTTGTGTAAATGCGGGTCCCGTAATTGTGGGTGGCACTTCTGGTTGGGCGGACAGGTTGAGTGGGTTATCAAACATGAGTGTTGGTTCTGCTCGAGTGGCCATTATAAATTTTGGGTATTATAGAGCTTTACGAAAAAAAAATCTTTATATTAAGAATATGATAAAGTCCGGGGTTATAGAGAAGCTGTAGACAGGTCGTGATTAATGAAATAAAATAAAATGGTTAGATTTAAACATTTAACCAGATAAGATATAATTTGTTGTGATGAATGTGTCAAACAAAAGGCACTCTCAAATCGTAAATAAGAGAAAGAAAAGAAACATTAGATTAACAGGCTCAAAACAAATTGGTTACATTCGAATAAATTTGAAACGACAATAAATTATACCAATAAATTATATCACTTAAACAATTATGGATTATTCCCTTGAGTGATGTCTGCTCTGATCCATCCCACAGTCAGTCCAGATCCTCGTCTGCTCAAGACCGTCGTCAGTTCCGATCCTTCCCACAGTCAGTCCAGATCCTCGTCTGCTCAAGTTCGGCGTCCGTTTTGATACCTCCCTGTCAATGTTGGGACACGGTCGTGTGTCCTTCTTCCTCCGCAATATAGTGCCGTCCTGTTTTTAAAAGACTGACAATCTGTCCTATCCTGCCGATTACGCCAAATGTAGCCCTCGTTACGTTTGTAAGAGTAGGGTACCAAAAAATAGAGATGAGATGAGTCTGTAAAACAGGAGGCGAAGAAGAGATGTGTGATGGTTAAACTCGTGACACGGACTGCCTTTAATAACAAGTAATAATATACATAAACATAATTGAATATTCGTATTCAACAAACAAACTCACAAAATATACACTTCTATAGTTCCTATCCTACTAATATATAGGTTTACATCCACACTTAGCCATTAGATGAAATGGCAAAGTTAATATCAACAACATGTCCCTTTCCAATATTTAACTAAACAAAGACTTATCATTCACTAGAATGGATAATGTATAGTACTATTAACTTGATATCAAATACTCGAAACGTATACTGCTGAACTACGAAGATAACCAATATCTAACTCGACTGAACCTAAACGAAGTAAACAAGACGATAACAAATATGTACTAACTAATTATAACGAAGAAACTATAACTAACATAAAAGGAATAGACTAAATAGATTTATACATGTCTGACTGATAATATACAACTGGAGACTACCGAGTGATAAATATATAGTGCTTTCGTAAACTAGACATATATCGTGCAAATGAATAATAATTGTTGTTCTCTAACTTAATTCATACTGTTAAGATACATGAGCGTTTGGACCATAATAAAACACACTCATACATATATAATAGTGACGGCTAAAGCATATTTACTTCAGCTACTAATACTATAGTACCTACTCTATACAGATTACAGAGTTGAGACAAATACACCTAAAAAGCCCAAGTTCCTCTTTGTCAAGGTAAAACTTGTACTGGTACTATTAGTTAAAAGTTGTAATCCTTTCTTTGTTCTCAACGATGCGCTCAATCCCTTACACACCTTGTGAACGTACTTAGTCTAATCACGCAGACACCAATGTATCATAGATAAATGATTATAAAGTTGTACACCAATTCCACACCAATCCCTGGTATATCGGAACACATATTAACATGATTATTATCTTGGCATGATAATGTAAGATCCTGAACAAAATAAACGACATAATAACTCGATACATATTATAAGAAAGTACGGACTTATAGACTAGCAAAATCTGGCCGGTTCATTGTCAAATCGAAGGTTATCTCCTTCTGAGATAGAAATCTCACAAAACGTTATCAAATCGAATATGGAAAATCGTAATAATATTTCCCCAACTAGAATATGTCAAATACTAACTAGAATCACAATAGTGGTTCATAAACGACAAAATATTGATTAGCTCATATCTTTAAGTAAGAAAGCTAAATAGTTATGTACAATGTGAAATATATATATTCGCGGGTACCATTCACCCATACAGTATAACGCTTCACAAATAGTTGTAAGAAAGCTACACTTTCTTAACTTAAATTCTTCCCTTAAAACAACGATATCTACCAATGCGAACATCAGAACATATCCAATCATACATCAGTACAACCGCACAAAGTTATATAACATGATAATAATGATTTACTTAAATATAAGTATAATACAAAATATGGTAAATTACCTGTAAAACAGGAGGCGAAGAAGAGATGTGTGATGGTTAAACTCGTGACACGGACTGCGAGGAGTCAAGCGGGTTCACGAGTTCAAGGTGTTTAGAAACAAAGGAACAAAGTAATGTTGCGGGGTCACGTGTTAAAATATATTTGCATAAAGTGAGTCATGTAATCCAGCATTCTATGTGGAAACAGGATGTTTGTATGTGACTAGTCTTTATAGAACAGTCACCTGGTTACATATTGAATATTGACACTGTGATCAAGTCTATCATTACCACGAAAAGTACGAATTTGAACCTTTAGTGAACAGAGCAAACACTCATTTTGATTTCGTTGTATTCATTTTAAAAAGAGTACTAAGTCTTCAAGATTGTAGTAAACATGATTATGAAGATGATATTAGATACAATATATCGAATTAAAGAAACTAAGTAACTTCTATCACGGTTGTATTCCTTACCACTTTGACAATGAATTCCATCAAACCCTTGGAGGCAGGTACAGTTGTAGGAGTCAACAAAATCCGTGCAGGTAGCTCCATTTTGGCAAGGATTGCTGGAGCATTCATCAATTTCTGTAGAAACATATCACGATATCAACAAACAAAAAACATTATGATTTGTAAACTAGAAAGTATTGATAAAGCGGCACAATAACCCTGGCTCAAGGTTGGTAAATTGTATCAGTGCACAGTTCGCTTTAAGAAGAAATTTATACAGGTATCCTTTTATTAAACTTGGATCGAGAGAAACAAATGTAGATTGATATTTCCGCATCCTCAGTATAGAGTGGATAATAGAGTTAGTACTTCTATTAACCCAAACAATGAAGTGTGTATTACGTTATTGCACAGTGGCAAGATACATGTTGACCATCTCAATCACGTTGCCTTATTACATTGATCATCCGGTTCCCGTAGGCTATACTTTAATACTATATTACCATTCCACGGTGTGGAAAACGTTTTGAAGGGACGTAAATTTGCACATGCTTACCCACCTCACAGCCTTTAATATATCATGTTTTACTCTTTGTTTTAATAATGGTTTCCATTACGTTTGACAAATACATTCCCCTCTGTACTTCTGTAAAGAAAATATGAAGGGTATCATTTTCATTTACCAACTTGACAATGAATTCCATGGTAACCTCTCGGGCAAGTACAGTTGAAGAAATCAACAAAATCTATACAGGTAGCTCCATTGTGGCAAGGGTTGCTCAAGCATTCGTCGATATCTGAACACACCAAAGAAATATGAAATATGAATGAGCAGTGTGTTAAAGGTGGAATGATGAATGATGGCTGCACTACATATTTACAGGATTGAGGAAATAACTTACAGGTACCACACTGAGGACAGATATAAAAGTCTAGGTGTACATCTGCAATCATATTCATTACAGAGAAGAAAAAGAGAGCTATTTGGGCAAGGAATAATGGAGCGTACCCCATGTATTATTTCTATCTCTATCTCTCTCTCTCTCTCTTGCTTCCTTGCTTCTTGTACCATTACAGAGGTAATATGAAATGCTCGTTCAAAGGTACACACTTTGACATCAGAATAGTGTCTTACCTATCTCACAACTCATGCCTTCATAACCTCCTGCACAAGAACAATTGTAAAAATCAATCGAATCCAAACAAGTAGCACCATTCTGGCATGGGTTACTCCAGCATTCATTCACATCTAGGAATGGGAAAAAATTGACTGAATATGAATTGTAAAGGTATTTTTGAAACAAGAAACTTGAAAATAATCTTCAGAAAGGCAGAAGGTATCGCTATCACAAAGATAAATGTGAACAGGGGTTTACTTGTGTTTGAAAATGCATGAATCCTGTTGTTATTTGTTTTGTCTTTCCTTTTCTTCACTGATTCCAGTAAATATGTTAAAATGAAGAACTAGCAAGTTTGCCCAATTTGCCATATTATCATGAGACTAATAGTCTGCTCACTGTTTTGACAATGAAGCCAATCATAACCGGCCAGACATAAAAAGTTGTAATAGCTAACAAAGTTATTGCATGTAGCCCCATTTCCACGTGGATTGATAGTGCATTCATCGATTTCTGGTAAAAGGGAAAGAAGGATGCTAGAGCACTCAGCATTATCAGTGTGGTATAAGTTATGTTTGTTAAGATGAATGGATGGCTGTTTGGTTTAGAAAGTCAATTATATAACTGCTTATTCCATTTTGTTCCCAGATTTATCATATTCAAAATTTCATGATAATCGAGTAGGGAAAATTTCTTTCCATGCTGACGAAGACAAAGAAATGATGAGAGATAAGTCACCTGGGATACATCAAACATGGTAAAATAGCCGAAAGCTTTTGTCTTATGATCCTTATAACTCATTTAGATTACAGAGAGCGGGAGTATAGAGAAAATGGAGAGAGTCGATATAATGAAAGGATGCAGAATGTTGTCTGTCTTACCATTTTCACAGTTTATGCCTTCATAACCAGCTGAACACAAGCAGTTGTAGAAATCGATGGAGTCGAAACATGTAGCACCATTATAACAGGGGTCGCTCATACATTCATTTATATCTCCAAGGAAAAACAAAAATATATAATTAGAATAATGTAGAAAGAATTATTAATTTCATGTTCAAACTTCAATAAAATATCATAAAAATAATGCATGCGACGACGTTCATGATATAAAGTGGTTGAATACAGACAGGTGCATACAGACACATCGAGAGCTGATAGATAGTGTAATGAGCGATTGAAGATTTGCAAATAAAGACGTCATATTTAGGCCTTTTCGCTCTTTTTCCTCATATATTATTTTTCAGAACAGTCAAGAAATAGAAATTATCTTGACTTTTTAATAATTTAAAAATGTGATCTTACAGCAGTGCTCTTACCATTTTGACAATGTAGCCCGTCATAACCATCCTGACATGAACAGTTGTAGAAGTTGACAAAGTCCTTACAAGTAGCTTCATTTTGACAGGGATTGCTAGTACATTCCTCAATTTCTGTTAAGAAATTAAGAACCATTTATTACAAGGTTTCCACGGGATTCAACATTATGAGTCTTAGAGTTATACTCTGTTATGATGACGTGTTAACTGATTGGTTTGTTATCTATATAGATCATATTTGACAAAAATTCGTGACTAACTATAATCGTGGTTGTTAAACTTTACACCAATATCCTTAACATATTGACATTGTAACCCATCCTAACCAGGATGACAAGAACAGTTGTAAAAAGTCAACAAGTTCAAGACAAGTAGCTCAATTCAGGCATGGGCTACTGGAACATTCACTAAATTTCTGAGAAGAAAAATAAATAGATAATGCTCAATACCAGAATTTCCGCGACCAAACAATTCCTTCAGTATCATTTTACAAAAGGAAAGTGAGACCAACATCATATTTGGGTGCACACATATTCGTCGAGAGCCTGAAAATCTTACACCAATATCCTTACCATTTTGACAATGTAGCCCATCATAACCAGGATGACATGAACAGTTGTAGAAATCAACAAAGGCAGTACAGATAGCTCCATTCAGGCACGGGTTACTGGAACATTCATCAATTTCTGAAGAAAAAAAGAAATGACAACATGAAATAGTTATCACTCAGTGAGAATACCAGTCTTACCGCGACCAAAGAATGGGTTCAGTATCATTTTGCAAAATGAAAGTGTGATCTACATCATTTTGTGGTGCACGCATATTCTTCGAAAGCTAATTTATCGCAAAATAAACAAAATATAAACAAAAAACTGAAACTTACATATCTCATTCTCTGTCCCTATATTTCTCTCTTACTAAGGAAAGGAAACAAATCAACAGATATCCATAACTATATATATAATGATGTTAAAATGTACCTTTACATCCATATTCTTACCATTTTGACAATGTAGACCGTCATAGCCAGCCTCACAAGAACAGTTGTAAAAATCAACAAAGTCAAGACAGGTAGCTCCATTTTGACACGGATTACTGGAACATTCATCAATTTCTGAAGAAAAAAAACATAATATGAAACATCATTCAATGACAATCCAGTCTCACCGTGACAAGATAATGGCTTCAGTCTCATTTTACAAAATGTAAGTGTGACCCAGGCGCGAACGCAGGGGGGGGGGGGGGTCCCCCCCCCCTCCTCAAACTGTTTGTATGTGTGTGTGTTTTGGAGGGGAAAAAACTCAAAAAAAAAACAAAAAAACAATTGTGGTAATGGGTGACCCCAAAAAAGCTGACTTTACTGAAATATCGATCAACCAAATTTTCAAATTTTGGGACAAAAAAAAAATTGCTCTAAAACATCGATAATTCTCGGTTTCGTTTTTTCTGGGACGCACTGTACATAGAAATTCTCACCGTTTTGACAATGTAGCCCGTCATAACCAGCCTGGCATGAACAGTTATAGAAATCAACGAAGTCGTTACAAGTGCCTCCATTTTGACAGGGATCGCTTGTACATTCGTCAATTTCTGAAGAAAAAAAACATAGTATGAAATATCATGCAATGACAACCCCGTCTCACTGCAACCAAATAATGGCTCCAGTATCATTTTACAAAGTCAAAGACTTATCTGACCATCATCATCATATGGCGGTGAACAAGTGCAACAACACCCGATACATCGAATGATAAATAAATGAAGAAACTTGTAAAGCACATGGCATTTCACCCTTAGATTTCGATTCTCTCTCTGTCTCCACGAAAAGGAATATAACAGATAACTAATGACTTTGTAATAATATTGACATGTTACTTAAAATAGAAATTCTCACCGTTTTGACAATGTAGCCCGTCATAGCCAGCCTGGCATGAACAGTTATAGGAATCGACGAAGTCGTTACAAATACCTCCATTTTGACAGGGATTGCTTGTACATTCATCAATCTCTAAAATATAAAACAAAGTATAAAAACATCATTAAGTGAGATTACTAGTATTTCCATGACCAAATCATGGTTTAAGTATCATTTTACCAAGTAAGATACTTGCCTGACTCACATCATATTGTGGTGCACACAAATTCACCGACAGCCGATACATCGCATGATAAAGAAATGAAGAAAACTGAAAGGCACATGACATTTTCCCCTTAAATTTCGATTCTCTCTCTCTGTCTCCACGAGAAAAAAAAAATAACAGATACATGTAACTAATGACTTTCTGATAATATTGACATGTTACCTGACATCACAATTCTCACCATTTTGACAATGTAGCCCGTCATATCCAGCCTGGCATGAACAATTATAGAAGTCGACAAAGTCAGTACAGATAGCCCCATTTTGACACGGATTGCTGGAACATTCATCGATTTCTGAAGGAAAAAGAGAATAAAACATTGTTCCCTGAGAATACCGGGCTTTCCGCAACCAAACAATAGCTTCCGTACCATTTTACAAATTGACAGACTTATCCGACCTACATCAGTGGACACAAATTCTACGAGAGCCGTTAAATCGCATGATAAACAAATGACAAAAAACTGAAAATCACACGGCATTTACCATTACAGTTTGATTTCTTTCTCTCTCTCTCTCTCTCTATCTCTCTCTAAGGAAAAAGAAATTCATGACTTTGAAATAATATTGAAATGTTACTAAACATAGAAATTCTCACCGTTTTGACAATGTAGCCCGTCATAACCAGCCTGGCATGAACAGTTATAGGAATCAACAAAGTCGTTACAAATAGCTCCATTTTGACAGGGATTGCTTGTACATTCATCAATCTCTGAAATATAAAACAAAGTATAAAAACATCATTGAAGTGAGAATAAAAATTGAAAGACTTATCTGACCTACATCATCATATTGCGGTGAACACAAGTTCATCGACAGCCGATACATCGCATGATAAAGAAATGAAGAAAACTTGAAAGGCACATGGCATTTAACCCTTAGATTTCGATTCCCCCTCTGTCTCAAAGAAAAAAACAGATATCCAGTGACTTTGTAATAATATTGAAATGTTACTAAACATAAATATTCTCACCGTTTTGACAATGTAGCCCGTCATAACCAGCCTGGCATGAACAGTTATAGGCATCAACAAAGTCGTTACAAGTACCTCCATTTTGACAGGGACTGCTTGTACATTCATCAATCTCTGAAATTTAAAACAAAGTATAAAACATAATAAAGTGAAATACTAGGTTTCAATATCATTTTACAAAGTTAAATACTTGCTCGACCTACATCATATTGTGGTGCACACAAATTCATCGATAGCTGATACATCGCATGCTAAAGAAATGAAGAAAACTGAAAGGCACATGACATTTTCCCCTTAGATTTCGATTCTCTCTCTGTCTCCACGAAAAAAATAACAGATAAATAACTGACATCACGATTCTCACCATTTTGACAATGTATCCCGTCATATCCAGTCTGGCATGTACAGTTATAGAAGTCGACAAAGTCAGTACAGGTAGCTTCATTATGACACGGATTACTGGAACATTCATCAATTTCTGAAGAAAAAGAGAGCACAAAACATTATCCCGTGAGAATACCGGGCTTGCCGTGACCAACTAAGGGCTTCAGTGTCAGTTTACAAAGTGAAATACTCGACTGACCTTCATCATATTGTGCGGCACACAGACTCTACGAAAACAGATACGTCACAAAATAAACAAAAACTGGTACATGCCGACATATTTCACCAATCCTATTTTTCCCCCTCCCCCTTAAAAAAATGTCTATGACTTAATAATTGCATTGAAATATCATCAAAACAAATAGAAATTACCGTTTTCGCAATAGGGTCCATCATAGCCAGCTTGACACGAACAGTTGAAAAAATTAACGAAGTCGGAACAAGTTCCTGCATTTTGGCAAGGGCTGCTGAGGCACTCGTCAATATCTGATCAAAAGTAAATACAGGAGCAACGAAATGATAAAAAAAGCATTACATCTCATATGTAATCTTTGTAGGGCACTTAGATCTAGCGCATGTACGTGAAAATGTAATATGCTACATTCGTTTTAAGTTAGAAATTAAATATATGTAACCTTTAGTAAATAATGTTCCAACTTAAAAACAGTAAACAACCAAAAAGCAATAACATTACTAAGAAAAAGAAGAAGACCAACAACAATAACAAGAAGGGAAAAAAGTACTTTCTATTTGTATTTTCCTTACCATTTTCGCAATTAAATCCATCGTACCCTGGTGAGCAGGTACAGTTATAAAAGTTGATGAAGTCTTGACAAGAACCTCCATTATGGCAGGGGTTGCTGATACATTCATTCATTTCTGAAAGAAGATATAGGTATAGTATATTACATGAACAATTTAGTATGTGGATACCTGATAAAACATGATAATGGCGGAAGACAAACTAGTAGTATGGCAGTAATAGTAATATTAGCAGCAGCAGTATTATTATTAGTAGTAGTAGTAGTAGTATGAGTAGTAGTAGTAGCAGCAGCAGTAGTAGTTTTAATGTAGAAGTGACAGCAGTATTATGCAGGAGTGCAGGAGGAGTGTAGTAGTAGTAGTAGTCGGGGAAGCGGCGTAATATGAGGAGGAGGAAGGGAAGTGGCTGCTGTACTAGTGCATGAAGTATCAAGAGGAAGAGAAAGACGAGGTGTAGTAGGAAATGACCCGACAGATGCGCCTGCGACAATCGCATCGGGCTTTATATGTATATTTATATAAAGGGTTGGTTTTTAGGGTTGCACTTAATGTTTTAGGTCAGTTTTATTGTTATGATTAGGATATGGAATAGTAATGGAACCAAGATAGAAGTTAAGAATGGTATTGTAGGAAATTGACACAGATTCATCGTTTCAGGAAAGAAGTGGCCTACAGTCGTAGAAAAGCAAAGGCATGTAATCGTAGTACTTGAAGCAGCAGCAGCAACATTAGTAGAATTCATATTAATGTCCCATTTTATAGGATAGATGCATATATACATATTAGACGCCACTTTATTTGATAAACATTTGTGTGCGATGTATAAGTGACTCACCTGATTCACAATGAATGCCTTCATACCCAGGTGAGCAGGTACAGTTGTAGTAATCGATGTGGTCCGAGCAAGTTGCACCATTCTGACAAGGATTACTTCGGCATTCATCAATTTCTGAAACAAAACGACGAGGGGGATCGTGGCTTATAAAGATATGCAGTTGCAGGATCAATGTGATATTCATGACGGATTATATACGGCTAAACATAAAATTGTGTATGCAGTGTACACATGTACACATATGAAAATACAATATACATGTACAAAATACAAATAACAGATATCTGGTGACTTTGCAATAATTTTGACATGTTACCTTACATCACAATTCTCACCATTTTGACAATGTATCCCGTCATATCCAGCCTGACATGAACAGTTATAGAAGTCGACAAAGTCAGTACAGATAGCCCCATTTTGACACGGATTACTGGAACATTCATCAATTTCTGAAGAAGAAAAAAGCATAAAGCATCGTTCCGTGAGAATACCGGGCATGCCGCGACCAAATAAGCGCTTCAGTTTAAGTTTACAAAAGTGAAATACTCGCCTTACCTACATCATATTGCGCGGAACACAGATTCAACGAGAGCAGATACGTCACAAAATAAAGAAAAACTGTAAGGTACATGCCAGAATATTTCTTCGCCGATCACATTTCTCTCCCTCCCCACAAAAAAAAAAAAATTGTCCATGACTTTGTAATAGAATCGAAATGGCATTATCATCAAGAACATTTGAAGTTACCGTTTTCGCAATAGGTTCCATCATAGCCAGCTCGACACGAACAGTTGAAAAAATTAACAAAGTCGGAACAAATTGCTGCATTTTGGCAAGGGCTGCTGAGGCACTCGTCAATATCTGATCAAAAGTAAATACAGGAGCAACGAAATAAATAAAAAGCATTACATCTCATATTTGATATTTGTGGGGCACTTACTTTAGGTCTGAGGCATGTACGTAAAATATTATAATCTACACAGTACAAGATAAATAAAACGAAAGTCTACGGTTATTCTATATAAGTTCTATTTTAAGATACGATGAAATAAATCGCAGATCATGTATGGATTTCGTCGCATGAAGTGCTACAGTCTCCGGGGACAAACAAGTCTATACTACATCAACTATGACTTTTGTATTCATCTTTAAGTAAGGAATACAATGTATGTTACTTATAATAACTAATACTCCTACTTTAAAAAAAAACAGTAAACAACAAAATCGACAGTAGTAATACTAGGAGAAAAAGAAGAAGAAGACCAACAACAATAACAAGAAGGGAAATAAGCACTTTCTATTTGTATTTTCCTACCATTTTCGCAGTTTAATCCATCGTACCCTGGTGAGCAGGTACAGTTATAAGAGTCGATGAAGTCTTGACAAGTACCTCCATTATGACAGGGGTTGCTGATACATTCATTCATTTCTGAAAGAAGATATAGGTTTGGTATATTACATGAACAATATGTTTATGTAGATAGCTGATAATACGTGATAATGGCAGAAGACTAGTAGTAATAGTCATGGCAGCAATGGTAAAATTAGCAGCAGCAGTATCATTAGTAGTAGTAGTAGTAGTAGTAGTAGGAGTAGTACTAGTAGCAGCAGCAGTAGTAGTGTTAATGTAGAAGTGGCAGTAGTATTATGTAGGGTTGCAGAAGGAGTGTAGTAGTAGTAGTCGTCGTCGGTGGCGTAATAATGCATGTAGTAGTATGAGGAGGAGGAGGAAGAAGAGGAGTAGGACAGTAGAATTAATAGAAGTATTAGTAGTAGTAGTAGTAGGAGTAGTAGTAGTAGAGGAAGTAGTAGTGGTGATGGTGGCTGCTGTATTAGTGCATGTAGGATCAGGAGGAGGAGGAGTAGGAAATGACCCGGCAGTTGCTCCTGCGACAATCGCTCCAGGCTTTACATCTATATTTATAACATAGGGTTGGGTTTAGGGTTGCACTTACGTTTAAGGTTAGTTTTATTGTTATGATCAGGATATGGTATAGTAATAAACCAGGATAGAAGTTTCAGGAAGGAGTGGCCTACAGCCGTAAAAAACAGTAGTCGTAGTATTAGAAGCAGCAGCAGCAACTTTAGTAGAAGTCATATTAATGTTAATATGAGTATACATTATGTCCCATTTTACACGACAGATTAGATGCCACTTTATTTGACAAACATTTGTATACGATGTATAAGTGACTCACCTGATTCACAATGAATGCCTTCGTACCCAGGTGAGCAGGTACAGTTGTAGTAATCAATGTGATCCAAGCAAGTAGCTCCATTCTGACAAGGATTGCTTGAGCATTCATCAATTTCTGAAACAAAACGACAAGGAGGATCGTGGCTTATGAAGATATGCATTTGCAGGAATCAATGTGATATTCATGACGGATTATATACGGCTAGACCTAATTTTGTTATGCAGTGCACAAATGTACAAATATGAAAATAAAATTTCTAATTTGAAACTTGCACTTCAAAACTTGATTGTATAATATAATTATTGTTATTACAAATTATACATGGCAAAATCCAATTTTTTGTATGCAGTTTACTCATTTACAAATATGAAAATACAATTTCTAATTTGAAAATTGCACTTCAAAATCGAATGGATGGATGATTAATGAGTGCATATTTGGCATGGCATTAAAGACGTAAAGAACATAATCTGAATCATTGGTATTAAAAAAGGATTGACAGACTGTGAGGTGCTGTTTTGGGGCTAAAAATAATCTAATTCAACTAGGTAGAGTAAATGCTTACATTATTAGCAAAAGCTCCTTCGTAGAATTATGTTATTTTTATGCCATCAAAGTTATACAAAAAAATATGTAATCTACATCTATGAACAGAAACTATCCGTAACACTGTCATACCCTCTTACTGTCACAGTGTCAGAGAGAGAAAAAAAAATTGGAACAAGATGTGTAAACAGTGACGGTTTTAATCATTGTATTTACCATTTGCACAGTTCATTCCCTCATAGCCTGGAAGACACGTGCAGTTATACATGCTGATGAAGTCCGAACAGGTGGCACCATTGTGGCACGGATTGCTAAAACATTCGTCGATTTCTGAAAAAAAACCAAGGTGACATTGTAAAGCTTATAACAGAATTTGTTTTATACAGTAGGCTTGCGGGTGCACCATGTGAGAGAGAGAGAGAGGATTGAGGAGTCCTGAAAGGACTCTGACTCGGTAATCTTTCTTGGGGGTGTGTAGTCCTAAAAAGGACTGTTTGTTTTAATTTGTTTTAAACAAAATGTTTACAAATTTTATTTGCTAGGTATCGGTGTTAGCTTCTTGTTGAAGAGAAGACTGAATTCTGGAAAGTAGTATCAAAGATGAACTTTTATTTCTTAGCCTTCTCATTTTGTTCACTTTGTCGTGAATAATAGCTTCAAATGCCCTTATCCGAAATATGAACGAGAAATAGCTTAAATGTTTGGATTGTTTTTCCTGCCACATGGGTGTAATACATGTAATTTCCAGCAAGATTTTGCCAACTATTTTCTTTCACTGCGTTCTTTCCTTCAATAGAATAATAATGAATTTCAATAAACCGAACTAAAAACATGCACGAAGCACGTCAAATGTAACCTTCTCATTCTGCCGTGATGTCAAAAATGGAAGCTTATTCAATGAACTTCTTACCATTTTCACAATGTATTCCGTCGTATCCTGATGTACACGAACACGTGTATCCATTAATGACGTCATAGCAGGTAGCATCGTTCTGGCAAGGGTTACTGAAACACTCGTCAATCTCTGTTAAAGAGTGACATGATAGGTGAAACAATATGACATATTAACAATAATAATTATTTTGTTTACATGACGCTAAGTATATCTAAGATGTCTCTAGAGGGCCTTAAATCCCCACTCACTACGCATAGCTACTTGCGCCCTCTAAATAGCAAACAATGCCTAATCGGTGTCTGTTGGTCCCCATGATCCCCTTTTTCTTATGTTAATTGACAGCTGATTTGATGAGATAACCACCTGTCAGTGACCTTGCAGGAAAGTCTAATCCCCCCTGGCCAAGCTAGAACAGACGGGCTTTAAAGAAATGTTATTACCCCGGTAATCGAATTCAGGCTCGCCCGCACACAATGTGATCACATTCTAGCCAGACGCCATTTTATAGATGCTCACTTTGATGTGCAAACTGCAATGACTCTCCCATCCTACCGGGTGCCCATTTAACACCTTGATAGAGACAAGCAACGTGGATAACATGCCTTGCTAAAGGACATAATTGTGCCGTACCGGGGATCGAACCCATGACCTCCCAATCAACAGCCAAGTGTTTAAACCATTCGACAGCGACACCATTACGGTAACTAGGGTTATTAAAGAGAACTGTGTCTGAGCTAGCGCCATGAGCGTCCCTGGACATTGTGTGTGCTCTATAAGTTTACACTATTATTATTATTAATATTATTATTATTATGAGGGACAAGTGTTACAGGATTTGAACCTTCCTAACTGGAATAACTAACTATTTGAATCAAGTATGCAGGTACATAAAAGGTTCCTTTTTTTAAATTGATTAACACTAACATAACAGTGAAGGAGCGAAAAGTAGTGCCATTGGGCAAGACGGAGACAGAGAAAGAAACAGAAACAGAATGGGAGAAAAGAGACGAAAATGAGAGAAAGAGAAGGAGAAGAAGAAAAAAAAAGAGAAAGAGAAAAGGAAAGAGAAAAAGTGAATGAATGGATTTGGATAGAGTAGGAGAAATACATATTTTTGTAATTACTCATATAGAACAATAAATTATATATGTGCCTATTATCGATGATATTAATGAATAGATAATAATACCAAAAATATAACAATAATAATTACTAATGTTATAATGAGAAAGCTAATGATAATAATAACAATTATAGAAATGATAATAATAATCATGATAATATTATAAAAATAATAATGATTATTACATTAAAAATACTGTTTTCTTGTCACTCCTGGCGCTCCATAATTATTAATCTGGTTTCAGTATAATTGCTATTATGGTGCTCGAGCATTTTAAGGAATTAATTTCTGCCAGGTAGCCATTTTCTTCGTTTGGGTCGAGTGAGGCAAATGAAGATTAATGTCTTGCCGAAGGGAGTTAGTTATGTGGCAGGGATTCGATCCGCGAACCCTGTGGTTCACAGTCCGGTGACTTATCCACTAGACCACAACATTGGACTTACCAAATTCACAATTAGTACCATTATAACCATCTGCACAGTCGCATTGATAATAGTTGATCATGTCCAAGCACGTAGAGCCATACAAACAAGGGCTACTCTCACATTCATCAAATTCTGACAAAGAAAAGAATGTATTTAAAATTACAATAACATAATTAAATTTGTAACATATTCAATCTACATGGTTTAAATGAGTTTTATACGCAATTATAAAATATAATAAACAGCCAATTTATATGCAATTATTTGGTAACCTGTATTTTATTCTTTTGGTCCAATCCAATATGCATGGTGTCACATATTCCGTACTCGTCGAAATTTAACCGACATTATTCCAACTGCTTTCGTTCATGTGAATTAAGGGTATAATAAATATTTATGATGTTGTAGTTATTACGTCGTATCATTTTCCCTTTTTTCAAAATAATCCTACCAATTTGATTTAATTTGGAAAATCTGAGGCTTAAGCTTAAATCCTCTTGATTACATCTAATAAAAAAGCAAGCACAAGAGTGTTAACCTTGGCACTGTCCACTTATTTGACTCCACGATCCGTTAGGCTGGCAAACCGCGGACATCTCGCCCACTGGGTAGTATCCGTTATCACACACATAAACCACGATGTCACGGAAATCGGATCCGGCACAATTTGGCGTTGAATTGTCGAGTGACGGATACACACCTCCGCATGACACGGCTAATAATTTTGGTTAATGGATAGAAATGTTTAAGTTTGAGTATATCTTTTAGAGTAAAGAGAGATACATCAATATATCACTGATTACAAATAAATGTAAAGGCAAAACAAATATTTCACTAGGATTTCAATGATGAAGATAATTTTCATATTACCCAGTGCATTCCAATCCGGGAATTTGTAGAGCGCCGATATCTGGACCCCGTCTCTTCAAACATGTTATCAATGACAAATATCACATTTTTATACCAATTTTGCTCTCAGCCAATCAGATGCATCGATTCCAGTAGCTTATATCAGCTATTGCAAATTTGTATTGATAGCAAGTTTTATGAAACAGGAACCGGGTTCCCCTATGAATCATTATAACACAAGTACATCTCAATACATCCTTACTGATAAATGTTGAGCCTAAACAAACAAACCTGCTTGTTTTCATGAAAAATTTCACGAACAAATATCTCGTGCCATATTGTTTTGTCAAAGGTAAAGCCTAAAACCAATATATATTATAACTTCTTTTACCCTAACCCTCTTGATAGATTTCAGTTATCTAAAGGGATATTTATCATATGATCATAATTGATCGTGTGATTGTTTTCATATATTTAACGATACAACTTTTTTTTCTTCTTCTTCTTCTTCTTTTCTCCTTTTTCTTCTCCTCTTTTTCTGCTTCCTTTTTTTTTTTTTTTTTTTTTTTTTCTTCATTTGATATTTGCAACTGCAAATTAAGGGAGAATGGAAAATGTCATGTATGACTTACGTATACATTTTGAAACCCCTGGCGAGTATGTTCCATCGAGATTACAATAAATCCGAGTGATGTTACCATTGAGGGTATACCCTTCATCACAGGAGTAGGTCACGTGGGACCCATACAACCAATCAGAGCTCGAGGGTGCGTATGTCCCATGCGCTGGTTCACCTGGGTCGTAGCATCTCTGTGGTTCTTTGGGACCAGCTAAAAGAGATATCGACGTACGGTTACAAAGACCTCCGACAATCCCACATTGTATATCCCATACAGAAATCATCTTCGAAAAACGTAACAGGTCGTTCTTATGTTCAGTAGGTGTTGGACAAGGCTATCAACATTATTTGGGTTGATTTGTTGTCGTTTTTCGAACGTAAGAAAGAGATCAATAGGAGAAAAGCCATGATTAACATGAATAAATTGACGTTTCTCACGGCTTCTCTTCAAACATTAATACATAGAACATGTGCCCAAGGTTCGGGCGTTGGGGCCTGGAGCTACTGCATGCCACCCCCCCCCCCCCCTCCTGCTCCAAAAATGTTATATTACCAACATTCATTCGCGTTGTAAAAAGTGTCTAATCGAAATGCCATCGACCTAACCTATGATGATATGTTTAATTTTTGAATGAACTTACTATATTGGCATAAGTAATCTGCGGTTGAGCTACATCTACCATCATTCCAGTTATGGTTGCTGGTTCTAAGGAGGTCAAGGCATTGTTCAGTGTCTGGATTACTCGGTTCGCCCGGGCCCCAATAGAAGTTGGTGATGGGGCTTCCTGCAGGAGAATCGACAAAAAGCGGTCTGGATTTGAAAACCAAAAGAACACTAGTGAAGTATTCAAGCTTAGTGCCTTTATAACATGTACAAATTGGGTGAAATGTTTGTTCTAGGACCTCTTATGTTACTACTTCTTCTTCCTTTTCTTGTTCCTGTTGTTGTTGTTGTTGTTGTTGTTCTTCTTCTTCTTCTAATATTATTATTGCTATTACTACTACTACTACTACCACTACTACCACTACTACCACCACTACTACCACTACTACTACTACTACTACTACTACTACTACTACTACTACTATATGGACTTCCTCCTCTACTACTTCTTCTTCTTCTTCTAGTTATTATTATTATTAGTAGTAGTAGTAGTAGTAGTAGTAGTAGTAGTAGTAGTCGTAGTAGTAGTAGTAGTAGTAGTAGTAGTAGTATGTAGTAGTAGTAGTAGTAGTAGTAGTAGTAGTAGTATGTAGTAGTAGTAGTAGTAGTAGTAATAGTAGTAGTAGTAGTAGTAGTAGTCGTCGTAGTGGTAGTAGTAGTGTTAGTATTATTGTCTTCTTCTTCTGAAATTAAATCAAACAATCAGCTCAAAAATAATACGTTTGTCGAACGCACCATCCACCCAATGCCAAATTTTTCCTGCGCTTGTCTTTCGCTTAGCTCCTATCCACCAGTTTGATCTCGATGAACTATCCACAATTCTTGCTTTCTCGACGAGGAAATCCTGTTTGACACCGTCATAGATCTCGACAACTCGACCAGATGTACCACTGCAAAATGCCCTCCCGTCGTTCCAATTTCGTGGGTCTGTAACGAACACTTCACATTTTTCGTCATAGTCGTATTTTCGATATGCGGAGAGGATTGGGTTAAATATTGACGAGCAAGCCATGTCTGAAACATAAGGAGGTCGGAATAAATGCGAGATGAGTACATGGGGAAATAAAGATGGTGGCAAGGACATTAATGATATTGCAAATAATATCGCTAGTGATATTCGTTTGTCTCGCAATGTATGGTCAACAAGGGATCTAAAAGATCACGACGTTTCGTGCGCCGATGCAACACTTCGTCAGGTGATAAAAATATAGTATAAGCAAGCGTGTTTTTATACTATTCTGCCTGTACGTATACATGGGCGTTCTTTCTATAAGTATCAAACACACAATCTCCACCATCTTTTCATTGCGACAGGCATTTCGTTTTTTTCTTCTAAACTGTAACTCTCAGATTATTTGAATTAATTTGTCATGTGTTATGATTTCACTCAGTCATAAGATATTTAGCTCACATTTATGTTCATTTTTTCTTTCACATGCCACATAATTAAATCACAGTGGTGCCGCGAGTGCCGATCCCCGATCAGCATTAAAAATAGACACACATTAACAACATGATTTGCACTCTCTAGTACAAAAGTTTTGCATAAAAACCTATTTTGGGGTCTAAATTCCTTGATCAGGTCGACTGAGAATCCCTTCATTACTTTAATTTCCTACTGCATGTTTTAACATATACTAGAAGATAGTAGAATTACCCCTTCACAAATATAGAGTGGCATAGAAATATGATTTGAGTGCGACATAAAAAAAAAATAAACCCCAGTCACCATGGCAACATAGCCGAGATATTAAACACTCCGACGTCAGACTGAACCAAACTACATGTATACAAATAGTCCTAATATCCGAGAATCAGTTTGGAGTCGGTTAGACATACATCAGACCGAATCAAGCTACATGTATACGAATAGTCCGAATAGCCAAGAATTAGTTTGGAGTCGGTTAGACATATATCAGACCGAATCAAACTACATGACTTACAAATAGTCTGAATATATAATATCAGTTTGGAGTCGGTTAGACCTAAGTCATACCGACCAAACTGACACCAAACCGACAGCAGACCAAAACATCAAAAATACATTAGTCCGGATTCAAAAGAATTGCTCAGTTTGGAGCCGGTTCGGTCAAAACTTCGTACTTACCATACTCGCAAATGACGTAGTTCGGGATACCGCTAACCTCATTCTCCGAACAATCATCATCATTCCAATTATAGTCATGATCCTTGTCACCACCAGGATTTGGTAGACTACTCAAGAAGACACACTGGATAGTATCACTGGTACTACTGGGTTCCTCCCAAGCCCAGGAGAAGTAATCCAGTGGTAGCCCAGCTGCAAGGTTAAGTAGAAGGAGTGGAATAAAAGTCATTAAAAGTCATTAATAAGTAGAGGTGTCGTGGAAGAGTGGGTATGTCACCGGACTGTGGATCACAAGGTCCGCAGTTCAATTCCCACCGCGGCACTAATGTCCTTTGGCAAGACATTGATCTACATTTGCCACTCTCCACCCAGGTGTTAAATGGGTACCCGGTATATTATAGGATACGAAAGCTAATGTGCTTAGATTAGCAAGTGTGCGCATATAAAAAAATGACGCCTGGCTGGAATGCTCCCCAGGGAGTGGAGAATATGCATACATTGTGTGCGGGTAAGCCTGAATCCGATGAAAAGCGCTTTGAGAGGGCCTTCGGCCATATAAGAACTAGCTATTATTATTATTATTCGATGAAACTCATCAAACTCGTACCCTTTGGAGAACAAATGTTTTCGTTTATGTCGCTATGTCTGAAAAAAATAATAGTTTACTAATAGGATCAGGAAAGAAGAGGTAACAACTCTTTCCAACAAATTAAATTCGATACTGTTTAGTGCAAAAATGCAATCCGTTATGTTGTCGACATTATAAGTTGATCTGTTAATGAAGCCAGCAGGTATTTTTCCCGATCTGTTACGTTGTCGTTGTCCATGATAGCAATTATTCAACCCGCGGCTATTACATTAAAATCGAATTACGTCACATTATATTTTCGATTATTACTGTTTAAGTCTAACATCATGAACATGATCAGATGAGCAAATACCACATCAACTATCAGGATTCCTATTTCAGTATACAAGGCTTGGAATCTTATCTGGTCCTTTCCATACTCAAATTTGTCAGTGATTCTGGGGTTTTACACATGAGGTCATAAAATTCCGTGTCCATATGATTTCATAAATCTCGGCATAACTATATAATAGCTGGGGTGTTTCACAAGATCCTAAGTTGAACTTATCTCTAAGTTGGACTTGAAATTTATGGAAAGCCGTTAGCATCTATGAAAATATTTTGCAAAAGTTATTTTTAAAGGCATAAAATGTTGATTCAAATCATTCATATTTTCTATTAACAAGGAGATTTCATGTTCTTGATGTGGAATTCATAAAAAGTCTGAAATACTTCAATTTTTGCTTTTGAATATATACAAATGGCTCTTCATAAATTTTAAGTTCAACTTAGAGTTAAGTTCGACTTAGGATCTTTTTGATATTATCATTATTGTTATCATTATTTTATTTGTTTCATTATTATCATCATTATCATCATCATTAATATCATTATCATTATTTTGTATTATTATTATTATTGACATGAAATCACTCGAAACAACTCTAACTACTTACAATCATCCCAGTACCAGATGTATCCGTAAGAGCCCCCTATCCAGTGTGTGGTGGCCATGCCCATCACTTCTCCTAGCTTGTCTTCCAAGAACGTCTGCACGTCTTCATCCACTACGGTGGCCAGCTGTCCTACCGGGCTACCGCTGGCGCACATATCGCGGGCATTCTCCCATGTTCTCCATGCGCTGTAGGCTCGGAAACAAGTGTTGTTACCGTACTGCCAACTCCCAGACGGACACACGTCGGGACTGCTCAAATCAGCTAATTATGAGTTTTCAAAGAATTGTGATGGAGAGTAAGATACCAATGAAACATTTAAACTCGTGAGCGTGATCATTATTCATGAGGGAACAGGTGAAGACCGAGCACTAATTAGGAAAGTCATTAATGTTAAACTCCATTTGGACCTCATTTAAAAAAACAGAGTTTGAATATTCGTATGAAATTGTTACAGTTTTCAAACGAAAAACAACAAATGAAATATATATTAATTCTAGATTATTATTCATCGATTGTCCATTTCGTTTCTTGACTGATAGATTTATCAGAGAATACGAGAATACAGTTAATGTCCTTGTCATTCAATCCAACGATGACCCCTCCCATTCCCCCCTCTCTCTCTCTCTCTCTCTCTCTCTCTCTCACATACACACACACGCACACACGCACACACACTCTGTCTCTCCCACTCCCCCTCCCCCTTTTCTCTTTATGTACTCACTCCGATTTGTTTCCATACATAAATAATACTGAGAACTTGAGAAGTTAAGGTTTTTCATGATAGTCCGACTCGTGAATTCTGGAGAGGTTGGGGGGGGGGGGGGGGGGTCTCTTGTTCAGGACACGTTCAACATATCGGTGGGTCATAAAGCCGCCCCGAAATCTCTCTCTCTCTCTCTCTTCCTCTCTCTCTCCCTCTCCCCCCCCCCCCTTCCCCCCCCCCCCTCCCCCCCCCCCCCCCCCTCTCTCTCTCTCGCTCTCTATCTTTCTATGTCTCTTTCATCGTTGTTGCAGTAAAATGCTACTTACGGAAACATTCGGGGCTTTCGCCCGACCATGTCCCATCTTCGGAACACGTACGCGATACCGACGGATCGTAGAGACGGTAGTTGGTGTCACAAGCATACGTGATGACGTCACCATAGTAGCGCCCTGATCCGAATACCGAGCCATCGTTTGGAATGGGAGGCTCTGGACAACTTACCCCTGTGAACGAAAATATCGTGACAAGGAAAATTAACTAAAAGATATTCCTAACAATAAATATTAACGGACGTGCCAAGCAAAATCAATGCTCAGGATTGCGAATGAAGGTAGTAGCATTACAAATTGGTGCTCTTATCCGGATTTTCTGTCTTTGCTCAGACATCCATTTATTCAGCTGTCATAATTAAGAAAATAGGCTTATTTTAGGGGGTAAATGTGCCATTAGTCATGATTGAATGATTCCTTATTGTTGCATTTGAGCTGTTCAATTTCAAAAGGTCTCCTTGCACAATTATTTGAAGTCGCATTTAACTTTACTTTTTCTGATGTTTATCCACCTGATTCATCTCTTGAGCTACGATCTAGCTCTTAAGTAGATTAATACTTCAATTAATTTCATAAATCCATCAGTACAATACCGTGTGTCTCAAAAAAAACGTAACACTTTTGAAATGGTTGCCAAATTGAGCATATATAATTTTATGAAAAAATGTTGATATGTATGGAAAGCTAAAGGACCAACCTTTCATATGATATGAAAAAATTGAAAAAAAAATCATGCTTCGATGAACAGTGTTCACTTAAGTTAGAGGTATGAAAATGGGCCTGCGCAGGATTTTTCCTTCCAATTTTGGACAGGTAAGTTACTTTTAGCATACAAAATAAGTTTGATATGAGATATTCATGATCGATGGATTAAGAGTTAAAAGGATGTTTTGAATACCAGTCCTTTCTCTCTGTCATTTATCAATCCCCAAACACCACCCCTGCCACACACACACACACACACACACACCAACTTCCACTCCCATCTTATTGTATCATTGATCTGGTAGATGTGAACAGGATGAAGGAAGAATGGGAAAATGTTAAATTGAAATACCGTATTCAAAATCATAATTGACATTATGCAACCCACTCTCCTCCCCCCCACAACCTTTTCCCATCCCATCACCTACCCCTTGCCTTTTCTTTATCAGTTTTCTTCCGTAAGTTTGGTGGATCATCAATCACATTTTATTCAGGTTTTATGAATGACCCAAACATGTAATAGCTAAGTACATCATTCATTATGCATTGAAAATACCAGAATTCGAGGTATTCAAAATATCCTTTTGATTCAAAATATCCTTTTGATCCATCGATCATGAATATCTCATATCGACCTTATTTTGTAAGTTACAAGTAATTTACCTGTCCAAAATTGGAAGGAAAAATCCTGCGCAGGCCCATTTTCATACCTCTAACTTAAGTGAACACTGTCCATCGAAGCATGATTTTTTTTTAATTTTTTCATATCATATGAAAGGTTGGTCCTTTAGCTTTCCATACATATAGACATTTTTTCATAAAATTATATATGCTCAATTTGGCAACCATTTCAAAAGTGTTACGTTTTTTTTTGAGACACACGGTATACGCATACCCATTATAGTATTTTCTTTAAAAGCACACTTAAAATATAGATTAGCTCTAGATATAAATTGTCGAAAAAGTTGGGGTACATGTAAATGTACATTATTCACCCAATGTATTGTTACTCAGGGGCGCCGTTCGCTATAAAGGGGACGGACCGGGAACGCTCCGATTTGTCGATGTACAATTAATAACACATTTCACCGTACTTGATTTGATTTGATTTGATTTTATTTATTCATCATCAATAACATCAGTGATTAAACATTTGGATACATCATGAATGGTACATGTTCATAAATGAATATTATAGATCATATTAAAGAAAAACCTAACAAAGTATTGATATGCTAGACATATGTCTTTTCTCATAGAATATAGAAGGTGATGAAAAGGAGCCAAATAATAGCACATGTGCTAGTCGAGTCTGGCCCCTGTTCTTAGCACACACTTGGCAAAAATAAATATATCATTATCAAAAAATAAAACTTGACAGTAGAAGTATACATGTTGAGTAATACCGTAGCACAATTTCTACACTCCAAATATAATTATGAAGAGGATATACCAGGTTAAAAAGTCATAGATACATGTATCTACAGATTATTTATACAAAAAATTGCATTTTTTTGACAAAAGAAAAAAACAACAAAAATGTAATATGGAGATTATTTACAATATATACATGTGTACTTGCATAATTCAATCACTTATTCATCAAGTAATCGTTGAGATGTTTACGAAAAGTGTTTCTAGACCCTTTGTTTTTTATTTCATCGGGAAGTTCATTCCATAATCGGGTTCCTACACAAGTTACTGAAAATTTGCCTTGTGTTGTTTTATACAGTGGTATACGTAGATGGCCCTTTTCTCTTTTTCTTGTATTGTATCTATGCTCAATTTTATCACAATAATCCGTCAAACAGTGAGGTAAATTATTATGTACTAGGTCATACATAAATGTACATAGAGACAACTCATAGAACTTGTTAATATCTAAGATTTTCAATTCGTAAAACAATGGTGCTGAACGACTCATAAAATGGCTAAATGTGATTGTCCGTATGGCCATCTTCTGTGTATACAGTATGCAATTTAAGTGAGACTTGTAAGTGCTCCCCCACACTTCAATTCCGTATGATATATGAGGTTGAATAAAGGTTTTATACAACAACACTAGGATATTTCTAGGCACAAAATGCCGTAAGCGGAAGAGGATTCCTACTTTTTGTCTGATGCATTTATTAACCATTTGTATGTGGGGTTTCCAAGTCAAGTGTTTATCAATCTTTATCCCAACAAAGAGCGAAGAATCAACTTCTATTATTTCAGCTTCTGATATAGCCAGTTGCCCTTGAACATTAATCTGCCGTCTCTGGTTTCTTATTAGCATATAACTCGTCTTTTGTAAATTAATTGTCAGTTTATTAGCATTACACCAGTCTGAAACAATTTGAAGATTTGTGTTCACTTCAGTCACGCTTCAGGAAATGTATGGAATAAGTTTGAGTCATCCGCAAAGAGTCGAAAGTTAAAGTAACGTGTAGCAAATGGCATATCATTAATATAAAGTAGGAAAAGCGTTGGGCCTAGGACAGAGCCTTGCGGTACACCACATGTTAAAGGCAGCATGGGAGATGTTACATTTCCGTACTGTACAAATTGAAATCTTCTATAAAAATAGTCCTTAAACCACTGTAATGCTATTCCTCGTATTCCATAGTGTGAAAGTTTGCTGTATAAAATATCATGATTAATTGTATCAAATGCTTTCTTAAAGTCTACAAATATCCCAAGTGTGATTCTTCCCTCATCCATTGAATTCCTCAAAGTGTTAACTAAATTTATCATTGACAATTTTGTACTGTATTTTTTACGGAAGCCATACTGGTGCTCATATAATACATGATTTTTTTCAAGAAAGTCAAGAAGCCTATTATTTACAATTTTTTCAAAAACCTTCCCAAGAACAGGTAATACTGAAATAGGTCTATAATTTCCTGCTTCATCTTTAGGTCCTTTCTTATAAACAGGTGTCACTTTTGCTATTTTAAAGGCATCTGGGAATTTACCAGAGGTGAAAGACAGATTGAAAATAAATGTAAGGGGAGAAGTTACATAGTGCACAGCATCTTTTATCAGCTTGATTGGCATATTATCATACCCACTAGCTTTCTTTACATTCAAGGCTATTAAATGTACTATGTCCCTTTTGCAGCCAACCTCAAATGCTGTAGAACTTTGCAGGAATTATGAATATGTCATGTATGTCCTATCTGTGAAATTTAAACGTTAGCAGTGTCCTCATATTCAAATTATGCAAGGAAACCCGTTTACTTGCTAGACTTCACTGTCAGACACTATTGAGTGACTGACTGGCTTTTTTTTCTTCTTTGGTAATAACATACATGAAAAGAGTTGTAAAGGGTACATGAGCATTTGTCTACATCAATAACCCACTTCTTGTGATGGCCAAGATTAAACTGATTGAATCTTTGCGCAGCATAAAACGTATGACCATTCGGTACAATTGTCTGAAAATCAAGACTATTACTTTTGGGCTCTATAGCCCTAAAGTCGATTTGACAACTAATAGTCGTTATTTTCCCACTTGAAGACATTTTCAAGCCCCACCTTTTTTAGGGAAGTTCTAAATTAGTATTATCTTTCAAATGCAGTTGGAATTTAACTTTTTCATTTTTTTGGCCTGCAAATGGGACATAGTACCTTTAAGTGGGTTTTAAAATGTTATTGTTGTTACCCCTCCATGATCACTTGATTTCAAACACGCACCATCTCCACTCCTTAGGAAATATTCCTTCAAGTTTCAATACAGGCAAATGACAAAAGTAGTCACTGACTGAAGATATTCCTACCAGGTAACCATTAACTACACTTGGGCGGAGAGTGACAATGTATATTGATGTCTATCCATAGGAGGTTAGTGCCACAGCTAGAGATCGAACCGCAAACCAAGTGACTCACAGTCAGGCCACGTATCCACTAAACCACGGTACCTCTATGTAAGGACACACACTAATTTTGTTTTCTAGTAATCTGATAATATAGGCCTTATAAACAAAACGTTTCTCAGTATAAGATAAATTATTATAAATAAAAATGGGTTCTTGTATAGCGCTCATGTCAGTCAGATTTGACCCTCCTGGCGCTCCCGATTCTTACCCTGGCTTTATCACGGCTGCCATACGGTGCTCTAGCATTTCAAGGAATAAATTCCTACCAGTTAGTATGCATTGATTATGGAATTCTACATGAGTGCGCATAAAGTAGTAGACAACACAACATATTCCAAGGTGAAACTCACGTTTGCACTGGGGTAATGTTCCGATCCATGTTAACGAGACGGCGTCACATATGAGAACAGTAGTATCACTGACGTCATCCATGACGTATCCAGGATCACAGTTATAGAGAGCGTAGTAATCATCTTGGATAACATAGGATCCGTGTAAAATGGAAGACGGTGTACTACAGATGCCTGTAGATTCCATTTAGAAATTATTGATAAAAGTAGGAATTATGAGATGATATTCGATTCTATTTCAGATTTAATTTTTCCATACAAAAATATCATCTCTTTTAGCGAGACAGTACTCGTAATGTAGTAGTCAACATAATAATAATAATAATAGTTCAGTTCTTGTATAGCGCATAATACGTTATAAAATAACATCTCAATGCGTTTCCAAAGAGCTTTGGAAATTAATACCCTATAGCTTTAGCTCCGGCAGCCGTTATCAGCGCACAGTGCATTTCAAGGAATAACCCATTTACCTCACCTGGGTTGAGTGTGGCAAATGTAAATCAATGTCTTGCCAAAGGACATTAGTGCCGTAGTTTGTATTTATATTGACAAGAATTCGAAGGACTGGATCATGGTTACAAAGTACTTCATATGAAATTAGATGAGGACAAATAATTTGTAGGGGGTTAATGACGTGGGGATCATTGATAATCTTAGAGAAAATAATTTAAGGGGCATACGATTCCCAAGTATGTTGTTTGTTTGTTTCTTTGATTGATTTTATTTCCGCGTTCAAAAATATACAAATTCAAATTCAAAGTACAAAAATTGTACAATTATATCATACGATAAACATGTACGAAGCAAACAAATAAGATAACAAATATAAAATATTTTCAATAAATTACAGAGGTAATTTAGAACGCAGGAGATCACCATCGTGAGCGGTTAGGCTGGAGGTGGATGGCGGCCTGATTCTTATACACTAGGAATTTTAAAAGTTGATAATGCAATGATGAGTAGTGTGAGAATAGTGATTTAATTCACCGACATTGTTAATGTAGAAAATAGGAATGTCTGATACGAATACTAAGTGCCAATCACAATCATCAAGGGCTTTCGTCATTGTTTTTAGTTTTTCTTACCGTGCGACCTGCAATAACTGTTTTTTCTCGCTCAGTGGCTGCCGGGCTCACGATCAATTGGGCAAAAAGAATTTCCACTTTTGGTTTAACTTAAAAACATTTGGAGTGGACTTTAAAAGATTATTATTATTATTTACAATCATTTGGTGCAATTTCTTATAACGTTTTCGGAATATGATATAGAAGTAAATAATGATGATATTAAAGAGGGGAATTATGATCATTGATCATGGCAATATTGGTCATAAGTCATATATATCTTTGTAGACACCTCTAATACCCTTGGAAATGTTGCCTATTTCAACTGAAATAAGAATGTTATGTGCAGCACAAATACTTAAGCTAGAACTTGATATGAAAATCTCATTTGGGGATTATATGGTTACTTTTCTTCTTCTTAAAAATACAGGAATCCAAAAAGACAGTATCTACTAAAAATCAAAGCAAGCACGTTTATACATACCAGATGCAACGATACCCCTGCCTTTGTCGAGAAAAGCAAGCACAAAGAACAAAAATATTTTCGCCTTTGCCTCCATTTTAACAATTTCTTATACTATCCTTAAAAACATTCTTCTCGAAGCTTTATCATCCATAATAATACTTCTATTAAAGACTGCTATTCACAAAAAATCCCTTTCACTTTAAGCAACTATATGATTATGCAGAAGATAGTCAAACGAATTTGAAAGCGCCGTTGCATCTATTTCCAAATGTCCTGTCAGATGTTACACACCAAATATACTTAAGATAAAGCACGAAGACGACCCCTTATTTTGTTTCATTTGCAGTGTGCTAAAATCTTTTCGGTTATCTAGCTAATCTTGTTACGTAAAGTGGCCTGGTTGATACCAATCGTGTATTTGTGCTATCGGCGTGTGTACCAAACACGGTAGGTATTAGTCCTACCAGATAACAAATCAATGTTGACATGTTTGTGCATAACAACAAGGTCAAACACCAATTTTATCAACCTGCAAAGAAACGAGAATTATATTTAAAGACCCAATCATCTGTAAGAAAATTTATGGAAGGATATCTATTTCATTTGTCCGTATCTCGATCTGTAGGAGTGGTAATGACTTTATAATATCATAAAGTTTTTACGATTTTATTTGACCAAATTTCTTAATCGGAATATGAAAGGTCTAATCAAGGGAGTATAGAGGAAGTACCAGAAGGGTTTTGAGGGTTACCTTTTTTGGTCTATATCAATACAAGCTTTGGCGTAGCCGTGGGTCTAGACAATAAGGCGGCACCGGCAACACGGGGGCGATCCTATACTCGTTTGATGAAAAGCAGCTTCACAAGGACGGTCATTGATTATTGGGAGGATGTCTCGCAGGCACGTAGCCAGAGTTCGATGTTTGGGGGGGGGGGGGGGGGGGGGGGGGCACATACATGTCATCGATCGAGGTAAAAAAAGGGGTCTAAAAAAGTTCAACCGATCTTGGAAATTTTAGGGGGGCATGTGCCCCCCGTGCCCCCCCCCCCCCCCCCCCCCCCGTGGCTACGTGCCTGATGTCTCGCGTCGTCCCTTCTTAACCCATTTGTCTACTGGAACCAGGTGTCTCCTGTATTCATGTGAGAATCCAGTTGTCAACTGGATAATATTATTGTTTCGTGTCTCCCCTTTAAACCCCTCGCCCCCTCTTTTTCCCCATTTCCCGCTATTTTCTAGGAGTGCACGAGGCCCCGTACCCCCGTAGTTTTAGCACCTGTAGTAATCATTGTTTTATTTGCATATGAAGCAACTGGCAGGACACGAAATAATGTGATTTTGGTATAGCACTATGATTTATTGCTCAATAAAGAAGTGATCAGTTCATCAATAATCACTAAAAATATCTAAATAAGATTCGGGCTCGGAGGTTTGTCTTATAATTTGAAGATATACTTATTACCCTTCAGTTGGTAAACATCTGATGGAATCTTAAAACCTCTAGATTTTGGCAAAAACACAGGGTAGCCTATTTAAAAAGTGCACGTGTTTGGTAAGCCGAGAGGGATAAGCTTAATGTTCAATAATTGAAATTATCGACGACCGTAACATGGATAGCCTCATTAAACAATACTTCCGAGGATCTATATAACCTAGTGCCTCCAAATGCGCTGTTGTGTGCACTCCTATATTTACATGGGAGTAAGCAGTTATATATTTCTCTTTGTTTCGCTTTTCTTTTCTTTTGTTTTCCCTTTTCTCTTTTCTTTTCTTTTCTTTCCCTTAAAAAAAAAAATCTTTCTCTTTCTTTTCTTTTCTTTTTCTTCCTCTGTTTGTTTTTTTCTTTTCTTTTTCGATGTGGTGGAATTTAAAGGGATAATTCCATTATAGAAAAAAAACTATTCATAAATATCTTGTCATTACTTATTCATAATAGTTATGCTTTAATTAGGAACAAAAGCCGCGCAGCAATTAAAGCTTGTATGGGCCTACATGTTGGAAATTATATCAAGCTCAATAAATTTGTACATCCCCTCCCCCCCCCCCCCCCCTCCCCCGCCCCTTCCTTTCCCGAACCTTCCCCCCTTCGGTCTGAATAATGGTAAATGCGCATCTTAATCATATTATTCGATTTGCCAGTTGATAAGTGGTCAGGGCAATATAGTTGTTTGCTGGCGATAAGAACGCAACAAATGATTTAAAAGTAATCCTATTTTAATGAAGAACCTAGACTAGATTAATTATAGCGCAACGGAAAACTGTTGTTTTAATAACACGCGATGCTTAATCAGATCAGCGGAGATTTATCGTTTTCTGTTAGGAAGAGATTAAACCTCTCGATTTCTTCTCAACTTAAACCTCTTTATTTTTACCTAACTGAGATAGTCTCACTGTATGTTTGTTCTTGATATTTTGTTTCTACTCTGTTATCAATCTATCTACCGGTAAATAATTCTTGGTAGTGTGTTATCAGTTATATTGTGTTTTTATGTCAACATTTCTACTAAATTGTTGTTACATTTTGTATGTTGTATAGAAGAAAAATAAAATTCAACACTATATATTTACACTGTTCACAGTTTCACTCTTTAATGTAGGCATATTACTTGTATTTGAAGTTCTCGACGTGTAATATAAACAAACGGGTGAATTGTAGAAACCGTTAGGCATATCATTACAGCGAGCCAGCAAGCACATATTATGCATAATTTGAAGAAAAACTTGTTTCCCCATAAAAATCATGCTGGTAAAAAATTAGATGTACCCTGCGTATCGTAAAGTTCAGTGACCACGAAGAATAGAAAAGACACTTGATATTTTTTTAAATTTTATTTAAAACAAAAAATGTTGTGGTCTGTTTATTTTACAGTAGTCTATATGCACATTATTTTTTTATTTTGACGTACTCTATGTGCCAAAATAAAAAAAGACGGAAAGAAAAGGTGAGTAGAAAATTGGTTTAAAAAGAAAGAATACAAAGAGCCAAATATTAATTAGAACAACAACACTAATTGGGAAAATGAAGGAAAGAATGTAAATCGCTATGGCACGCCGCTTACATACTTGTATGGCGTTCCATAAATCTTGAAGTTGAAAATGGAAGACGATTTCACTTGCATTTCCTGTAAACAATTAGCTCTGCCGGGAGGAGAGGTACGAGAGGGGAATCTTCACATTATCATAGAAGATGGAAAAATCACAGGTATGTATTAAATTATCCATATATTATAAAGAACATGTCTTGTATTGCTCGTAGAGTTTGGTGATATGTGTCCACGTACGACCATAAACAATGTACGTGCCCACATGTTACATTTTGTGTAAGCGCTTTCTATCTCAAATTTTTTTTAAAGAAAGAAAGAGGAAACAAACAAAAATCGACGCTGCAAAACCGTGTAGTCTGTATTACTTTACTTTACAACTTGAATATAACTTGAACGAGGGAATATGATATTGTGATTGAATGTTTGACTGTCTAATATAGACTGGAGAGAAATACATTTAACTTTTAAAAAGGTCAAAGTTCAAACTCAATACAAAACAAACCAAAAACATTTTGAAAATGCCAGCTTGAGACTTGGGGTGAAATCAAAATGATCACTGTCCTCATCATATCAGAAATCAGAAATCATGATTCATCTAAAATATCACTAAATCTAGACCCTAATTGAAAATTTATGTTTAAAAACAGATCATGCATCAGCCTAGATCTAGACCGAATTTTCTGTCTCTTTCGTTCGTTAGCTTCTTATTGGGGTAGGGTCGGCTCTCTCTTTAGAGACGGAAACCGTTTATACGCATTCCCTTGCTAACGCCACGGCCATTTATGGCCATATTTTTTATGCCCCGAAAATCCCCCAAAATTTCATTTTACCTTGTGCATATCCGATGCATTGATTATTCAAAATTAGGCCTAGGCTATAATAAATCGGCTCCACTTACCAACTTGACTGAAATAATCCGTTTAATGGTCCCTTTTTAGGAAATTATGGGTCAAAATCGAAATCCATGTTGAAAATCTTGCAAGACGTATTTTAACTCTCGCTGCGCATGACGTCATCTAAATCTCATCTCTTCTAGTCTACGCCGAAGGCAAAATGATTATGAAGGAAAAACTGTGCGCGAGCTACACGTTCGTAATGGCGTTATCACAGTTTTTCTTCATAATCATTTTGCCTTCGGCGTAGACTAGAAGGGATGAGATTTAGATGACGTCATGCGCAGCGAGAGTAAAATACGTCTTGCAAGATTTTCAACATGGATTTCGATTTCTAAAGAGAGAGCTGACCCTACCCCAATAAGAGGCTAACGAACGAAAGAGATGGAAAATTTGGTCTAGCATGAGCCATGACTGATTTAAATCAGGCCTGATTTAGAGTCTAAATCGGTTTCCAGATTATTTTTTTTTGGATTTTTTTTTTTTTTGGATTTTTTTCCCCCCTATTTTTGTTGGAGGATTTTACCCCTATTTTCTCAAATTTTCCAAATTATCCTACTCTAAAGGAGGGGAATGTAGTAAGATGCCTTTTTTCCCCGCCCGCTTAAAAATAAAAAATTAGTCGAGGGGGAGTTGAGAAGAAAGAAAAAACCTTTTATTTTGGTGCTCACTTGTACCCCTGTTTAAATGTACATGATGGCTCTTCTGACAATGTTTTGTCAGTCTACTATTTTTACATATTGCATGGAAACAAATGATGAATTAAAATGATGAGCTTTGAATATAGAACCCTTGTAGGCCTAGATTCAATGATTTAGTGGAGTTTTGTATTGTACAGCTCTGATATCTCGGACATTGCCACTCCTTGTGCTCCATTCTTATTACGACCTCTTTAGCACCTTGAACCTTGAAGCATAATCCCTTTTGCAGCTCACTCTGGAAGCTATACTGGGATGGGGTGCATGTGCAGTCAATATCGAACAGTGAAGTTATAGAGTATGCTCAGTAAAAAGTGGCATGTGCAAGTAAAAACATGGCTGCTCGGTTTACAGGAGCTGAAGTCCAGCAGGAGGCTGCAAACTTCTGATAGTTAGGATTGCAGCCTCCTGGAAAGTAGCAAATGAGGGTGTATTTATGGCTACATAGGGAAGTCTATTCCAGATTCTCAATGTAAGTGCCTAATAAGCCAGTTCATGGTTGCAGTCTGAGCATGAGCAGATAAAAGTCATTGCGGAACAAATTATGAAATACACAGAGACAAAATACTGGATACGTGCTCATGAAAGCTATGTAATCATTATTCATTTATGCACAAGGAGTGCACTCCATGAAACACAGCTGGAAGTATACTTTGAAAAGGGAAAACAAAGGCTATTTATGTAGCACCTCCATCGCTGTACGAGTGATAATTTCAAAATGTACAAAGTGGGACCTCTTCATGTTTTGAAGATCTGTGGATATTCGGGGGTCATTTGGGACATGTGCTAACCGTGAACTGGTCTATTGGGTAGAATGAGTATTTAAATGCATTTATATTTCCTGACAAAATAAATGAGAATGTTGTTCTTGACAGCAATCTTGGATCAAGAGACTGATCTGGTGAAGGGCGCAGTAGATAGACACTATGCAGAGATCGTCACTCCTGGCTTCATAGACATTCACCACCATGGCTTAGGTACGTTCTCAATCATGTTTCAGAGTAATTTTTCGAAGTATCGTTTGGCACAGTTTTACAATGCATCTGTTAACCGACTCACCTGAATAACCTATTAACTATGATGATGCCCACTAAGTCTAAAGACTTGAAGAGGGCCATTTAACATGTCTGTTCCTGATCATATAAAGCTCACCAAATCAATCCTCACGTACGGTCAAAATTAAGTTCAAACGATTAGGTTCAAACTTATTACACTACTGTTTCCCAAGCAAATCATGTGTAATGATTTCATCTGCTCATAAACTGCTCATTATATCTTGTTGATCAATAAGTTTATCCTATCATCGTCATCTTCATACCTTCCTCTCTGTCATATATTCTTGTATTTTCTTCCTCTATTCTCTTATTGTGTACAATCTTCCACAACGATTGTGATTCAGAATATGTGTCCTATATTTCCAAAAAATAAAGTTGTTGAAATGTTTTCTTTTTTATCTCTCTTTTTATATAGGTACTCTTTTTAAAATCCACTACCATGTTCTACCTATTTCTTCGCAATAAATTTGTGTGTTTTCTCTCACTGAAGTGTTGCTACCAAATGACATCTATACTGTATATCTCGTAAGTTCTTATTTCTTTTTTTTAACAGGTGGAGCAGATGATTTAGTTCTGTTCTGGCAGAATCCTGGTAAGCTTGATTCAGCATCATAATCCTATTATTTCACTGAATTTTGAATCATAATGCTAATTTTCAAATCATCATTTGTGAAGAATATGTGATGGTGACATGGCAATATATTAGTGTGAAAGATATCAACTTTGTACAGGTTTTTATAAATGTACAATCATTTTGAAAATGTTACTCTTCAACTTCATAGCTCATACATGTAGGTCCTACATGTACATGTAGGATAGAATTTATTTAGCAAAAGAAGACATCTT